>CAJHZI010000457.1:2137500-2640000 GCA_905160935.1 Enchytraeus crypticus
TGTTTACTGAATTGCAAGTCTTTTTTAGAATACGTAGCTCTTTAATCACCTTTATTTTGGTAATATAACGTTAAATACTTGTCTGATTGTCTTATACCCTTCCCTGTATTCCCAGTAAATTCATCAAGCTGGTTAAAATGCAACTTGGCTGCCTTTGATTTCGGATGAGGAAATGGAAAATAAATCCTCATTTATTATAGCATTGATAATGGCGCTCAAGCAATTTCTTTTTCTTCTTCTTATATGAAATTGTGTTAAGATGCCTATAATTTTCTGATATGAAATTAATTTACATGTAGGTTAATTATGCAAACTGTTTTAAGTATATTTCATATGTTGGGTTTATTAGATTTTGGTTTTTAATATTTCTTGCAGACGCCAGATAAATGAAGAAGTCAGGTAAGAAGTCATGTGTTTATAAAAGGTTATAACCAGGTTAAACGTAAGATTGATCTCTCTGAATGATAATAATGGATCTAGATACGAACTTTGGCCTATCTGTGGAGGCATGTATCCATTTTGTTACTGGCTATACTTAACAATGTATTTTTATATGTATTTTTATAACATTATGATAACAGTTTATGCCAATAAATATAATATAATTTTTTAATAATTTAATCTGCAATGTGTATTCTTGATTTGGAGATCAGGCTTCTATATTTAAAATTTATGATAGATATGCGCACTAGTCACTCCGTCAAATTATCGTTGTGTAGAAGTTTAATTTGCTTTTCAATGTCTAAAGGCAGTCGTATCTCAAAGGTGGACTTCAGTGGCTATTTTATCCCTAAGCGTTATGTTACTACACTTTTGAATCAATCGTTATGTAATTAAATATCATTCGTATTTTTATTCTGGATGCTAAATATTTTTCATCTTGATAATCCTAGATCTTTGTCATTGTGATGGAGTATTTTTCTAACACCATTGCAATTGTTTCTATATAGAGAGATTAAAGTAAATTGCTAATTATATTTCAGAGTTGGCTAATATTAATAAATACATTCTTTGATATGTTTGTGTACTTCTTTAGAAAGATGATGGGTGAATTGTTTCCATCATTAGAGACGGAATTGATGAATTTTGAAGCCTACGGAATCTCACTTGAACCAATGTATGTGTTTAGTTTTTGTTTAATTAATGTGATAATTTGATTGTTAGATAAAATGGTATGTTAAAGGTATGTTAGATGATTTAAAGACCCACTCATATGTAGAAATGAAGAGGAAGGCGGAAGACAGAGAAGCGTGGAGGCGTTATGTATCATGGACCTGCCAGTAGGCAGTGCACTAAGAGAGAGAGAGAGATATGTAAAAAGGAAGTTATTTCACTTAAAGTCACTGCTGGTATTCAATTCCACACTTGCTGAAAACTTCTTTATACTATCGGCCTGTAATTCTCGTTATATGTAGACTGCAAGGGTGGCCCATAGAGTTTGATTCAGCTTTTCTCAGAGTTAGAAGATTTATTTTAGAATTTTTTTAAAACTTATCCTTATACGTGTGGGGTTTACGTCAGCTGATAATATATAGTCTCCTAGTTGTGCAAGAAGTCTGCCATTAGTAGGCCTATAATACTGTGTTGCTATTCTGCTGCAGAAATTCCCTTTACATGCTCGTACGTATGGGTAACCACGTTCTAAAGGCAGAAGACACGGGTTCATTCCTCAGCAAGACATATGCCAACTGCCTCGTGCAAATCAAGAGAAATTTTGACAAATACGTGGTAAAGTTTTGCCTTTTTCTATAATTTAATCAAAATATTTACTCAGATAACTGTAATTTTACTTGGGTTTATCACGTTGTGTGATTGCTTTTTGAAATCTATTATTTAAAAAACATTTATTATAGAACTTTATTTTTATACTTTAAAATTAAATATTATTTTTATACTTTAAAATTAAATATTAGCATTGTGGAATATCATTTTAAATTAGAATCATTTTAAAGAGGACATTTCTCTAATTTAATCATTCAAAATGTTGTTGCTATATATTCTAAATTTAATACATAACATAATATATACTAATACGTAACATATAACAATGCATACAATATATTGTGCAGAATAATTTATATTGCTGTAGTTGTAGCTACAGAGTTAAATCAATGAGTGTTGCTATTAATTCTGATGTTTTCAGCAAAATCAGATACAGTTAATTACTGAGCAGAAACTCTCAAAGAAGGCAAAAGTTGGAATTCTGCCCTTTGTTCACAGTTTCGAGGTAATTGACTTGTTTCTGCTGTTTGTTGCTAGTAACTTTAAAAGTAAAAGCTTAATTTATCGATAGATATTTGTTATTCTGTATAGTGTAAACTAGAGGATAATTAGAATATTTCTTTTTAAGCGTAATTTTTTTTTGTTTACTTAGAATTTTTCTTATGCATCTTTGCTGAAGCAAAGATGTATATGCTATATTGTAGTATGCTGATAATTTTTTATATGGCTTCTTACTTCTCAGGCAAGCATGTAGTCCATTCGGCCATCCATCCGATACAGAGAAATATAATATAATTTTCCTTATTAACAGTACAAATATTGCTAATTTTGGTATTGCAGGAGTTTGCTAACTGCGCAGAAGCAATATATAGAGGCACCGAGAGAAGAGCTGATTTGGATAAAGCTTATGCGAAACTAATAGCAGTCTTATTTCAAGCTATCGGAAGAGCTGCAGCTGAAAGTCAAAAGAGCCCGAGTGAAGTTGTGCTCTTTGGTAATAATATGGGCTTTTTAAAATAATATTTGAGCTTTTTGTGGTTCGATGGCAATAATTACTTTAGTCAAGCTTAGTAAAATTTATCAACAGTTTCTAACTCAAAACGTAAAGTCATGTTAGGTAAATAGTAAGTTTGCATCTGTAATACAGTATAATAATAATAATGAGAATTTTAATAATAATCTAATATTTTACAGAGTTTAAATGAAGCCTGAGTCTTCGACCAGGTCTCATTTTCTGGCGCAATTGTTTGCTTGTAGTTCAGCTTTCCCGAAATTATAAATTTTTCTCCATTTAGAGCTACATGAAAATCCATAAATTTGAGAATTTGCGATATTTTTGTGCCCATCGATATATAGCACGTGTTTTGTTGAACGGAGTAATGCAGTAATTAAGGAAGCCAATGGGAAGCGACCTCAGTAACCATAACTTCTGGAAAAAATCTCAAAAAGAAACATTTGTTCACTGAAGGATTTCTCATTATAAGAGAGCTGGGTTGTGATTTGGAATATTTCGTGTTAGTGTAGGATAGTTTAACAGACTTTATCTAAACTTTTGTGCTTTTTTATTTCTTTAATAAAGTCTATATGTTTTATATATTTTAGTAAATATTATCTGTTAATTTTGTTTTCAGAGAATTATCATCATCTAATTGGTAAGTCTGAGCTACTTGCGGCTTATTTTAAGCCAAATTTTCATTTGTAGTAAATGTGAAGATATTTTCAATTGCCATTGCATAATTGAAAAGAGAAAGTTAATTTATTTTTTAAATTAATTTTAATTACTTATTTACTTTCTGAACTTTAGTTGAAATTTGCTTCAACTGTAAAGCATAATAAATTTAATTTAATGATTTCTAGTATTCTAGTGTCATTTTACATTAGTCAACATTATTGTTTATATAGCATTCATTTGCATGCTATATAAATGTTTGCATGCATGCATTTGGAGAGAATTGGCACAGATAGACAGTTGATAAATTAAGATTAAATTGTATTAAGAAATAGGAAGAGGTGTTGGATAGGACACATTCTAAGGGGGGAAGGTCTATTAAAAGAGGTCATAGAAGGTGGAATGGAAGGAAAAAGAGGCAGGGGCAGGCCGAGATTAGGTATGTTAGATGATTTAAAGACCCACTCATATGTAAAAATGAAGAGGAAGGCGGAAGACAGAGAAGAGTGGAGGCGTTATATACCATGGACCTGCCAATAGGCAGTGCACTAAGAGAGAGAGAGCATGCATTTGTAAGTGCCAGTTGACCAAAACAGGAATATTCTTTTTTTTATTCCACTAGCTTGTTGCGTCGTGCAAAACCATTTAGTGCAGACTGCTGTCTAATAGTAATGAAGAAAAACCAGTTTGACTTAGTGTTCTTTCTTCCATGTTAGTATTCTGGGAGTTGATTGTAATTTTAACTAGTAAGTGAAATTGCGTGATGGATGGTTGGATAGATAGATAAAATAGATAGATAGATAGATAGATAGATAGGTAGGTAGGTAGGTAGGTAGGTAGGTAGACAGACAGATAGACAGAAAGATTGATTGATTGATTGATTGATCGATTGATTGACTGATCTGCCTCAGGTGTTCTATCAAAGTTGAAGATCGCCAGCTTGGAAGCTCAGAAG
Source organism: Enchytraeus crypticus (assembly GCA_905160935.1). Lineage (NCBI taxonomy): Eukaryota > Metazoa > Annelida > Clitellata > Enchytraeida > Enchytraeidae > Enchytraeus > Enchytraeus crypticus. The sequence continues at coordinate 2,141,847 of CAJHZI010000457.1, forward strand.
AAAGAAGCGAGACAGAAATATCAAGATCACTTACAGGCTTACGTCACTTCATACTTAGGAAGACCTATGGAGAAAGTTCATGTAAATAAGTTTCATGTTTTAATATTTTCTGCTGTTAAGTGAAAAGTATCCTACAGCGGATGAAGAGGTACAGGGTTCCACTCGAGCACAAGTCTCGTTGCTGACTTAGCATAAAACTGACGTTAAATTCTATGAGTTAAATTATGTGATGAGCATTGTTAACTGTCTCTTGCTTAATTACATGAATGTTCCATGAGTGTTCCACCAGATTTCTTTAAAATGTGATTGGATTATCTTTTCTATTTGAATTTTAAACTTTGCAACGTTGGCATGTGACACTGTTATATTATTTTTTGTGTAAAAACAGGTCTTTGCAACAGTAGTAATTTTTATTATAATTAGGCCTTCAACTTATAAATTATTTAATGAGATAACGAAAATTGTGTGGCAAAAGTAAATTATTAGTTTTATACAATTTAAGTGTTGATTTTTGTTGTGTAGCTTTTCTTTGACGGCATAGAGAGTAAGCTAGCGGTAGGGCTGCGAGCTGACGAGGTAGGCTTTCAGATGCAGTTCAGCAAACAGGAACTGAGAAAGGTCATCAAAGAGTACTCCGGAAAAGAGGTTTGTGTTATTAGACAGCTAAGTCAGTGGCAAGATCTGTTAGGTAATCGACTGCGGATTGATAGCTGCGGAGCTATTGGGATTGAAATCCTAGGCTCGCTCGTTGCTGATGTTCATACGAGCTAGAACTTTTAACTTTATCTTCTCTCTCTCTCTTTAACTTGTTGCCAAATGGCAGGTCTAATGTACATATTCTTACGCTCAATGACTCCATTAATCAACAAGTTGATCCGTCACAAAGGCCGTTGATCGTTGGATAATTTGCATGTAGTATAAAGTAGATACTATTGTATCTGTTTCAATATTTGCTTACAACAGCTGTTAGTAGATGTCAGCTGTTAGTAGATGACAGCTGTTAGTAGATGACAGCTGTTAATAGATGTAAGCTGTTAGTAGATGTAAGCTGTTAGTAGATGTAAGCTGTTAATAGATGTAAGCTGTTAGTAGATTATAAGTGTCAATAAATGATTGAACTCTTGCTATGTAAAATGCATGGCTGACTGACTGCTGGAGCCAGTGGCGATGTCGGTAAGTTATTAGACCGCGGATCAGGGGTTCAAATCCTGGGCTCGCCCGTCAATGACATCGCTTTCGAGTGAGGATACTGACGTTAACATTAGCTTTAGCTTTTTACTCATTCTGTATGCCTTTTTGTGCTTCTCAGGTGAAACGGAATCTGGAACATTTGTATAGAAAAGTTGAGAAACATCTGAGTGAAGAAGAGAACTTGCTGCAGGTATGAGAACACTTGTAAACATCTATAAATGTTTGGTTTATAACAGCAGCAACAGCATCTTCTTCTTCAATTGTTTGCTTTATAACACCAACGTCAGCATCTTCTTCACTTGTTTGCTTTATAACACCACCATCAGCGTCTTCTTCTTCAAATGTTTGCTTTATAACACCACCATCAGCGTCTTCTTCTTCAAATGTTTGCTTTATAACACCACCATCAGCTTCGGCATCTTCTTCTTAAATTCTTTTCTTTATAGCACAAGCATCAGAATCTTCTTAAATTGTTTGCTTTATAACAACGTTGATTCGAATTTTCGCCAGCTTTACGGGATGCTGGCTTTTAGGCAATAGTCCTGGTAGGTTAAATTTCTGTTGAAAATCTTAGACTTATTATTTTTTCTTCTGTCATTCATTACTGAATTGTTAAAAAGGCAAATGTTGCGGGGTGAGAATATAATGTTAATGGGTATAGTTATGACTAAGTAGCAAATCAAATTTTTCATTGTTATATCAATTGCTAATTATATTGTACTTGTTAGTAAATTACACCATGATACTATATGGTACTGTGATAATATATTCCACTGTGATACTATATTTTACTGTGATAACATATTGTACTGTGATAACATATTGTACTATGATAATTATATTATACTATGATACTATATTGTACTGTGATAACATATTGTACTATGATAATTATATTATACTATGATACTATATTGTACTGTAATAACATATTGTACTGTGATACAATATTGTACTATAATAACATATTGGACTCTGATAATTATATATATATATATATATATATATATATATATATATATATTATACTGTTTTACTTGCCATTTAGGTTGTTTGGCATTCGATGCAAGATGAATTTCTAAAGCAGTACAAATACTTCGACGAGATGATTGCTAAATGTTACCCTGGTTCTGGAATCACATTCGAATTCACAATCTCCGATCTGCTCGGATATTTCTCAGACATTGCGCAGTCGCACTAAGTCAAATTATTTACTTTGTGTCAGGAGGAACTGTATTATATGCTATTTAAAGCTTACTCTTTTTTTAGGAGCAGTATGCCTGAGTTATAAATTAATTTCAGAACAATTGTTGGTGTCAAGTCTGATCTGCCTCTGAAATTACACTGAAACAGTAATACATACTTTATGTATTTAAAATCTTGCGACTATTTTTGTTAGATTCTACTCTCACTGAACCAGTTTTCTATCTTGAACTAGTTTCTTTCTTTTTCTTGAACTGTTTTCTCTCTCTCTCTCAAACTAGTTTCTCTCTCGAAATATTTTATGTCTTGAACTAGTTCCTCACTTGAACTAGTTTCTCTTTTGAACTAGTTTCTCTCTTGAACTAGTTCCTCTCTTGAACTAGTTTCTCTTTTGAACTAGTTCCTCTCTTGAACTAGTTTCTCTTTTGAATTAGTTTCTCTCTTGAACTAGTTCCTCTCTTGAACTAGTTTCTCTTTTGAACTGGTTTCTGGATCTAGTTCATCTCTCTCTAGTCAGCTCGTTTTTGATCTTGCCTTCTCTAAGGGCTCGGCAAATTAATTGCCGACATTTTTTTTGTTTTAAGACTAACGTTGGCACCTAGTCCTCTTTCGTCGTCCCTGACATCATTGTCGGGTAGCGAACAGGACGTTAAATCCTCGTCGATTGCTTAATTGATTGATGAAGGAATTAATGTTGTTGTCATTCTGCTCTCTAAAGTGATTCCGTAAATTGCAGCTCATACGCAATTCTAGGCTTTTTTGTGTTTTAAGTTAGCATTGCTCTACGGTGTATGCCATTACAGCTGAGTGTTTAACATTACACTGAGTAACAGAGAGTCGTGAATATACTAGTTCATGATAAATATATTCTCTGATGTCCATGGTTTTATCGTTGTGTGACTATTCGAACGTTTATTGTTTATTTGTATGATAGATGTTAACAGGCTTAATTGTCTCAATTGCTTAAGATATCATTTAAATTATTATTGTTGTTTGTGGCTAATTTTATGCTGCTTTGTGTAAATAAATCGTAGAGTGTTATAGACAATAGACTGCAAATGACAAGTTGTAGTTACAGTTAAATGTTAAAGATTGCTTGACAGGTGTTTTAAAAATATAATGCAATACTACAAAGACTACGGACTAGAGACCGTTGTACATTATTTTGTCTGAATCACTGTTCGGCAAACAATCTTATAAAGAGATATGTAGAATTTCAGATATTATATACAGCTGCTCTTTATATGGAAATTTATACTTATATTATTTCAGTCTAAATCTATTTTATTCGATTTCTTTGTTAATTTTTGCAAAATCATGTAGATTATTATAATGATCATTGTACATAAAGATTTTATTTTTGCTTAATTTAATGAAAATATTTATAAAAGAATCCTTTGATTTTATAATGAGGAACGGCGTGTAGTTGTTCCCAGGTGATTTACACTAGCCAACACTGAACTGCTGTTTACAGGGTCTATTCTTAAAACGAGGCGAGATAGGAAATTTTACTTTATCTTAATTTTCCGAATTAAGGTTGAATTTTCGTGATTACTATCAAATTGTAGAGCTACAAATTATTCTTTAAAAATTGTTACATTTTAAAAATTCTCGCAGTGTTCTACGTAGTAGCAGGCCCAAGGTACATATTCCTACTCAAATGCGGCTTTATCTGCCTAGTGGCAGGCCCAAGGTACACATTTCTACTCAAATGCAGCTTTATCGTTCCGTAAAGGTCACTCAATCGATTAACGATTTAATCACTACACAAAAGGCTATGTTTTATCCATATCTTAGTGTAGCCTATAGCTTGAGAATAATATAACATCTGAGTGGCTTCCCTTTGCCTTCCTTAGATCTTGTCGGTCGTCTCTTACGACACGTGTAGTTTACGGTTGGTCTATTCACTAGAGGCCCGAAAACAACGTAGGAATATTTTAAACTACTATACCTATTAACTACTATACCTATTAACTACTATACCTATTAATTACTATACCTATTAACTACTATACCTATTAACTACTATACCTATTATTAGCTGGAACCAGTGAGTCAATGACGATGTCGCTAAGATGCTCGACTGCGGATCAGTATGCGGGGTTCAAATCCTGGGCTCGCCCGTCACTGACATCGCTTTCAAGTGAGGAAACTGACGTTAACATTAACTTTACCAGCTTTTTGCTTTTAAATTAGAAATCTCATAAATATTACAGACGTAGCATTTATGATCAAATTGTGATGAGTTTTCTACTGAACTACGAGTAAAAACTGGTCAAGCTAAGGTTAACGTCAGTTTCCTCACTCGAAAGCGATGTCAGTGACGGGCGAGTCCAGGATTTGAACCTCGCACCATCTGATCCGCGGTCGAGTATCTTACTGACTTCGCCACTGGCTCCAGCCAGTAGGAATATATATCTTGAGCTCGCCATTTAAATCAACAATCGAGATAAATAAAATAATTGTAGAGAATTCTGCATGCACACACCGTGCGTTAATTACTGGCTGCAGTTAAATGACCAGAGTAGTAACAATTATAATGATGCAGATGTTGCAGTGCTTGGCACATGTGATGATGTTGAAACGACTTCATCGGGCAGATGTCGCTCTATCGAGTCTAAATATCATAATTAAAATGGCATTCTTTACTTCATTACCGTTGGAGTAGTAACTGAGTGAGAGTATTAATCTGATCAGATTCCGTGGTATGACATCCCTTTGTTAACTTTTTGAATTGTGCCTACGTTAGGCCTACCTACATTCTACTACTTAATCCACAACTGATTACTCTTAGGTTAATCTTTGTATTAGATAGGCCTACTTAGTAAATTAAAAAGTAATTTGTAATGATTAAATTACCCTTTCTTTACAAAAGATAAATAAAGGTGATATTTGCAATTATATTTTAATGTCAAGAGACACTGGTTTATTTGATGCAACGGCTTGTAGAAATATCAGCTACTAATACAGCATTGGAGAATGCATGTAGTTGTATTCTCCAATGCTGTGGAGTGTTCGCCAATGCTGTGGAGTGTTCGGATTACAGAACAATCAGCTTAATACCTCATGCATCAAAGATCTTATTAAAGATAGTAAATAATCGCATTCAGTCAAAAGCAGAGATGATACTGAGCAAGACACAATTTGGTTTTAGGAAAGGATGCGGCACAAGAGAAGCAATAGGAGTAATGCGGGTTCTTTGCGAAAGAAGCTTAGAATATGGTAATGACGTTTTTGTTGGCTTTGTAGACTTCGAGAAGGCCTTTGACAGAATTGATTGGATAACGATGATGAATATCTGAAAAGAATAGGAATTGACTGGAGAGATAGAAGACTAATTTTGAACTTGTACATGAATCAAAGAGCAGTAATCAAAATCCAACAAGAATACTCAGAAGGTGAAATAGGACGTGGAGTAAGACAAGGTTGTAGCATTTCGCCGCTGCTGTTTAACATTTACGCTGAGGCAATGATGGAGGAAGCCATGGAAGACTTGGAAGAAGGAATAAAAGTAGGAGGGAATTTGTTACAAGATGTACGATTTGCAGATGATCAAGGAATGGTAGCGGGCAGCGAGATTGGATTGCAGAAGATAATGGATAGGCTGAATGATACGGCCCTAAGATATGACATGAAGATTAATATAAAAAAAGACCAAGGTTATGAGAGTGTCCAATAATAAAGGTGAAGTTATATCACAATAAATGGTACGAAATTGGAAGAGGTAAGGAGTTTCAAATATTTGGGTCATACTATAACCGATGATGGGAAATGTGAGACAGAAATATGCAGTAGGATTGCACAAGCAAAAGCGGCCTTTGGTAGTAGAAAAGAACTATTAACAAAAAGTCTAAAGAAAGACACAAAGATAAAGATAGTGAAAACTTTGGTTTGGACCACGCTATTGTATGGATGTGAAACATGGACCTTAAGGAAGGAAGATATTAGGAATCTGGAGGCATTGGAAATGTGGATTTGGAGAAGAATGGAGAGGATTAGCTGGACTCAAAAGGTTACAAATGAGGAAGTCCTGGAGAGAGTTGGCACAGATAGACAGTTGATAAATGTATTAATAAATAGGAAGAAGAGATGGATAGGACACATTCTAAGGGGGGAAGGTCTATTAAAAGAGGTCATAGAAGGTAGAATGGAAGGAAAAAGAGGCAGGGGCAGGCCGAGATTAGGTATGTTAGATGATTTAAAGACCAACTCATATATAGAAATGAAGAGGAAGGCGGAAGACAGAGAAGAGTGGAGGCGGTATGTACCATGGACCTGCCAGTAGGCAGTGCATTAAGAGAGAGAGAGAGAGAGAGAAAGAATACATGTAGATATAATAATTAGATAAACCTATAGGCCCTACTTCTGATCCTTTACTATTGCACGTCACTGACATCGCGTTCGAGAGAGAAACTGACATTAACCTTAGCTTAACCAGCTTTATTATAATTCCGATACTGTCAGTTTCTGTAGCTCTTTACGTCTTGAATTGAATAACAAAACTCCGTCAAGCGCAATTACGCGCAGTAAGGACCATCCTTGCCCCACTTAGGATAGGAATCTCAGATGAAAATACGTTTAGAGTGCTACTGTTGCCCATGACAACAGTGAGCACTATGGAATCAAATTAAAAACCGATGAACGGTTTGTGAATGGACAATAAACTTTGTCAGTCATAATCCGGGTATTCAGGTGGGACGTTGCCTTGTTGGTCTAAACGAAGAAAACTGGAGCATTAGTCATGATAAATATTGTGGAATATCGATATAAACTGATACAGATATTGCCTTAGGACTTCTATATTTGGAATATGTACGGACATGCCAAGTCAAGTTTACATGCACATAATTTTGATTATGAATAGCAAGTATGAACAGTGATTACGAATTGTAAATGTGAAAATTATTTAAGAATAGCAATTAGAAATAGTAATTATGAACAGTAATTAATAATTAGGCTTAACCAGCGCATTATTCACAAAGTCACTAGTAGGCCTATCCCGTACAAATCTTAGTCACTCTATCGATAAAGAATCACAGACCTATATAAACTTAAGTAGCTTTGGATTTTTTTAAACTAATGTAACAAAATGGCAATAATATTTTGCTCAGTTGTACACATTTAATATTAAAATCAAAACAATTTTGTTCTCTTGCACACAGATTACCTCAGCAATGACTTTTGAAGGAAGCCTGGCCGCTCGTTCCAGGAGGTTGCTACTTGGGCGCCGAAGTGTCTTCCTCGTCGTTTCATGCTGTCTCTTCGTTCATATCCAGTCAACGTCAGCTGATGATCTAACATCAGCTTCACCTGACACTCCCAGCTCTGTGGACTCGACTTCCCTAGAAGTTGATGATGTCCAGAACATAAATTCAGTAAAGCAAATGGCTACAGCGTCGTATAAGCAAGAAGCAAAACCTAAGGTGGAGCAAAATGCTCAGTTGTCTGTACCTGGATTAGAAGCTAGCGAAGATTCGGCTGGATCTAATTTTTCTTTGAATGAAGCCAGTTCTGCACTGAGCTATAAAGAATTGGAGATGGCTGGTAGCAGCTTATTAGCACATTTAAATCTCTCGATCACGACGCCTGCAACCACAAGAGTCAAGATTTCTACTCAACATCTAACCGCAAGGAAATTATTTTCACAGGATGAAGTAGAAAACACTGTCGGATACCCCGGTCAGGATACCACAGGAATCATCCAGAGTCCAAATGACATGAAACTTAAAAATTCAGATTGTAATGATGTTGGTGGAGGTGAAGTCAATCGAATGAGATGTTCAGAGATCATTGGTAGTTCAGAGATTAAACAAATTGAGAATGATAGAGACAAGACTAATTTAAAAGAGAAAGTTTTGACTAAAGAAAGAAGAATTTTCCTGCCTTTTGTGGCCGACAGAAAGCACGATTCAAGAAAGCTTAACGCAGGATCCACTAAAAATACTGAGATGTCCGATATGAGAGAAAATTCGAAAGAATTTAGAAATATCTTTAATGAAAATTCAAGTAAGTTAAAAAGCTTCAACCGTAATAATATCGATTTATCGCCACAGCATGGCGTTGAGGATAATAAATTGTTAAAGGAAGGTAAAAGCTACAAATCAATTTACGGAAATTTTCACCGGAAACAAAGCGGAAAAAGATTTAGTAAAAAAGATGACACCAATTTTCCATTCGAAGACAAAATAGGCCTACTGGAAAGCTCTAATAATCAGAAGATTTACAAAGACAGACTTGCTTCTGTTTCGAATTTGTGGCCCAGGATGAGAGAAGGCATAATCAGGAAATCACAGATATTCTCTCCTTTTCCAGGAATTGTCGAGAAAACCAATTATCAGATTGAAAATCAAAACCATCCTTTATCGTCAGAATTTGATCGGGATGATCATAACATTTTTCCAAAGAAAACGGTAGACGATGTACAAGAAGGGATTTTCACAAGATATTCAGGTAGGGTCAGGGAATCAGCAAAAGATTACAGACCTTTACATAACAAATCTGTACTTACTCAATTCAAATCAGAAACTTCCGATCATTTGCAGAGACATCTCCAACCAATAGAGTTTGGTTTTGAGCCCATTGGTAAAGAACTCTCGCCAAATGAGAGGCCACCGTGGTTGGAATCGTTTAACCATTCACCTAAGAGAAACAATCTTCACTCCTTAGCCGTCATATCGTTTTCCTTCCCTAAACAGGAAAAGATTCGCGATGATGTGAGACCCAGCGAAATGTTCACCACTACTAGTAAGGATGCACTATATCAGCAAATACCAACTGATTCGTCGAGAACTACAGTTGAACCGATGTCTGTCACTCCACCATCACCAGAACACTCTACACACGCTTCGACGATCTCAATCTACTCAAAACCAACTCCACCAAACTCAGTTTCACCAGCACAGCAAGTTGACGAGTCTCAAATTGAATCGCCACTCCTGTCTTCTAAGTCATCAAATGATTTGATTCACAGAAACGAAACGGAAGATCAAAACACGAGCTTGACGGAAAATCTTATCTCATCCAACAATGACTCTCTCGGGTATGTGACGTCTAATACCAGCAGAACACATTCAAAACATGCCGACTTCCTGAGGATCGTGACCTCCATCACGAAGATCAAGTTCTCTCTTCTTGATATACTCCTCGCTGTCTGCTGCACTATGGCCGCCATCATAGCTCTAGTCAATCTAACAGTATTTCTCGTAAAACTGTCGGCAAGAAAACGAGGTCAGCACAACTTTAGCTACTCTACCAGAAGTTCACATAGCCCTGCCGGCAACGCTGATGACTCTGCTCAGAGCTCAAGAGTTGCGGGGTCGAAAATTCATCGTGGCTCTCCGTCTAGTGCCGAAACGCTGCGAATAAGACCCCTCTCCTTTCCTACCAGCTATCCGCAACAGTTGAGTGTCAATGAGGGGTCCCAAAATGCTGGAAATGATGCCATGGAGATGACAACTAATTCTCAATTGGATGAAAAGTGGAAGAGCGGTTCCAGCGATGGTTATGAGGAATGTGAGTTGGAGTGCGCAATGTATGATGAAGGAATTGATATGAGAGAATCTGCTAGAGTTATCTAACTATGTTATGTGAATTGGTCTTCAGAGCAAATATCTCCCGCAAGATCTAGTGTACTGTATACTTGATTTAATGCATGTCTTATATTAGTTTGTATCAAAAGCTTAAATAACCGTTAAATTTCGTTCTATTTCCATTGTTCGTATTCTATTTACAATTTATTTATTCAACATTTGGTCAACATTATTTAAATATAGACACCATGTTCTAGAATCTTCTGCGTTTCTATTACAATGGCTCTTATTCCATGTGAGAGTGATAGAGTGGACGTAAAACAGCATTATATATATACATGTATATACATATATATATATATATATATATATATATATATATATAATATATTTACATGAGGAACGTGAGTTATATATATATATATATATATATATATATATATATATATATATATATATGTATGTATATATATATATATATATAATCTTTTTACACAATATATATATATTGTGTAATCAGATTATCTAATATAATAAGATTATATATATGTATATATATATATATATATATTATATATATACACACATGTGTGTGTATATATATATATATATATATATATATATATATATATATATATATATATATATATAGTTAGATAATACAATGTATAAGATCCTCCCACTATACAGTCTTCTTTCTTTCTCTCACATTCTCTCTCTCTCTCTCTCTCTCTCTCTATATATATATATATATATATATATATATATATACATGTATATATATATATACATGTATATATATATATATATATATATATAGAGAGAGAGAGAGAGAGAGAGAGAGAGAGAGAAAGGAAAATAATTCTGTAAAGCGCAATCCTAAACCTCAATATTGCACAAAATTATCACTGACCAGTATTAGTCTTCAAATCTTTTATGTATTGACGTTTTAACGAGATATTTTTGTTTAGACAACGCATGACGCTAACATGAAACAAGACGGGTCGTGTTTTTACAACGAATCTCCTGCATATTAATCTCGCAATGATCTTCAATGTGCGTTTTTAATTCATCGGCTTAATCATTATAAAGCAAATAGCCTCCTGCGTGTGTAGGCATTGGACATAAGGCAAATATCAGAGTACTCTATTAATCACAGAAGTATATTGAACTATTAAAATATTAGGTGTTATATGTGATAGAATGAAATGTATAATACATTGAACATGCATCTACATGCTTCACGAGGGTCTAAAACTGTATAATATTCTATATACGTGTATATTCATGCCTGCAGGGTTTTGCTATGTCATGCAATATATACATTTATTACCCATTTGGGCATTTTGTATTAAATTCTGAAAACAACTGAAAAATTTACGTAATTTGTTAACTTAATTCAAAAATTAAATTTATTAATTGGCAGTCAAACATTTCGTACTCCATAAATTAGACTATATCTCATAGGCCTAGTGATTAAAAGTAAACGTCAAGCATCCCATATACTCGGTAGCTCTAATATTAATAGTCTACAGTAGTTATTAAACTAATAAATGACTGACAATATGAAAGGAAACCTCTTGGTCACCTAATATACATGTACATTCTACACACAACTCTCGTTGTGCTTCGTATGCAATATACGCCATGTTGCATCGTATGCCTCGCGTCAGATATTACGTTCTACCTTAGACACCGAATGAAATAAATCATAAGAGAGTTGTAGTAGAAGTACATCTGACATATCATAACAACATACAGCCATTGATATTAAGTGAAAAGAGCTTCAACCTTCTGAGCTAAACATGGCATCTTTATGTACTGCTAAAATCCTACTCAGCGTCAACGAATGCGTCAATTTCTTCATGGAGTTTATTAACTTTTTTGCGACGGATGACGTAAGCTTAGCAATCGTCGAGATGTAATAGCTTATTTGCTTTACAAGCCTAAATATACATGTTTACTGTACATACAGACTACAACATAAATTATATATGTAGGCCTATACTGTACGTGTACATGTATAGGCCAAAAACAATACAATTCAGACCATGAAACAGGCACGTAATGTTCAACATCTTAACTGTGAGCATAGGCGATGTGTTATGGACATATGCTAAGATTGGATAAAAATACTCCGTAAGAAAAGCTCTAAATTATAGAATAACAAATAATAAAATGAAATTAGGTATGGTAAATAAATATACTTTAATTAAACAATATAATAAAGATATAGAACAAATAGACACTAAATATAACCTAGCACAGAGTGATGTTTATGATCTTGCCCAGGACCGGTATCAGTGGAGACAGAAGGTAAAAGAGGCTGCTCTGGTGTCCACAAAGTGACGTTACGCAGAGAAAATAAGAAGATAGGTTATGTCATCGTTAGACCACCCTTTAGATTGCCACCACATTCTACACACTATTCTAACCCAAGCACACTAACCCTAATGCGGTATGTAGTATGTGGTGACACGAAACTCTGTCCGAAGAATCTGGTGTAACGATGAAACATGCAAACTGTGAGTCAGCCAGTTGCCAGTGAGATTCTTTAAAAAATCTCTAATAAATAATGTTTTTATTGAAAAAGAGCTCATTTGAAAATCTGTATATTCAAAATTCATGAAAATGCTTTCTGCGGAATGGCTTGTTTAACAGCGCTCGGCAAAGCTTATAGGCAACATGCATGCTTTCACAGTTTTGGAAGCAACATGCCTCCAAAATGCCTTACAGACAACATAACTCAGAGGTGCCTTAGACAACGTGTCACCACGATACATTATACTATTGGTATTGTAGACTGTGCGTGGTTATTTTCAATTAGATTTTAGTTATATTTCTTGTAACGCATTAAACCTATATTTCATAAGTTTTACTCTGGCGTGCGTTTAAAAGCAATAAATAAATCATAAACTAGAGTAATTAGATTTATGCATAAACCCGCGCATGAGATAAAGAGAAAAAGTCATTTGTTGCTGATGATATTGATCTCAAGATAATTGCAAGAACAAAACACTGAATGGGTCTCTGAAGAAACGTTGTCAGGAAAATTTCTTAAGCTATAGAACAGAGTTGAGAAGCTTGCATTGACAAGGTCTATCTGTTGGCTTAATTATGAACATGTCTACACACGTTCAATCAGTGCTTAGAGGCAATTCGTACAGCGACGTTGACAGAAAATTTCCTGTTTTCTTTTGTGTGTTTTTGTTTCGCAATGAACGCAATAGCTTTAGTAGCTCGCTAATTTACTTAAAAGGTGAGCAATCGGTATACCCCACCTATTAAAAAAATGAAATTTATCAAATTTCAGGCTATCCAAATTATTATGTTTGTTTTCTTGGTATACATCATACAGATTATTCTAGAATATACACGTTTAATTTTGTAGACTTCTGAATAGTCATTAATGATTCTCTGAATAGACATTATTGACATTGTTAATATGATTTCTGACTAGCTTAATTGTCTGAATACAGAGCTACTAGTAACGGTCTTCGGTTTCGGAATCTGGCCTGGTCGCTATTGATATTAATAAATACTTCTAAGTTAACGAAAGTTAAGTTTAAATTTTAAAACATTTCTCGTTTGAAGCATTAAACCTCAAGGTCAGACCTCAAGTCAAAGTTAATTTTCTCTTTAGACGCATGAATATGGAGCCTCAGTGACTTAAGCTATCATTGAGAATATCATAAAATCATTGACAATATCATAAAATCATTGACAATATCATAAAATCATTGACAATATCATAAAATCATTGAGAATATCATAAAATCATTGAGAATATCATAAAATCATTGAGAATATCACAAAATCATTGAGAATATCATAAAATCATTGAGAATATCATAAAATCATTGAGAATATCATAAAATCATTGAGAATATCATAAAATCATTGAGAATATCATAAAATCATTGACAATATCATAAAATCATTGACAATATCATAAAATCATTGACAATATCATAAAATCATTGACAATATCATAAAATCATTGACAATATCATAAAATCATTGACAATATCATAAAATCGGGCAAAATATATTCCGTTTCGATCAGAATATGAATAGTCATCCATTAATAAATCTTTCTTGCTTAGTTACCTTTAGTCCTATTTTAAGAGTCCACAAATTCGGAATGTGTTCAAAGAATATTATTATTTCTGCCTTCTGTCGATATCGATGCCCCTTAGAATAAAATTGTAGAACTCTGTCTCATTTAAGTCAATAATATTCCAGTCGTGGCACGGTTTTAAACTCTAATAAGAGTTTAGCACGCATGCGGCAGTTTATTTTGGCCAGTTAACGATATTACCTCTAACTGACTTGAAGCATTATACCTGCTCTTCACTTCGTATTTCAACATTTTATATTAATTATTTTCTGAAGAAGATCTTGTATCTCAAACCATGTCAGCTGAAGTAAAAGCCAAGCTAGCCAAGGCCTTCCAGGAAGTCGATAGTGATCACAGTGGATCCATCGACGCCAAGGAACTGGAAAAGGTTCTTATAAGCTACTACAAGGCCACTGGTCGGCCTGTCGATCAGGGAAAAATTTCAGCCGAAGCAGCAGTAAGTAAATTCTAATGATAACTTATAGTTGTAACAATTTGTGAACGTTATAACTTGAAGAAATGTTAATGTCTTTAATGAATCAACCATTAAATTCCTCTCTAGCAAACTTCCTTTATGTGTGAACTATAAAGGACACATAAGCAGATAAATCAGTAATTAATGTATGGCAATCGTATAGCTCTTTCAACTATCGGTTGAAAAAATTAATAGTATTATTAAAATTATTCATCTATCGGTGCATATTAATTTAAACTCAATAAATTATATTCTTCATCTTTCTCATTATAGTTTTGATTTTACAATTATTTAAATGTACATAAAGCACTTAAGCTTCTAAATTTGTCGTTATTAGAAAGTATTGGCAGGCAGATAAACCACAAATTGACTTTATATTTAATCGATATCGTAGGCTTTCCTGAAAGAAGTCGACAAAAACAATGACAAGAAGATCAGCCAGGATGAGTTCATTCAGTATTTTCTGAAATATGTCTAGTATCAAATCTCATAGAAATCTGGTATGTTAAATACTTATTCAAATTTTAATTTGTAGCATAAATTAACCAGGAAATGTGATATTAATAAAGGAAATCTACGACTTTCCTTATTTAAGGACGTAATTGTGCGTAGTTCCCGGCACAAATTCTACGATACAGTAGAATCAAGCAGAAGGTAAAATATTTATTGAGCACCGGTCATTTTGTAAAGAAATTAACATCTGCGCCTATTGTAGGCCCTATATAGAATTAAACTAGTTTTGATTGTAAAAACTAATGGCAGCTCGAATTTCGGAAAAAACTTGAAATGAATCCAGAATGTCCAACAAGAAAGAAAAATCCCTCCATCCAACTGGAATTCGGATATTTAATGTCAATAGCAAGATAAATTATTTATAGAAATGAAACTTTCGATTGCAGAATTTTACGAAGAATAACCCATCTGCCGCGTATTTGTAAAGATCTTGCTTGGTGTTAGTGATCTTGCATTTAATAACAACAATTAGAGTGCAACAGTCATCAATGACAACATCGAGCACTGTCAAGCCGGAAAGCGAAAAAGGTTCAAAATTGTGCAAAATCCAAAATACAGAAAATCAGTCCATAGTTTTATTTATTTAACTGCATTTATCAGCTGTACACGTGAATGTGCAGCTGATAAATGCATCATACTCTGTATCGATGTGTACTATGAGAGACATTAAATAAAATTCAATTAGTTGACTATAGAGAACTCTTTATTTTCATATGAATTCTAGCTGTCATTATCATAGCTTGACACGTCCATAGTTGACTCTAACACGTTCTTGACATCATCCTTGTATGAGGAAACGGACGTTAAACCTTTATTATTATTGCTAATGTTAGATTTTATTTTATTTTATGTTGTTCAGATTCTTGCATGGAAGAGTACCGCAGACAAACGATATGACGAGATCTGATTGCTAGTATGGATTGATTACTGACATTATGTACAATGAACAATTGATAAGAGAGAGTAGATAATTAGAGTGACACTGTTATACTTTGTCATTAAAAAGAAATCACTCTATTGGTAATAAAGTAAAATAACTTTAAAATGCAAGATGTCACTTTAAATTATTTGGACTCAAAAATGGCTCAGTGGTTAGGAAGGTAGGAAAATCGGTGGAGTTTACTGCATAAGAGACCCGAGTTTAGATACGCTGTGAGTCAATCAGAGAGTTAAATCTCTGACGAGCAAAATGTTTAACTAATGCTTTAATTGAAATTAATTCCTCTCCTATGCGGTCTGTAAATTGAAAGCTGTTAGTATATCCTCCTAGGTTGTTTTTAATCAGTTAATTGCGGTGATCTAAAAAAAGAACTATCAATGGCGACTGTTACTTGCTGAAAGTATTGCAAAATTAGACATAAACTTCCCTCAAGTTCATTGTCGGGTTCGAAACAGCGCTGAACTTTCTCTGAC
Source organism: Enchytraeus crypticus (assembly GCA_905160935.1). Classification (NCBI taxonomy): domain Eukaryota; kingdom Metazoa; phylum Annelida; class Clitellata; order Enchytraeida; family Enchytraeidae; genus Enchytraeus; species Enchytraeus crypticus. The sequence goes on from CAJHZI010000457.1 coordinate 2,158,291, forward strand.
TGCACATTACTGATGCTGAAACCGGCGCTAAACGTCAGTTTATGTTTACCATGTGTTTACTTCTTAACAAGAGAGAACGGTATGTTTATTACAAACACAATCAGCACATGCAATAGCACACACAAGGCTGTCGAAGAGTTTATAAGTAGCCTATCAAGTTGACCACCCACCAGACGCACAAGCAAATAACAAATAATAAGCAAGTTGAAAATACATCCAATCCAAAAAGGACAATGTATACCAACGCAATATACAACAGCGACGCAATCAACATTACATTTAAGATGAGCAGCTGTAGTTAACGCAAATGTGCGCACTCTGGTGAGAAGGAGAATAAGAATTGAAATCTCAACTTTATATCGATCTTCTTTTTATGAGATCAGCAGAAAATTAGAATCGGCAAATGGAATTATTAACAGATGATGTTATAAATGTAATAGTTTACAGTAATTGTGGATCTTATCTATTATAGAATTACTTATCTCGTATGAACACGCTCATTATAATAACTCATTATTGCAGGCCTACATAAGCTATAGCTTACAGCTTGTGCAAAACTTATAAGAGTGCATAATTAACCAGTTTTACTTATACAATTTTTAACATTTTTTCGAACATCATTCAGTCGAGAAATCAAAAAAAAATTAAATATGAATCGATTGACTATTAATTACAAGCTTGATTAAATTTATTGATCGATTCACGTTATTCTAATCATTCTAACTTATTTGCATCACATTTAAAAATAGAACAATTTTTAGTCGAAGGAAAGTAAAGAAGGAAAAATTACATAGCAACTCAAAATATACTGCATTCTCTGAGACAATTCAGCACTGCACATAGACTAGTATAATATCAACTTTTTCAAGTTTGATATTTTTTGTTACAACTTGATGAAACATTTCGCAAAAGGTTTTGTTAAATGTTTATTAATAGTCTGCCAAATTTATTTGTTCAATATTATTAATAATTGGTAGCGAGAGATAGAGAGAGATAGAGAGAGAGACAGAGAGAGAGAGAGAGAGAGAGAGAGAGACAGAGAGAGAAATAGAACGATGGAGAGAGAGAAGGAGACTTAGAAAGTTAATCATAAAAAGAAATGAGAATGTTTGCAAAAATAACCTAATCAAGATAAGTGGTACAATACTATAAATGCATTTACTTGATAAAATCATTGTAAGGCGGCTATTACTAATACAAAATATTCCATAAGTTCACAGTGTATGAATAAGCTATGGAGCCCTGATTGATCCAGCCAGAGCTGCAATGTGATAAATGCATACATGTATGTCTCATAAACTATAGTACGTATATTGTAAGAGTAGACCAGAAACATACGTGGCAGGCATAAAATTGTCCTATTCAAGCTTGCACGTTCCGTCTACAAACCAGCAAAGATGTTCGATATTCAGTCATGACGAATACTGGTGATGTATTTTACCTGTATGGGTAGGCCTTGTAGATGTAGTAGGCTGATAGGCCTTGTAGACCTAGTAGGCTGATAGGCCTTGTAGATCTAGTAGGCTGATAGGCCTTGTAGATCTAGTAGGCTGATAGGCCTTGTAGATCTAGTAGGCTGATAGGCCTTGTAGATCTGGTAGACTGATAGGCCGTGTAGATCTAGTCGGCTGATAGGCCGTGTAGATCTAATAGGCTGATAGGCCTTGTAGATCTGATAGGCTGATAGGCCTTGTAGATGTAGTAGGCTGATAGGTCTTGCAGATCTAGTAGGCTGATAGGCCTATGTTTACACCCATACGCGTGTGTACATATACTGCATGTAATGCTATGCCACCGGAAATTTACATGTATGTCATAACTAATACATAAAAATTCATGTTATAATTCATCGGTAAATTGTCTTCTTTGAGCGAGGCAGTAATTTTAGCAATAAGAAAATTACAGATCCAATACGTAAATTTCTTCAGTCAACTATCGCTCACTAATAAGCACTTCATCGATCAGGGGATCTCACTATAAAGACACACACCGCATCTCAAGTGTAACTATTGACCTGGAAGGTCTGTAAGTGCTTGGGGTAACCACTGTTATCTTTAGGAGCATGTGTCTTTAAAATGTGTCTTTGTGATGTCTTTTGTTATCTTTTAAGACATGTGTCTTTAAAAGTCAGCTGACTTTTAAAGACACATGTCGTCGTTCAACGCTCCTACAGCACGAAAACAGTTTTTGGCAAAAGTGTATGCCTATGTTTCACGTGTTTTATACCGGCACTCAAGAATAAACAATCTCTAACTAATCGTGGCGCAAGAGGCGACAACGCTAGAATTGAAGAAGGCAACAGAAAGCCACCTCTGGAGGGAGACCTGTTTTCCAAACTATATGCTAAAGGAATATGAATAAGGCATAGCGTTTTGTGAAGGAATTAATTTGTTTACCTAGGTAGTGCTCTTTACGAGGAGTCAAAGTAAACTCTGAGCATGAATCTAAACCGTGAATCCGTCACTTGTCAGAACACTAGTGAGGCGATATCTACATGTATATTTAACCGTAGCACAGACAAGAAATAAGACCTTGTGATACATAATATATTTAATGCATAATTAATTAAATAAATAAATATGCATTTATTATTTCAATATCTTATATAGTTATTAAATTACAATTATAGTTATTACTAATGAATAAAAAGGAGTTAAAAGAAATTAAATAATATAAATCACGCTATGGTTGCCATCGAAATACTCTTACTTTTTCTGTACATTAATATACTCGAACTCGTCATGTCTCCTGCATTACTAAATGCACACGTAAGCCTTTGATGCCTACGCATTCGTACTCTATGCTTTGCATAGCTACACTTTATGCCAAGTTTCAAGTGCAAAAATTGTTTTTAATATACTATATATATATATATATATATATATATATATATATATATATATATATATATATATAGAGAGAGAGAGAGAGAGAGAGAGAGAGAGAGAGAGAGTATATACTCTTCGCCACTGGCGAAGTCGGTAAGACGCTTGATCGCGGATCAGTATGTGCGGGGATCAAATCCTGGGCTCGCCCGTCACTGACATCACTCTCGAGTGAGGAAACTGACGTTAGCCGTAGCTTTTATATGTATATATATATATATATATATATATATATATATATATACATATACATATAAATATTATAGGGCCCGTGCTCGTCTCCGAATCTTTGTGTTCTTTTCTGTTTATATCAACTGTTTGCAATTGGATATTAGAATTCTTATTGCGTGAAATTAATAAATGAAGAAAATAAAACATAACAACTATATGTATAAATGAACATACACAGATACACACAAACATATATATATATATATATATATACATATACACATGTACATGTACATATATATATACATGTATATATATATATACATGTATATATATATATACATATATATATATACATTACACTTTCCTACACTTGACTTCTTTGCACTTGACAGGAGAAAGGCGCTCATGTTGTTGTTGTGCGCTTGAACAGCTTAACAGACCAAACGTTTACTGTAAGTGTAGTGGCTTCGAAACAGCGACCGGAAAACAGCAGAAAACTGGAATTCTCTTCAGGAACGATGTTTTCTGGATCTAATGTTATATCAAAACTTGAAGTGGCTTGACCTAGGTTGATGGTTGGGCCCTATAAGAATATTCAGACAGATTATGACTCTGTATATACAGTTGAACCTACCTTTCAACAAGACCAACTGCACGTACCTAATCAATACCTAATGAAAATCTGTAAATTCAACTATGTCGGTCCTACAGCATAGTTTGATTTGCTATTCAGTAATTGACTGATTATATCCTACCATAGGTTGTTGATGAAGCACTACGCAGAGAGAGAGAGAGAGAGAGAGAGAGAGAGAGCGAGAGAGAGAGAGAGAGAGATATAATGTCTATTTATAATTTTAGTGTAATACCGATTGAGTTTTTCCTTCTAAGTAAAGACACATGGGCAGCGCAGAAACTCGTATAACCTTCCTAACCTCCTGGCAAACGTCTGCCAGGGATCTCCGTGCATTGAGTCATTGCTGATCTGAAATTAATTTTTACTCGTTGACGCTTTGATATCTAGTTGGCATTAGTCTGCCAACAAACAGCCCTAAACTTAACTTTAAAACTGAAAATGCATAGACATATTGCAATGCCAAATTATTAGCTTGTAAATTACATGTTCTGTATGTGATAAAACTGAGAGTAAAATTTACAAGAGAACCTTAGTTTGGCAAGAGGCTGTACAAGTGAGTCAGATAAAATATTTTGAGAAATTCGAAACTCAATTCCCAGAATTAGTAACTATGGCAAAGTTGACTGAGAAAGTGATTTGAACCAAATTATATAACGACAGTGTGCTCTGTTACAGGCGAGTCAGTACATATGTATATATATAAAGTAAGGAATTTACTCCTTGGCCGTAGGAGTATTCAAGTGCTATAATCATTAGTTAAGTAAAGCTAAACTTAGAAAACTTCTCTTTTTTATTCTCTTCACTAATTATTTCACTGTCTCCCTCTCTCTCTCTCTCTCTCTCTCTCTCTCTCTCTGTCATTCTATCTCTTTCTTCCTCTCTCTCTCTCTCTCTCTTTCTATCTCTTTCTTTCTCTCTCTCTCTCTTTCTCTCTCTCTCTCTCTCTCACTAGCTCAATTTTTTTTCTCGCTTCCTCTACTTCATTAAATTTTCTGTCCCTCTCTCTTATTCTCTCTCTCTCTCTCTCTTTCTCTCTCTCTCTCTCTGTCTCTCTGTCTCTCTCTCCTCTCTCTCTCTCTCTCTCTCTCTCTCTCTCTCTCTCTCTCTAGCACTCAGCGGCTGTGCTGCTAGGTCAACCAAATCGCTTCTAGTGGCTCTGTTTAAGCGGTTCTACAAATAGAATAAGCCAGCGTGAAAATCGTCAATAGCGTTTAAGTGATAAAAAATGCTATATTAAATAAGTGGTTATGCCTCACAGAACATGGCTTTGTTTGTAGCTCGTCGAACATGGCATGTGCATTTACATTTTACAGTAGGCCCATGTAGCGCTACGTAAGATATTCTACGTGTAAAATGACTACTACAGTGGTTCAACGCAAAACAGAATGTCGTTATAGACTGACAAAACTATCAGCAATGCCTGTCTAACTGTATATAACAGCACTAGACATGCTAGAAAAACTGGTATTAAGTCACACATAGCATATTCAATTATTGAATAACACGAAAAATACGAGCTTAAAATAACAGTTTGGTAAACAGTAAACAAGTGCAGGATAACAGAGGCTGCAACATTATTTGGATAAAATTAGGGATAAATGCGTCTTAAATGAGAGGGTTTTGCAATAAACGACTCAACAATTAGCCTAATAAGAGAAATATTTTAATTTAAATTTGCCCGCGGATTCGCTTTAAAAACATTCTTAATTCAAAAAGCACAAAAAGTACACGTGGTACTAGAATATCACATCGAGGTCTTCAATTTTTATTATTATATTACATGATTACATTATATTACATCAATACTTATCAGTATATTATATGACATTACATTACATTATAATGTATTATATTATTATATTATTTTTACACGGTGGCTGATTTACTTCTGTTATTTCTACAACAGTAACAAGATGGGGTTCGTGATACTCCGCCAGAGCGGTTATACGATACGAGAAGATTCAGGTAAAATGGTTGCCTTTGCGACATTGATGCAGAATTGCAGGATAGAGCGACGAAGGGTAAGGGGTAACCATTGCACATGCCATAATGAAGGTGTGACCTACTGTGACCAAAGAAAATGACTGTGAATTAAAGAAGAATTATATGAAGATAAAATGGCGTTGATTTGTTTTATACATCTTAAAGATTAATTCATCCGCCCTCTTTTACTTTCTCTACATCGCCACATCTTAAAGGGCACAAGCACATGTACGCATACGTGCAAGTATACAAACACACAGAGAGACACATGTTACCAAACAAATTTGAAAAAAAGTCTGTCAGCTTCTTATGATTAATTTAAAGCAGCAATTAGGAAAACGCACACACACACAGAGACACAGACACTCACAGACACAGACACTCACACACACACATACACACACACACATATGAGCACACGTAAAAAAGAGAACATTCTCTCACGCTACGTCCAGTTTGCTTTTTATATAATGAAAAATAAAGTTACAGAAAGACGCACGCACTGAAATATGAGCATACAGACACATAATCGCACGCATAATTGCACAAACACAAAGGTGTACCCTAGGACACACACATTGTCACGCAGCACCTGGCTGACTCACTCGCCTCAAAGTGTCTACATCAAAGCTGATCACACTATGTCACAGTCGAGGTAGAGAAGCTAAATCAAGAACACTCAAAGGTTTGTTACGACTTTATTTACATTATAATACAATAGTATATTATAGTGCTACTGCTAGCCATGACTATATTGAGCACGTCCATGACAACATTTAGCATTGTTTTGCTGACTTTGCTGAGCCATGTTGTTCATCGGTTAACAGTGTCAACTGCCGGTTAAAAGGTGCTCCGTTCGTTTTATGCCGTGGCTGGCTGCAATGGTCGAGCTGTAATGCACCCATATAATATTTAATTTTTTTAAATATAAATATATACCGATAAAATGGATTGATTTGTAAGTGAATGTTAAGCCTTCTGTACTTACATAGGGGAGATATAAAAATGAAATTTGCACTTTACTTTATTTCAATGTAACTAACCCTAATCAAAGTAGAGCTACTTTCGATTTTTATAGCAAATACATAATAATATGCATTTATATTATAATATTAAATGCAATAAACTCGAAAGATTCGATCTATACTTTTGCTGCTTCGTAAAATCATGAGACTATCAACAATATCAGTGCTGTCATTGGTGAAGGGTGAAGAAATTCAGAAAAATATATAAACAAATAAATAACTTGACAAACTAGCGTATATCAATATTGAAGCTCGATGAAAATGACCATAAAGCATGCTTTTCTTCTACTAAGATGAGTATCATTGGAGATATGTGGTTTTGCAGTAAAATCATCGACTTCACTGACTCTAGTAGAAAGAGAGATGGCTTGCGACAAGGCAGAGGCAAAGGCAGCGCTGACGAAGGCTTTCCAGCAAGTGGACACAGATAACAGTGGCACCATTGAGAGTGCAGAACTGGAAAAGGTTCTGACCAGCTACTACTCCTCCAGCGGAAAGAAAGTGGACAAAGCAAGAATACAAGATGAAGTAAAAGTAAGTCTCACTCTCTCTCTCTCTTTCTCTCTCGTTTGGCTATGAGAGTTACATAATTTACAGTTTGATATGTGTGTGCTATCATACGATAACACAGGTCAACAAAATGAAGTATAATGACAGACTATTGCTTGATATTGCACTGGAAAATTATTATTTATTCCCTGTTGGTTAACATATAGTGCATAATAATTATAATATGAGATCAACTTTCAGTGTGGTTGATCGATGTAGTGCTCTTTAGTGTTTAATTATTATGAAAGCATATTGTTATGTACAGCTAATGTGTAAATGCTTACATTTGCAGTAAGCTAGAGAGAGATTTTTATAGATTCTTCTGACATAATGAATTGTATATGACGCCATCTCATGGAATAGTTTTGACAGATAAAATATTTATGGATATCCATTAACAAATATTTATGGATATCCATTGATATTTTAGTCTCTTAACACTGCTATGATTAAGTTTGATTCAATGCCGATTTTATATCCTCATATTTGATATAAATGTATCCTTACTGTATATTAGGAAACTGGAGGCATGGGAAATGTGGATTTGGAGAAGAATGGAGAGGATTAGCTGGACTCAAAAGGTTACAAATGAGGAAGTCCTGGAGAGAGTTGGCACAGATAGACAGTTGATAAATGTATTAAGAAATAGGAAGAAGAGATGGATAGGACACATTCTAAGGGGGGAAGGTCTATTAAAAGAGGTCATAGAAGGTAGAATGGAAGGAAAAAGAGGCAGGGGCAGGCCGAGATTAGGTATGTTAGATGATTTAAAGACCCACTCATATGTGGAAATGAAGAGGAAGGCGGAAGACAGAGAAGAGTGGAGGCGTTATGTACCATGGACCTGCCTGTAGGCAGTGCACTAAGAGAGAGAGAGAGAGAGAGATAGAGAGAGAGACTGTATCTTATTAGTTGCTATATTCTAGTTTACCCTATTCGTACACTCTATTTAATCTATTTTACCCTATTTTGTACCCTATTCGTGCACTGTATTTGATCTATTTTACCCTATTTTGTACCCAATTCGTACACTCTATTTTATCCTATTTTGTACCCTATTCTTACTGCAGAAGTTCATTCAGGAGGTTGACGCGAACAAGGACAACAAGATAAACCTCGAGGAGTTCCTCAACTACTTCCTCCAGTTCTGTTCCTAGACTTCATCGAGAGGCCGGCCTCATCTTGCGCCAAAGGTATCTTAAGTTCTATCATTATTAACTCATGAAAATTTGAGCTATTCACTGAATTATTCTTAAAGTCTACTAACCAAGACACTGACCTAAACAAATGTAAATAGCGGAATCGACACATAATCATTAGCTGGGCAGTTTGTCACATAACCCTTGGCAGAGTTTCACAGTAACCTCCCTGAAGATATAGCTTTTGAAGGGAAAGGATGGGTGAAGGAAAGACAGTTTACAAGCATTCAGAAAGAATCATGACAAATTTTAACTTTGGCGATATAAAAATGAGTTAGGTCTATTCGTTTGGGTTAAGTGACTCATTGAGTCAGTCTGTTTAAGTCCGACATTGACATGAAATATCGTTTCTATTCCGTAATTAAGCAGTGATTGAAGTACCATTTTGTTTCTTAATATTGTAATATTAATACCACAATGCTCTCTTAACATGCTAATGCGTATTATTTATTTCAGATGGTAGTTTTGCAAGGTGACCAACGGATTCCTCAGTCGGGTCTTATTATGTCACAGAGACTGCTGCTTTGAACATTAGCTAGAATAAAGCAATTTTTCACTTGTTAAAGCTCATAGTAAACGATTAATTTGGTAGTAGAGTTCTGTAGCACAAATGTCACAATCAATTAAGTTGATGTCCAGATGAATGTGATAAATTGTAAATACACAACTAATTAATGATATTTGAAAAAGCTATCGGGCTTTATTTGTAGTTATTTTCATGAATTTCGAAATGAGCTAAAGTGATGATTTAATGTCTGTTTTGAACCTGATGTTGATAAATTTCTGATTTAATCTCAAAGGTCAAGTAAAGGTCAAGAGCTAATGCCAATTTTACGTCACGCAGATACTGCCACAGCATGTCCCGATCGAAATTCAAATCCTTTGCCTCTCGCTTTCCGGTCTAGCACTCTGCGAGCTAAGCCATTCGGTGGCGACATTTTGGTTAAAATACTGCGTCTCATCTTTTTATTTCACACAGAAATAATGGACCAGGACGTAACGGATTTTTGATTAAGACCTTAACGAACTGTCAAGTCATGTATACCTTCAAATTAATTAAAATATAACGAGCCTACTAATCATTAATTAATCAAGAGAAGGGCATTAGTAAAATAGAATTGAAACTACAAGTTTTAACACTTTCATAAGACCACTTCTTTTACCTTTGATTATTCAATCTAGTGATCGTATTTAGGCTCCACGTCTTCCTAGGAATTACACGGAAATTTTAGTTTAAGCAATCCGTCAATCTATTTGTGAAAAATTAGTTTGTGAATCAAAACATCTAAATCGTAGTTTAACATTATGCCCTAGCAATTAAGTCAAAACTCTAATAGCTTAATCTAGACAGCAAGTAGTATGACAGCAAATCATTAATATAATGGATACAGCTGTACTTAAAATATTCCCCTATCCATTTTTGCTGTAAGTCTGCAATCTTGCTCGTTAATGAGTACTCTAGAGATACAAATTGGATCCAATCTCAAAGATTTTGACTCTAGGCTACTCCCATAAAATGTTGCCATAGGCTATAATGCACGACTACAAGAAGCCTCGGCTAGGCTGGAGCAAGCGTTCCATCACGATAAACAATTGTGATCTCGAATTGCTTTATTTATTGCTTTGCTACAAAGACTAATGCCGAGATTAACGTCAGTTTTCTGTCTCGAAGTAGGCCTATCGCAGTAGCGGGGCAGAACTCGATTTGAATTCTGCACCTACTGAGCTGCGGTCAGACATCTTACCAACAAGCTACTGGCTTATGCAATATCAGAATTTATGATCTTTATTCTATATTTAAGCTTTGCTTTCTTCTTAGATTGGGTTATTAGTATACATGTATATTTATTTTTCTAAAACAGACTACTACATAGGGCCTAAGTACAATCAAAAATTATACATAGGGCCTACTAAACGTAAAAATTATACATACAGCAAAGACTAATACAGTCCTTACTCTTTAGTGACATATCTGATATCATAGAACAATTAATATACCAGAAAAAATAATAGTCTAGTCTATAGTCAAGTCTATAGACAAATTAGACTTAATACAGTGAATACTTTATACAGTGACTTAGTCAACTTGACCTACAATTCATTGGCATTTCAATCTCTCTTAGAAGGATTTTATCATAATAATGTCGTCTATTTTTAATGAATAGATTATTGTTAGCTTCTCAAAGCTTAACTTAATTCTCAGATTGTAACAATTCTGTAGATTTGTAAATCGTTGCAACACTGCAAGCGATTCATTCTAGAAGCTTAGATCGTTAACGAACAATAATGACATCAACACAAAGCTGCTGCAGACGTAGCACAAAATCGAAATATTTCACCATAAGAAACTTTCAGTGAATGCATAAATTAACAAATTAAAATGGATTAACTTAATGGCAGTGTATACCGTATAGTAAAGATCAGTATAACATCGAGGGCCTATGAAAGCGAGGAGACATAGAGCAGAATAAATAAGGTTATTAATATGCTAAGTAAGTAGGTCTATTTCTCCTTTTATCCCAATGTATACCTTGCAAGGAGCATAACCATGCTCGCAGTCTTTGGCCTCAGAAATTTCAAACCGAGTTTTAGATTTTAATTTTTCGGCATTAAAATCAGGAATCCATTTTTATATTGTTAATTGTCAAGTGAAGCTTGATTTATCAAATTGAGTCTGTTTTAGCAAACATAGCCAGGTTTAGTGAATTAAAACAAAGCCATCATTTATCGTGATGTGTTTATCTGTGTAGTTTGGAAAATGTGTAGGCCTGGTTCTTAGTCTTTTTTACAAAAACATAAACTACAGGTGTGTGAATGCACCATTGTTAGTAGCAAGATGTATACAATATACAGTTGACAATTATTATTTATTGCGACTGAAAAAAACCTGAACGCTCCAGTGACTATGCTAAAGAAACCCCCACGTCTATTCACATGCTTGAAGCCATTCTTTCTGCAGTGACTGCATATGCAGCCTTAAGTCTATCAATATTCCGTCAATCTTACTTAAGTGATAATACAGTATATAGAGCATAACGACACTAGACTGGAGTGCTACTGTCGTCCCTGCCAACATCGAGCACTACTGAGACAAATCCATGCCGCTATGTAAAAAGTAGATCAATAACGGTGCAAATTACAAAATCAGGAAAACCAAAGTACAAATATACATGTATTGTGTGTGCGTATATATATATAGAATATATATACACATATATATATATATATATATATATATATATATACATATATATATATATGTATATATAAACACTGTATATACATGTATAAGCTTATACATTTACATGTATATGTACACTTAGCAGCACTAAAAGGGAGACCTAGCACATAAATCTATCATTCTTCATCTCGTACAGGGAGATTGTGCTCCTGTTGACTGCGTACAAATAAATCAGTAATGACGTATTTAACGTCCTATATATTCTAATTTGACATCACGTTCACTGTGATTCATAGTCACATTCGACTTAGTTTTTATGATATTTCTCATTTGAAAACCTTTGTAAAAGGGTTCGCAACACAAGTGCATCATTATAATTGCAGACAATTGAAGACAAGTGCATCATTATAATTGTAGAAAATATGATTATAAACTGGAGAATATACATACAAATATTTTGAAAAATGATCGAGTTATTTTAGTAAAAATTAGCATAATTTTTAATACAATTTTGAATGAAAATATCAGTCAGTCTCGCATTCTACTGAAGTAGCATAAATCTGTATAGACGCCATATTGAGTTCGCTGTGTGACATTATTTGTATAACCAGGACTTCCTTTAAAAAATAGGTGAGATACTAGATTGGGAATTTTCATTCCGTAGATTGCAAACTTACACAATGCTAATCTCCAATTTCCCTCAAAAAACAAACTAATTTAAATAGAAATAAAAATACTGCAGACTTCAAATAGAATTGTGAATTTCATAGCAGTTAAATGGTATGATTTGTTTAAAAGAAATGAATTTATATATGGTTAATTTATGTAGATTTTTGCGTCAAATTCAGAAGCCCGATGGGCTTCTCTTCAAGAAGTAGGCCTATTGACGGGGCTTGTCAGTTCCGTAAAAAGAACATTAAAATTCCGTTTTTATATTATAGAAACATGTTTAGATACATTCACATTTTCAAGCCATATTCGTCTAACTAACCGATTAGTTTTACAAGTGACAAATTTAGTTAATCTTATGTCTATAATCAAAAACAAGATGCCGTATCCGGCAGATGATACCGAGCAACAACTTGAAATAATCGACGGCGGGATTAGCACACTTGGTTTAGTTGCGCGTCAATTATCAAAGTTAAGCTGCATCGACCTCGGTTAGCACTTTGTGGGTAACCACCTTGGAAGACCGAGTGTTGGTAAAAGCTTAGGAAGGAAACTCCCAGGGTGATGAAAGGTTATTCTTAAATCCGCGCCGGCTGCAATTGATGCGCCATCAAAAGTCAACGATTACTAATAACCATGGATAGGAAGGAGGAAATGGGTCTCAAACAAGCATTTGTGCTTCCTGACCCAGTGTGCCGTTATGTTATGTATTACGGTGCAATACATGCAGTTTATAATGAAATGGATAATGAGCTAAATATAGTGTCTAATGAACTTGTGTAGCAAAATTCTTGTCTTGTGGAACTATGAAACGAAGCTAACGGAATCTCTGTGTGTATTTATACATTCTAAAACCATGCCTCATAAGTTACTATTCAACCCGACGTAATGGTTTTTCTGCATGTTGGTATATATAGCGGCAGTTACTGTAACCTCATTGATCGCCTCATTGCCTCAGACTGTTTGATCTAAGTTACAGGCTAAAGCTGCTGTACACATTCTTCTTGTTACTACTGAATATTTAGCAGATCTCCTTCAAATATACAGGTATACTCTTAACTTCTAACGCCTTCTAATTCCCTATTTTTTAGTTTTCATTGCTCTGAAAATATGAATAGTTACAGATCTCTCTCTCTCCCTCTCTCTTAGTGCACTACCTACTGGCAGGTCCATGGCATATAACTCCTCCACATATTTCTATCAACCGCCAGATACAGATGGTACATTTATGTCCACGATGCTTGCAATTAGATAGAATTAATTAAAGGGACTATAGTTTTCTGTAAATGTGCAATACTGTAACATTCATACTGTGATACTTATAATGCCTAATTTAATAATTTTTTTAGGTTAAGTCACTTTTTGCCCAGTTTCCATCTATATGATATAATACTGTGATGCTTGATCGCTATGGTTAATGGATTTCCATTAGGCAAAGTCGTCAATTTATCAAATTTAGTCTACAAAACTCGTTGAAATCTGCGGATTCTAGTCGAATAGGCTGCATCTAAGCTACGCGTTAAGTCTAAGTCTAATTAGTTATAATAAGTCTAAGTCTAAACTCATGCTTAGCTATTTCCTTTACCGTTGTTGCAGGGGTTGTATTTGTTAAATGTTTCCAAAGGGATCGCTGGGGGGTTGAAAGCTTGCTGGGGGTCATCAGGGCTTTGTAATAAGGGGAAAGTTAAAACGGTGGGTTAAAATTTTAACAGGGGGCCACGTATCCGCCAAGAGGATCGCCCCCAGCAAATACAACCCTTATTGTTGCAGAATTCAAAGTTCTCTTTATTGACAATAGAAAGTTGCTCTAGAGCATTAAAACTGAATTCCACATTACTCCATACTCTTTATCTTCATCTTCTAGTCATTTTCACGTCGCTCCTCCAATATTAAATCCTGATTTCACCATTGGTTCGGACAACCCCTGACGCTGACTTCGGACGAAGAAATTATCAGAATTTTTTGTGTTTAGCGCGTTGATTTATTGCAGAGATGGCAAATAAGGCAGAAATACACAAAGCTCTGGTCGAGGCGTTCAAGGCATTTGACAAGGACGGTAGTGGCTCAATCAACGCGGCTGAGTTAAAGCAAGTTCTGACCGAGTTCTACAAGGCAGCTAGAAAACCCATCAACGAGGCTGAGATTAATTCTACCTCTGATGTTAGCTCTATAATTAATAGATCAATCAGTCAGTCAATCACTCAATCAACTGACCAATCCAACAGATCAATCACCCAATCAAATAGATAGGTTACTTGTGACCACTTGGTCGGCTTTGTTTGTGTATGTCACTGCATATTTCGAATGTATTGAAATAAACATAATTCTCTCTCTCTCTTTCTCTCTCAACTAACCAGTCTAATAGATCAATCACTCGATCAATCAAACAATTCGTCTATTAAGCATTCAGTTATTTAATCAGTCAGTCAGTTAATCTAATCAATCAATAAGCCAGCGACTGAATAAATCAATCAATCTATTTATGTGACGAGGTTTATTTCACATGGTATAGCATATAGCCTGCGGTTCAATATACAAGGTTAAACAAACTTCGGGCTCGGTTAGTAATTGGATGGACGACCACCTTGGAAGAGTGATGATAGGATTGATATAAAAACCCAGGGTGTTGGAAGGTTACTCTTCATCCTCGTTGATTGCAATATACTACAATGCATTGCTCAGTTTATACTGTTTCATTACTCATTGTATAGACGACTTTTTCCAGTAATCGCAGAAGGAAATAACACAAACAATTACAATAAAATGGCCGATCGGCAACGTAAGCTACATGTACATGTATGAAACTGTAGCGCGTGCGTCTGTCAAGGGCGCATTATATACACATTAGATATATATATAAATTATATATATATATCTAATGTGTATATATAATATGTGTATATATGCATGTGTGTATATATATACATGTATATATACATGTATATATATATAAATTGCATATATATATATATATATATATATGTATATATATATATATATATATATGATGTGTATATATAATATGTGTGTATATATATATATATACATGTGTGTGTATATATATATATATATATATATATATATATATATATATATATATATAAAGTGCATACTGTATATATGTATGTATCTATAACTCAGTCTACACGCGTATATCTACCCATCTCTCTTTCCTCTATCTGTCTATTAGGGAGAACCGATATTGATCTGAGGTTTGTGAATCCTGCAGATTTACAAGTGTGGAAGAGTATCATTCAATCAATAGCGAAATACGATACGGAATATGGAGTACTTAGGCAAACTATATCTTATTCATCATCATCATCATCTTCCCTTAAATCCCAGTTTAACCAGGGTGGAGATACGAATAGACTTTCAATCCATTCGTTTAAGTTTTTGTAGCAATTTCTGGAGCCTAGGCGATCACCAACCGAATGCCCTTTCTGACGTTGGTTTGGATCTAATTTTTAGGCCGCCTTCTACGACACGTGATGCGGTGATTAAGATAGAGAGAGCTAGAAAACAACTGGCGTGGGATGCGGTGATTAAGATGGAAATGGAAAATAGGGGATTGAAAGATGATATGATGTAGGACAGGGATTAGTGGAAGATGGTCTACTCGTATCACGACCATAGCTGAACCGGGATACAAAGGAAGATGATGATGATTCTAAATTGAAATTGGTAAAGTAAATTTCACGATGCAAGTTTCAGCAACGTCTGTGCTTCGGTTAACATTAGATCATAATTCTCCCTCCCACTGAGCGACCTGCTATTCATTAGCTCACATGATTCTACATAGCATGGCACGATGACTATTTTATAAATTACTACATTTTTTGCTTTCAATGAATATAAATACTGCATATTTTGCTGCTTAATTAAGAAGGCGATGGAAAACTGCATTATAAGTCATGATTATATTGGCAAACATTTTTGTTATATAAATCGTGAAATTATTTTGAATCTTGATTATATTTGAAGTTATGATTGTATGTATTTAAAATCATCATGGTATCAGAAATCAATTTATGATTGTATTTAAAAGCTAAAAACTGCATGTTCGTTTGATGAGCACGCAGCCTTTGTGATATAATCAACCTGTTGGCCTGTTGGTCTGTAGGGTTAACTGTTAAACACATATTATTAGAGTAAAATTGTCGTCCAGTATTTAATCGATCACCTTAATTTAAATACCGTATAGAGTAAACAGAACATTTTATAGTAAATTACTCATTTTGCCGATCTTGCTTATGCCCGAGAATTTACTCTTTGATTGGCTCGCACGGGAATCGAACCCACGACCGCGCTACCTTTCAAGACTCATGACTCTACCCTACACTCTCCGTAAGCTGATCTGTCTATACATTCAGTGAAGAATAATTAGTAGAAACTAGAAGAGAGTCTATCTAAAGAGTTTACAATTTTGCCGTGTTTCACTTAATTTTATCTTTAGCTCTACTGTTGTTTTTTTGTATTGAGCGGGGCTTGAATAATTCCTTTGAAAAGTGCGTATGACAGCCTATATCAATAATCGTATTGATCCTGGGCATACATTCCTCAATTGTTATGCCTTCCCCGCGGCTTATTTAAGACTTATTACATGGAAGTCTAGTTAAATTGCTTATCTTTCGCTTGGCTGGACGCCAACTATTTACTGCGACTACAACTGCAGAAGAAATGAAAAATGATTTAATAGCTTGAACGACTCGGCTCTGTAAACGGTGTCTTACGTCCGTACATACACGTATGTGGGACAAAATACATACCATGCCGTGAGTGATAATTATTAAAAGATATATTTTATTGAGTAGAGAGTAGCTTTATACCCGGAGACTGAATATCCAGACATAACGGACATGCTTTTTTTAAAGTTTGAAACATGTATAATAGGTCTATGTAATATACTACTCCTTGATAATAATTTAGATGTATAAATGTATAATTTTGTATTAGAGTCCGGTACTTGCTCAATCGTGTTTTATCAGCTAAAACTGAAAATAGATAATCCCAAAAAGTTAACTTTTTATGTAAGAATTATCTTAGCATGCACTAAAGTGAAGTACAAGTTGTCGGCACCATGAATTGGACAATTGGAACAATTAATCGCTCAAAAAGTTTTAAGATTTGAAAAAGTCTTCACAAATCGCTTGTGGACCTTGTAAAGGCTTGGTAAATCGTTCGTTTTCGCAGAGAAACGCTCATAATAGTAAATTAATCATCCGCAATGATATGTAGCTCTTTTAACATCACGTATCCCAATTAAGTCATTAGGCAGTTAAATGCAGAATTCTCGATCAGATAAGTTCGACCAGAAGTTGATCTCACGACCTTATTAACGTCCATTAAAAATTTTGTGGCGTTACCAGACGCTCAACACATAGAGCTATTAAGACATTCAAAAAATGTATCAAATATTAAAATAGTGATTCTTAAACTCCTGTATGTCGCGGATCAGTGTGTGTGTGTGGGTTCAAATCCTGGTCTCGACGTCACTAATACTGCTTTCGAGAGATGAAACTGAGTTAACATCGGCTTTACAGCATTTTTACAGCTTTATCTGTGCTTATTATACATTACATAGGCCTATTTGTCTCAATAGTGCCCGATGTTGTCATTGATGACTGTAGTATTCTAATTGTTATTGTTACATGTTGTTATTTTGCTGTTTCAGCAATTTCTTGCCCATTCGGACACCAACAAAGATGGGAAGATAAGCCAGGATGAATTCGTCAAGTTTTTCGAAGATATTCTGAGTTAGAAATGGACCCACGGTTTTATTGAAAATGTACCCGTGGTGAATATCATGTCATAGAGATTTCCATAGAGATTTTTTATATCAGCTTTAAAATGCAAAACTGTAACGCTTTGCTAGCCTTACGTAACGCTTATTGTCAGCAATTTTCTTTTAGCCACAGTTATAATCTATTGTAGTAGAAACTGTAGTTGTTGGATGGAATTTTAACAACATGTGTAATAGCTATAACTGCCTTCTACGCTTATGATAACTTATCAGGTAAAATTATTTCAAATAATCTTATTTAAGAAGTTAAAGCAGTTTGTTGAGTTCATATGAAGTCCACCTAAATGTAGCTAATATGCTTGTTTAGTACGTGCTCGATAGCATACGCAATAAACTTATAGGCTTCAGTTGTTAGCAATAACTAGTTTTGTGTGTGATATTAGCGTTTCAAATGTTCATGTAGCTCATGTCCAATAGACTTTATGTAACGTAGGTTTTCGAATAACACAGCATTACTGTGTCAGCATCATCTGCTTGCTTAAGACCGAGAAAAGACGTTATAAGTAGTAATAAAATTGTACTTGACTTTGTCTATCTCATTTCCATTTCCCAAGGCATAATTAAGTCACAATCAATAAAACGAAATTAATCGACTTTCATTTTTCATGGCATAACTAAGTCTCAATCAATCAACAAAATGAGACATCAGTAACAATCAATCAATTACTGTTTCTAATAACAGACGCCTATTCTAGCCAAATGAAATAAAACTCCATCACTTGAGAAATGCTCCTAAAAGCACTATGTGTATTACAGCAAGTGTTATGTCTGCTATATTCATGAGATTAAGATATCATTTCGTGAAATCGACTTAATGGACTTTAATCTACTTTGACTGCAGTCTCTAGAAGACCAGTAAAAATAGTTATCTCATGTTCGTTATCAATGATTCTAACAACTCTAACAACGGTTCCCGTGGGTAGGTTGCGCAACATGTTTCCGAAATCTTCCATGGAGAAATTTTTTCGAACTTTCCAAAATTCGTAATAAGCAGATCCAACCCCTGCAAGACCTTTCCTTAGTTTAAGTACAGCTCTTTTCTTCTCTTTTTCTCTGTCTCTGTCATCCATTAAATCTGTAGGAAAATTTACTGCACATCTGGGATCAAAGCTGTCGTTTCGTATCATGTATGCATTAATTCTTGAAGAAACTAAGGGTGAGGATCCATGTACGACATCGATGTGCACGAAGTAGTCTTCTGAGGAACACCCAGATTCAAACTCGACTTTCTGAAAGTCTCTGGTGAGCAATTCAATAGCGTCGTCGTCACCCATTGTATCTGAATAAATAACAAGAAACCCTAGAGATCATTTCATGTTAATAGTTTAACTAATTTAATACAGAGGTGGGGTGGGGCTTAACGATTACTTTAGTTTTCTTTTCAGAAAAATGATACTTTTAGTTTAGCAAAAATGAAAGTTTTGCAAGGAATAATCAATGAATTCAATGACGTCCCTGAAATCATCCTTGTATGAGGAACCGGACGTTAAACCTTTATTTATTTATTTATTATTTAATTCATCGCTATATTTTTCACAAAATGTGTCGCTTTTTAGAGCAGAGAACGAACACCTCGCGCGACTAGAATAGAGTGTGCTATCATGGTCCCATACAATATTCTGAGTTAGGTCTGTAAATTGTTATTATTAATATGTAATTTAAAACTAGAAGCACTGGAAATGTAGATATGGAAAAGAATGGAAAAGATTAGCAGGATTCAAAATGTTACTAACGAAGAGAGTTCTGGAGAGAGTTGGTACAAATGTGTATGAGAATTTGAGTAGTGTACTAATGTGGGATTCTTCCAGTACCAGTGGTAAACGACAAGGTAAAATATACTATACTAATGTGGGATTCCAGTAGCAGTGGTAAAACGACAAGGTAAAATATACTAATGTGAGATTCCAGTACCAGTGGTAAAACGACAAGGGAAAATATCTCAAAAATCAATTCTTTAATATTTTCGTTCACTACATTTCGTTCCAATATTAAATACTAAATAAACTACTAGAAAAATCGTTCTAGAAAAGCAAAATAGTAGCGTAATCCCGGATAGTATACTACTTCTATCTGATAAAAAGTATAAAATATATATATATAATATTAATCCCTATTCATACAAGCTAAACCGATCAAAAGTCTCTAGAATACAATCGGTCTAATATGAATGCCATCATCCATCATAACACCCTTTGTATATAACGGAGATAACCCTACTTTATTCTGTTCATATGTTTTCATCTCTTTCTTTTCAAACCGACTGAAGGTACCATATATCTCTACAATTAACATATTACTCATCGATAAGAATAATCTCTAGTACCAAATATCTACTACAGTCAGTATTTCGATCCTAGCGTAAAATATAATGACTAAATACATAAAACTGTTAGCTTAAAGATCCTGTTTAACAATTACAGAAAAAGTCGCTTTGTATAATTAAGTGCTAGCTTAAAGATCCTGTTTAACAATTACAGAAAAATTCGCTTTGTATAATTAAGTGCTAGCTTAAAGATCCTGTTAAACAATTACAGAAAATTCGCTTTGTATCATTACATAAGAATCCGCTTTGTTAATTATTTGTGTAGAGTAACTTTACAGATATGTTCTATGATTATCCACATTCCATGCATTCCCTATTCTAGGTACCTAGACTACGGAATGCGTAATGTTGCGCTCAACCTTTTGCAAGCTTATAGCAATCGTGTCATACTGTTTGTATGTTAAACTGTTAAAAGTGGTTCACGGTCACTCGGTTGGTTGTACCAAAAAAACTGCAGAAATTAGTTAGAGAAGCGATCCCAGCTGGCAGTATATATTAACGTTACCGGCACTTTATAAAAACAGAACGGTATACTACTGCTTTACACTCTGAGACAAAATATTTATTAACACTACATTTTCAAATAGTACCTTTATATATAATATTATAGTATAACCTTTTAGTGTTTTTTATTAAAAAAATTTATAACTAACATAACCGGATATACTTCCTATAACTGCAGTAACAAATATTTCATTATATTTTTGCTCATTATTAGGTTTATAAAAATCACTTAATACGGGTTTTTTAGATAACTGTATTAGACCATCAGGATGTGTTTTATTATAAAATTCTAATGCTCTATCTACGTCATCAAAAGTGCTTCTTGCATCATTTTTATCTCTCATTTTATTATTAATAAAATCTAACGTATCTAATCCTTTTTGATTCCATTCTTGATTAGCTTTTTGTAAATCTTCTATAGCTTTATCATGCCTATATCTTTCTTCTGACCCATCACCTCTTCCATACTTATTATATATAGCATTTCCAATAGTAAAGGCTAAAGCATTAACAATAGCGCCACCTATAAGTATTGCTACAGTTGCCATTTACTTTTCGCAATTTAACAGTTTCTTATTTTTTCTAATAATTCTTGCATAAGAAACAATAAATACGTGCATTGTGTATTTTCCTGAACCGTGATTATTTTTAGTTATTTCCATATGTATTTTATCTTCATGTATTTTGCCGGAACCACGTAAACTATTATCTTCTGTAGCTCTTAAATCTGTCCATAATGCAAATTTATGTGCTGAATAATAGCTTATTAAACTCATAAAACTATCATCATTAAGTTTCTGCTCTTCACTCATAAAATGTTTACTTATTTCTCTCCACTGATACTTTTCGCTGTAACCCTGACTATAGTATTTATTTGGTAGATCATCAATTGTGTATTTAACATCCTTAATAGCAGGATTTATAAAATGTTCAGAATCTCTCTTACCAGCTTCAAATTCTTCTACAAATATTAAAAGAATTCCTTTAAGTGATTTTCTATTAATCCGGTTATTTCCAAGTTTATTAAAGTTGCTTCTTTATTAATTTCTTCACGTTTATAATGATGTACGTGATCATAGAGAAATGCAGTTCCGGCTATTAATTCAGTTTCAACTGATCTATAAAGAGGTGAATATTTTATAGTTTCAAACTCTAAACATATATTATTCTTTTGAAAAGTAGGGATAGTTACGTAGTTTAAGATATACTTTGCATTAGAAACTGTTAATTCAAATGTTAGTTTTGATTCCAATAATTCTTCAGATAGAGGCATATGATTAGAAATCATATCAAAATTTATAGGTAACCTGTATCTAGTTCCAAAAGTATTTCTCATTTGAGTATTAACTAATTTAGCTTTTTCTAATTCTGCTTTAATATCAGTTCTCATTTTTCTCAGTTCCAATTCTTGAATTCCATCAAAAATTAAGTTGTTTCTACTATTAGTACTTAACCAAAGATCTTTATATGTGTTATAGAGATATGAATAATCTAAATCATAAATGGTTTCCGATCCTAATTTAATACATATTTTAGATATAATATTTGCAGCAACATTATTTACTGGATAATTTTTAACTTCCTTACCAGGAGCAGCTGGATCTAACTCAACTTTTAGATCAAATGTTAAAGCAAAAGTACCCGGAATTATAAGCTGATCTTTAACTTTTGGAAATTCTACATATAAAATATCTCCAGCTTTAGCTCTTGATGGTGAAAATGTAATAGTTTCGTAACATGTTTCTCCTTTAAAATCTACTGATGTCTTATGACTCCTATATGGTGTTAAATATTTTCCAATTTCCATTTATTAACTATTAAATGCCGATAGTAGAAGAACCAGAGATTCGTATCGAAGAACCTCGAGAATTAATTCCTATAGCTGAAACCTCAATAGATTTTCCTGATGTACCTAGAACAACAGAAGAATTAACTAATGATGCAAGAATTGAAGAATATATTTCAAATATTAGACAGCCTAGAAATATACCTGTTGATCTAGATAAATCAATATATCGCAAATTAAGTATAGATAATGAAGGGTATATTAGTTACAATCATAAAAGAATCAGCACTAAAGGATTCAGAAATATTCTTTCCATTAATAGTTTAAAGAAATCTATCGACGGTCGTGAATTTTTAAATAAATTAGGATATCGAGAAGAACCTGAACAAATAGAGTTACAGCAACTTCGAGAAGATAGAGACTTACAAACAGTATCTCCAGAACAAACTTTAGCTATTAAAGAGAAAATAAAAAGTTTTAAAGTAACTGAGAAATGGGCTAAAAAAGAAAAGAATAAGGCTCAGAAACAATTGCATGAAGCTACAACAATAGAGGATAAAAACAAAATGCAGGAATTAGTAAAATATTACGAGCATTTAGAATTACAAGCTAAGAGAAGATACAATGAAGTTGTTAATAATCAACTTAAACGTATAAATGAAATTATAAACGATGAAACTAGATCTCTGGGTGAAAGACTAAAAGAGTTGTTTAGAAGAGATGGACTAACTATAGGAGCAATTTTAATCGCTATAGGAATGACTATAGCTGCATTTGTTTCAGTTCTAAAGCCAGGACCCTCAGCTCCAAATTCTAATAATAATAGCAATAGCGTTAAAAAGATATTAGTAAAATTATCCAACTGGTTATTAGATTTAGCGAAAAAAGCTTTAATAGCTTTACCTGGTGTTATTGGAAGTATTATAAGTTTTCTATTACAAAAAGTTGGTGAATTAGTTTTATTTTTCTCTGAACATTTAATACTCTTAATACTAACCATAATACTATTTGTTTCAGAATATGTTTTTTAAAAAATAAAAACAAAGACCAAAAACTAAAGCACTAACACCTGCATATAAATAAATATTGTTTGAAACCTCAATTATTTTATTTTCAGATTTTAGCATAGTTTTATTTTCAGTATGTAGTATAGTTGTTTGAATGGGTTCGTTTATATTTTTATTATAACCCAATTTCAAATTTTTTGTAGCAATGATAACATTATTGTTATATCCTTGAATGGAACCAATACTTAAAATTAAATTAGAAGGAATCATATAAAGTCTAATACCTACAACAAAATCAATTTTAGCTCGAGTATTTGATATAGAATCTTGATACTGTTTAATACTTTCAGGAATTGAAAACATACTACTTATATTTTTCTCTAATAGATTTACACATGTTTGTGTTGTGTTTCTGGAGAATTTAAGACAGAAGATCTAGTTTGTGCTTGTGCACCTAAAATACAATATACATATGCTCGTATTGAATCATCAAGTCTTATAAACCCAGCCCTAGTAAATTTATCTGATTTTTCTAATAAGAAATATTTCCACCCATCAGTTGCATCTCTTTGCTGCACATAATCAATTTTACGCATTTCGTTTGTACTATTTTCAATAAATCCAAAGTCCTGAGCATTGTCAATAGCACCTTTAAGTGCTCTATAACCAATATTGCTAACATAATCATGCATAGTTCCTAAACCATTATTGTCCCCTACTTTAATTCTAAAATCTTTACCTGTGCTTATATTAAACTCGTTACAAATTTTCTCGAAATTTTTCATATTTATCCTATTATCCGTTGCATTAAATATACTTTCCTCTGGAATAGTGCAAGAAAGCTCTTCAAGTATTTTTCTCGTTTGATAATAGACATGAAATCTAAATACAGAAGAGGTTAATTTATCTTTAGAATTTAAATGATCATTAATAGATACCCCACATCCAGTACTAGCACACCATACAGCAAAGTTTAATTGATTTTGATAAAAAGTCATATCGCATTTAGCTTGCCATTTAGCAATCAAGTTCGCGTTATGAAATGTCAAAATATAATTAGTAAATATATTAATATTTCTTGCTTCAAAATAATCATTTTCATTTACATATATTTTAAGTTTTGCTAAATCGCTTGCATTAAATGAATCCACCACTTAATATTCTAATAAGCGGTATGACTAATTCTGGTAAAACATATTTTTTACTTAATCTACTAGAAAAAGAGTATAAATATAGGTTTGATTATATTTTTATAATTTGCCCAACATTCCATTACAATAAAACTTACAAAAGAGAGTGGATATTAAAGGTTACAGATGTAATACCTATAATAATAAATGAAAAGTTAAACGAAGTTTTAGAGACTATATTTGAAAAGTTTAAAGATGAAAAGGAACAAACACTAATAATAATAGATGATTGCGCTAATTTAAACGATGCTAAGCATAAAGCTACAGCGTTAACTAAACTAGCTTTTCACGGTAGGCATGCAAATATAAGTACTTGAATATGTACCCAAAAGTATAATGCGATTGTGAAAGATTTTAGAGAAAATATTTCAATGTTAGTTTTATTTTACGACAAGGATAAAGATTCTAGAGAAAGTTCATTTTCTGAAAATGATATAGGACCTAGCAAAGAGGAAAAAGATAAAATAGTTCAATTCTTAAAGAACAATAAATCTTCTAAAGTGATAATTAAATTAACTCAACCTTTTAGCTTTTATTGCCAATAAATGGAATCTAAGATTTTAAACGAACCTGTTATATATAGTAAACAATATTAAACTTTAAATGTCATTATATCCACTGGACAATCAAAAGAATATTTACGTAGATCAATCAATGTTAAGGATCTAGATTCAATGAGTCAGGATGAAATTGAAGCTTATTATAAAATTTATGAACTTAATTACGCAAATAAAATTGGAGAAGGTATTGTAAATAGTATTATAGGTGTTTATGCTAAAGCTGTTAATAAAATACTACCTATAGATGATGTTCAAAAATTAGAAAGCGATCTTAACAATGATTGTATATTAACAACTGAACTTAAAAATATAATGCATCCTGTTGCTAGAACTTGTGGTAAATTAATGTCATTATTTTCACTAAGTTTTATTACACTAAAACATGTAAAGATTCAATGTCAAGAAATATGTGAAAGTAAAGAACTTTGCAAAGAACTTTAAAAGAACTTTACAAAGAACTTTAAAAGAACTTTATAAAGAACAATAAAAATTATTCTGTATAAATGGAAGAAGAACAAAAAGTTACAACAGAAAAAGTAAAAAATCAGGGTAGAGTAGAATGGGGAAGAAAACTTGGTAAACTTTCTAAACAAAAGAAAATTTTAGCTTCAGATACAACTAAACCTGAGTCAAATTACAATTACTATTGTTATGAAGGTTTGGTAATATTTGGAATTGTAGCGGGTATATGTGTTTATAAATGTAAACCTAAACCTCGAGTTGTACCTTATAAAATAGAATCTCCAAAGGAAAGAACTTTTTGTAATTTTTAACTATCTAAATGGGAACTCCGCAAACCAAAGATATTATTAATACTTTATATCATCTGCTGTAATTACAGGACTTGCAATAGGATATTCGATGATTGGTAATAAGTTAGTTAAGTTAAATGTAGGGGATCCATCTAAACCAGATCTACAAGATTCTATCAAATTAACAGCTGTTATTACACTATCTGTAACATCTAGAGACTGGCTAGTTTTACATAAAATAATTCCTGAAGATGTAGTAAAATTAACTAAATAAATGAGTTTAATTATAGATAGCTTAAAACTTGGTAGTAAAAATCATTCAGATATAATATTATATCTTAAAGATGATGTTTTAACACACTACAGTACGATTAAATTAAATTCTATTATAATAGAGCAAATTGGTATATTAGGACAAAAAGTTGATTATATTTGCTATGTTCACTGTAGCATATTAGAAAAGAATAGAAATATTTTTAACCGAGAAAAATCTGATATAATGGGAGTATTTTTGATTAATCCAACAAAACAATATTGTTATCATAAATTTCCTAACAACCGAAAATATATAAGTTCAAAAGATTTTAATTCAATACGAATAACTCTAAAAGATGAAGATGGGGTACTATTAGAAGATATGATAGAGCATGTGATTTGTGAATTAGAATTCTCTTAATATTTCATTATATTCACTCTCAGATAAATTTCCATTACAAGAAATAACGTAATCTATTTTATTTTGTAGTTTATTTAGTACAGAGATTTCTTTACTAATTTTCTCTCTATTATCTTCAAATCTAAATTTTGCACTTAATCCTATTAAAACACCAGTAGTAATACTTAATATTGGTATAATAATTGGAGGTAATGTTAATGACGAAATACTAGCTAATATAACAGAAATAGTAATAGAAACTCCTGCTGTTGTAATAAATAATATTTTATACACAAGGCGCTTCCTTTTTAGTTTTTTAATTTTAAGTTGTGATTTATTTAATTTTCTAGTCAAAAACACCTTAAGCTTATCTGACAGCATTTATTAACTGTAAATGACAGAGCAATATCTCAGGAATCTCTATTACAATTTAGATAGCAATATTGCATTTACAAGTGAAACTCAATTATGGAAACAAATTAAACTTGATAAGAAGAATATAACCAAAAAAGAATTGAGAAACTGGTTAGATTAGCAAAGTACATATACATTACATAAAGTATATAGTAAACCTCATATTTACAGAAAAACTAGGGTAAATAAAATTGATGAACAGTGGCAGGGGGACCTAGTAGAAATGAGAGAATTTTCTGTACAAAATGATAATTACAATTATATGTTAAATTTTATTGATTGCTTTAGTAGGTTTGCACGGACTAAACCCTTAAAGACTAAAACTGGGTTAGAAACATGTAAAGCTTTTGAAGAAATATTTTTAGAAGGTAGAATTCCTGATAAGATACAATTTGATGAAGGTAAAGAATTTTATAATAAAAACGTTAAACAATTACTTGATTCTAAAAATATTAAATATTTTAGTACGTTTTCAGATAAGAAAGCAGCGATAGTAGAGAGATTTAACCGATCTATTAAGAGTAGGATGTTTAAATATTTTACCTATAATGAAACTAGAAGATGGATAGATGTAATTCAGAAACTCGTTAATGATTATAATAATTCTTATCACTCTACTATTAAAATGACTCCTATAGAAGCTAGTAAAGAGGAAAATTCTGAAACAGTTTGGTAGAATATTTATGGTGCTTACATAGCAGCGGAAACAGGAGTACCTACTTAAAAAGTTGGACAAACAGTTAGAATTTCTAAATATAAAACAATATTTGATAAAGGTTATTTACCAAATTTTACTGAAGAGTATTTTAAAAGAAAACAAATTATTATGGAAAATCCTATAGTGTATAAGCTACAAGATTTTAAAGATGAAGATTTGAACAGGATATTTTATGAAGAGGAACTTAGTGCATATGATCCTAAGAAAGATGAGGAGTATAAGATTGAAAAGATATTAGGAAAGAAAACAGTTAAGGGTAAAAAGTATGCATTAGTTAAATATAAGGGATGGCCAGAGAAATTCAATGAATGGTTGCCAATTAATAACCTGAAAATATTGTCCTATTCAATGGAAGTAGGAAAGCAAAATATACTCGGTCCAAGATTTAGTGGAGGATCTGGGTTTACTCCTAACAAATTCACAAAACCTCCAGTTGTTATTTGTCAGTTAGTGAGATCAGTTCGATATAGTCAGGATTGGGCTCTGCATAGTTACCCGTGTAATATTACAAAAGATGATTTTCAATATTTTGTAGAAGGTCACTATAAACCTGGAGATCAATGTCACTGGGTAGCTATTGGTGATTAGTATCTTTTAAAATCATAACCTGGTGTTAAAAGTCATCATCATACCAGTTATTAAAATCAAAACATCTATCACAACCAGAATCAGAACTACAGTAATTATATGCCTCAGAGAGCATCCTTACTTCTTCTGTGTTGTTATTATAGCATCCACATATGACTATATCGTTACCACACTTTTCACAAAAAAACTTTTGTGTATTTTGTAATTTAGAATGTATGGCATACGTATTATACGGATACACATAGGAAATAAGAAATAAAGTAACCTCAGTAAGTCTATTAAAGTTGATTCCATCAAGCTGTATATGTTCAATCATTTTAAAATCGTCATCATCATCATCTCCAAAAATATTAGCCTTCATCCGTGACAATTCAACGCACAACTCATCGATCAAAACGTAAGTATCATCAGTAATGTTACTATGGTTAATTCCTCTGCAGAGTGTAGCTTCCAAACATTTAAAAACTGATGATTTTAAAAATGATGATTTTTCAGTATCTTCCATGCCCCTTAATTTTTCTAAAGTTGTATCTAGCACCTTTCTCAAAGCCATATCTTGTAGTCGGTTCATTGTTCCTTTCATTTATTGGAGGATTTTGTATATGAAAGAAAATTACGAAAGTGAAGGTTTGTTTCAATGTGATCAGAATAATTAGTTAACTTCATAGTTTTATCACAAATTTCACAGTAATATTTTTTAGCTGCATATTTTCTTTCAGCTCTTAACTTTGCTTGTTTTCTCTCTTCCTCTGTATCATACTTTTTCACTCTTCGGCTTAAATCTCCAACTAAAATAGTTGCCTCCATTTATTTAGTAATTTATTTAATGAAAGAAAAATTCTTTTATATAATCTTTTACCTAATAAATGAAGCTGACAAAAGATGAGTTAGAAAAGCTAAAGTTATTTGATAATTTAACTATGAACAAGGTTGAAGGTGTATTAGGACGTAAAATAACAAATGATGAATTTAATAATATTATGGGTCTTGCTTCGACATTTTCAAATGATACGAAAAAGGTTCAAGCAGTAAAAGTTCGAAATCCAGATGCGAAAAGATTAATAAAAGTAGATAGTCGCATACATAAAAAGTTATGTAAGAAATATGCTTATGATAGAGAGAAAAATATATTTATTGGTTTTGAACATGTAGATGATAAAACTAAATCTAATATAAAACTTACTAGTCCTTTAACTAAAAACAAGATTCAAGTAGATGGTAAGAGATTTAAAACTTTGGAAAAAATGGGATATATTTATTATGAACCAAGGAATGTGTTCATTATTCCTAGGGGTATGACAAACTTTAGAATTAATACAGAAAGTAAAAGAAATATTTATATAAGCGGTAAAGTATTTAATCCTGAAAGTAGAAGAAATATTATTGTAGGTGGTGAAGTATTTAAATCTTTACTTAAAAAATATATATACATATGATAAAGATAAAAATATACTTATTTCCAAAGAAGATAAAGTAATATTAGATGGATCATATTGGATATTTAATGAATCAGATTCAGATGCAAAAATTCAAAAGATGATAGCTAAAGAAAGAAGTATTTATGGAGAGGAAAAGAAAAGTCAATATTTAAAATTATACTATTTCAATTACATAAATTCTTTGAAGAAAATTTACGATAGTTTTGATAAAATATATTATATGGAAAATAATGCAATAAAATTAAATATTAGCTTTGGTTATATAACTAGTAAGGATGGATATAAGACTCTATACAGCTGGAAGAAATCACTTCTATTTTAATAACTTAGTAACAGTTAAGAATCTAGATGACCTTAAACAATTAAAAGAAAGTGTAACTAGAGAAAAAATTGTTGGAGATTTGGAACAAAAACTTGAAGATTCACACATAATGTTAATTGGATTATATGCTATGGCTGTGAATATAACTAGATTAGATTTCCCGATAGGTGGTAATGTTCTATTACCAGACTGCATTAATAATTGTATGAGTATTGTTGGATTAGCGGAAGTGGAAAATAATATGTGTTTTTGGGCATGTATGGCTTTAGTAGAAGGTTGTAGAAGAGATCGTTAGAAATCAAAGGCTAAAGAATTATTTACAAATTTTTATGGAAAATATAAACTTGATTATAAAGGATTTGATTATATTAGTAGTAGGGGATATGAGAAAGTTGGCTCATTAACCAAAATACAGGGGGCCCCCTGACACCAACCAAAACACTGCGGGACCCTGACTCCAACGATGACACTGCCTGTCCCCTGACACCAACCAAAACACTGCGGCACCCTAAGTCCAACGATGTCACTGTGGGACCCTAACCCCAATGCAAACATAGCTTAGAAAGCTAGCTCGATAACCAAAAAGCCAGGGGGGCCCTACAAATATGGAACCTTCCGCGAATGTCTATACATGCTTGAACCCCTATAACTACAGTACAGCTACTAACACGAATGAAAACTATAGCGTATACATTGTCGTTTGTTAGACTTACAAAAAATATAGGTGAAAAATTTTGAAAAGTACTAATCATATGGATACCTCTAATTTCTAGTTGACTTTTTGTGAAAATGTAACTATTCTACTTACTTTATTTTGTAGTGTCCATAAGCATATGATCGTATACCATCTTTCAATAAATATCTTTTATCATCATATACTGAAAGAGAAATTTTATTCATAGTCATCGTATACAATTGATGTTTTACACTTCTAATTACATTCATTTTGGAATGCATACTTCCATTTGTTTCCAGAGTATTATCATACATGTCGTGTCTTATATCATTTTTAGTTACACTATGAACAACTCCTTTAGCTCTTTTACTTTCTTTACCATTGTCAAACTTGATACTGTACATTTTACTTTTCAATGCAATAAATTCAGTTATTGGAGTGTTAATATATTCCATTTTCATTTTTCCAGTAACTTTTTTGTTAGTATTATCTTTATATTTGATTAATTTAGGATTTGTAATGTCACTGAGATCAAAATGCTCTCTATTTTTATACATATCTTTGTATATATCATTAGTCTTAATTGTATATATTAGTGAATCAGTATCCATATAATGCAGAACACTTTTATTTCCTCTATATTTTTTCTTAATAAAATTATAATGAAAATCATACATTAATGTTTTAGAAATATCCAATATTGAAAAACCCACATAAATTGGTTTATCAAGTACAATTCTATCTGGCGCATTATGAATTGCAACTAAGTTTTCATCAAATATTTTACTCGCTGTAAATGTTGGTTTCGATGCATATTTGTCTAACATTCCAGTGGTTGTTACCAATTTCACATTCTGCCTTTTTCTTTTATCTTCTATAGTTTTTCCAAAAAATGAATTATTCATCAATTTGAAAAAATTCTTTTCAAATTCATTCTTTGCTTCTTTTCTTTTTTCAGTGTTAAAATCAATGTAGTCCTTAATCCATGGTTTCTGATCAAACTGTAATACTCTGTGAATCTTTTTCAACTTTAAACCCACATCAATTGCTTCTCTGAGGTTTCTTTCGTGAATTACATAATTAGTTTATCGTTGAGTGTAGGACTAAGTTAGTAAAACAACTGCTCTCGACTTTCTCTCGCATTCTACATCACCTCTTTCGACATTCCAAATCGCCACACTTGCATACCAAATCGCCATGTTTTTAGTTTCTCAAAAAATTATGTTGCAATGGAATGTTCGTTTTAAATTTCTCTAAAAATCGGTCGTAGAGGAATGTGGAGCCAGGTTTTACATGCGTGGCGAACCCGGATCAATTTCTGGAGGGGCGTCAGGTGCTTTGTAAAATGTGTTTTCACACTTTTTTTCTCAAAATAAGTACAAATGCATGTAACGAATAATTATAATTATAATTTTTTATATTTGTATTGGACCATTTTGTAGAGGATGGGGTATACACATCCGCCTACCCCTTGGCTACACTACACTGCAAACATAACATGGATTAAACTTTGAGTTCATACAGTTTTATAATGGACTTTGCTCCAGACAACACCATATGATTATTGTCACTGCGCCAGAGTGTGCATTAAGCAGTTTAAAGGGGGAGGGGGGGAGGCAAAACTTTTTTCCAAAGTTTTGTAAAAGTGTTGGAGTCTATCCCCAGCCTATAATGTGTTGAAAATTGGGGGTAAAACCTATAACAACAAATGTGGGTTGGGGGAGTCGTTTTCCCCGTTTCCCCTAAACCTTGTTTACCATGAACCATTCAACCTCCTAAGTCGGTAGACAATATATTGGCTTGTGCTAAAAAACCAAATCATTCTACAGTTATGGATCCTACAGATGTCGAAATGAAATCTACAGCTAGTGTGAAATCACAAGAAAGATTAAGTTCTTTTTCAAATACTATTCAGAACGATCGAATGGAAAACAGTAATGAAATAGCAAACAGAATAAAATATACTAAGGCAAAGCGTGAAAAATCACTTCGAAAAAGGCGTCAGTTGCAAGAAAAGATTGCCAAAATGTATCGTGATCTCAAACAAACAGAATTAGACATTGCCGAAAATAACGATCAAATACAAGAATTGGCAGGAAGATATCAAACTGCATTGATGCATGAAGCCACAGAAGAAAAAGAATAATTGGTCATCGTGATTGAATGCCTATAATTTATTTAATCGATAATCGGTTAAATGAATCCGCCTAAGGAGGTTAGGCTAGATTCACTGATGAGCTTTGACATGAAGCAAATTAACCGGGAATGAAGTTTTCACACTAACAATATAGATCAGTTTTGACATTTGTGGATTCATGCTGTAGGCCCCGTAAGTCCTTTTTTAAGGCAGGAGTTCCACTGTATTTTGTAAGGCAGTTGTTATTGATATCTCCTTTCAATACAGTTGGATTCCTGCGTATACTTATCATCAATCGGCCATGAGGATTACAATAAGTAACCTTCAAATATGAACAAAGATATCAAAATATGTAAGTAGTCTATACTCTAACTTGCCTATAAGAGTATCTGACCTAATATATGATAGGTATATGCTACGCTATAGTTTTCGTTCATGTTAGTAACTGTACTGTAGTTATAGGAGTTCAAGCATGTATAGACATTCGCGGGAGGTTCCATATTTGTAGGGCCCCCCTGGCTTTTTGGTTTGCATTGGGGTTAGGGTCCCGCAGTGACATCGTTGGACTTAGGGTGTCGCAGTGTTTTGGTTGGTGTCAGGGGACAGGCAGTGTCATCGTTAGAGAGAGGGTCCCGCAGTGTTTTGGTTGGTGTCAGGGGGCCCCCTGTATTTTGGTTAATGAGCCAACTTTCTCATATCCCCTACTACTTATATTAATGAGTTAGATAAATATGAAAAAGTAAATAATAAGTATGCTATTAATATAGTTAGTTACTATGATGATGAAAGTATTGAGTATGTACGTAAATCACCATTCTGTTGTGATGAAAATAGGATGCAAGTATATTTAAATCTTTATCTAAATCATTTCTCATACATCACAGATTTACAAAAACTAGGAGGAAGAAAATTTGTATGCAGAAGATGTAACGGAAAGTTTAGAGATAATTATGATATGCAACGACATATTGATACTTGTACTTTAGAGCAAAAAGATGTATTTAATACACATCCACAATTATGGGAAAAGAAAAGAAATATAATTGTAGAGTTATCTGATTATTATGATGTAGATGTAGACTATAAATATCCTTATATGATGGCGTTTGATTTGGAATCGCTTCTTCAGAAAATGAGACAACTAGTAGAGAGAGTAATAGTGAGAGATCCAGAAACTAAGAAAATGATTATAATAGGCAGCGCTAGATTTAAAAGACTGGTTAAACAATATGCTTATGATGACCAAAACAAGGTATTTATTCCAATTGCAAAAGAAAAAGAAAGTAAATTAAGATATATTACTAGACATATACCAGTTTCAGTATCAATAGCAACTAATGTACCAGGGTTTAATATGGAGGAAGAAGAAGAATTTATATTATCTCAAAGCCCGAGAGATTTAACTAAACTTATGTGTGAATATTTTGATAAAGTTGCAGCAAAGGCTAAAGAACTAATGTTTATTCAAATGAAACCATTATTAGATTGTATAGAAGATGAAAAAGATAAAGAACAAGTCGAATCACATTGTTCTGCTATACGTATTGTAGGTTTCAATAGCGGATTTTATGATATTAACTTACTAACTAATGAAGGATTCATAAATGAAATATTAGCTAGAGATAAAACTCCTTTTGTTATTAAGGAAGGGAATAGATATAAAGCTATAAAAACGAATAATTTTATATTCCTAGATCAAATGAACTATTGTGCAGCAGGAACTAGTTTAAGTAAATTTATTAATGCTTATGATATTGATGAACAAAAAGGATGGTTTCCATATGAATGATTTGATAGTTATGATAAGCTGGATTATCTAGTTAAGGATTTAAAAATAGAAGACTTCTATTCATCGTTAAAAGATGAAAAGATGAAAGAAAAAGATTTTAATAAACTTATGGAAATATGTAAGGAAAATATTATAAAATTAGTTAAAGATTTATTAAAATGGTATAATAATTTAGATGTTAGACCAATGTTAAAGGCGTGTTTAAAACAAAAGGAAATATATTATACATTTAAACTAGATATGTATAAAGACGCATTTTCACTTCCTGGTTTAGCTGAAAACATTCTGTATCAGTGGCAAATAGTAGGGTTTGAAAAGTATTTACAAAATCCTAAAAAATGTAATTATTACTGTCTCTATATTGGTGTCGAGGATGAAGAATTAGAGAAGAGAATAAGTAATTATAAAAAACAAGATGAAAAAAAGAAAAGAGATCCAAGTCAAAATGTGACAGTTGAAGATGTTAGAAATATATTCAGTAGAGATAATTATCGTTGTCATTATTGTTGGAGTTTTCTATGTAGAGATACTTGGTCATTAGATAGGATAGATTGTAAGAAACCTCACGTTAAAGATAACTGCGTGTTATCTTGTCAGAGATGTAATAAAGCTAGATCAGATAAACCGTATAAAACGTTTTATAGACATAAAGCACTATTGAGATGGGAAAAGTATAATCCTATGATATGGTTATTTAGTGCAGAAAATAAGGATGCTTTTTATAAATTAAAACAAAATATAACTGGTGGCGCATCCATTGTATTTCATAGGTTTCATGAAAAAGATAAAACGAAGATTAGTAGAGTAAATTATTATGATAAGGAATGGAATATTGACACTGAAGCAGGGAAAACTGTTAAGAAAATAGTTGGTTATGATGCAAATGCTCTATATCTATATTGTATAGGTGAAAAAATGCCTTGTGGTAAATTATATTGGCAAGAAACTAGTGATTGGGTAAAGTATGAAAAAAAACTTATGCAGGATGTAAATCCTGGATCCCGCAAGGGTATGACTGAGGGGTTCTTTGGATTTATGGAAGTTGATATTGAAGTACCTGAAGATAAATGGAATTATTTTAGTGAGATGTGTCCAATATTTCAAAATAGGGAGTATGATGAAACTATATGTGGAGAATATACACAAGCTTTACTTGAGAAGTTGGATAGAAAACCTACGAAAAGTAAAAAACTTATGGCTACATTAAAGGCAGAAAAGATATTAATTAAATCTACAAGACTAAAATGGTTAATAGAGCATGGATGTGAAGTTACTAAATTACATGGAGTTATACCCGCTAAGAGAGGAAGAGTATTTAAAGGATTTATGAAATGGGTATCAGTTGAAAGAAGAAAAGGAGATAGAGATACAAAATATGCAATAATTGCTGAAGGCGCAAAACTTGTTGGTAATGCTGGATTTGGAAGAACGGGTATGAATAAGAATAAGTTCAAAAAGGTGAAATATTGTACTGAAGTACAGTTTAACAGGGCTAAAAATGATTACATTTATTACGGAGCAAAAGAATATAATGGAGTGTATGAAGTAACAAAAAACTCTAAAAAAGTTAATCAGAATATGCCTATACAAATTGCTAGTAGTATATATGATGATTCAAAGTTAAGGATGTTACAGTTTTATTATGATTGTATAGATAAATATATTGATAGATCAGATTTCCAGTATATAGAGATGGATGCAGATTCGGCTTATATGGCATTGACACATAATTTTGAGAAGTTAATTAAACCAGAATTAAGAGATGATTTTGAAAAGGAAAAACATAAATGGTTTGTAACAGATAAATATTCAAATAGAACTCCTGGATTATTTAAAACGGAATATGAAGGTGATGGTATGGTAGCGTTATGTAGTAAAACATTATGTATGGGGAAATAAAGATAAGGCTTCATCAAAAGGTATTCAGAAAACAAAAACTTATAATAGTAATATAATAAATAAGGAAAAATATTTGGAATGTTTGTTTAATAGAGAAATTATTAATGGTGTTAATAAGGGGTTTCGGTTTTGAAAAGAAAGAGATGAAAACATATGAACAGAATAAAGTAGGGTTATCTCCGTTATATACAAGGGTGTTGTGATGGATGATGGTATTCATATTAGACCGATTGTATTCTAGAGACTTTTGATCGGTTTAGCTTGTATGAATAGGGATTAATATTATATATATATATATTTTATACTTTTTATCAGATAGAAGTAGTATACTATCCGGGATTACGCTACTATTTTGCTTTTCTAGAACGATTTTTATAGTAGTTTATTTAGTATTTAATATTGGAACGAAATGTAGTGAACGAAAATATTAAAGAATTGATTTTTGAGATATTTTCCCTTGTCGTTTTACCACTGGTACTGGAATCTCACATTAGTATATTTTACCTTGTCGTTTTACCACTGCTACTGGAATCCCACATTAGTATAGTATATTTTACCTTGTCGTTTACCACTGGTACTGGAATCCCACATTAGTATACTACTAATTTGTATAAATGCATTAATAAATAGAAAGAAGAGTTGGATAGAACACATTCTAAGAGGGAAAAGTCTACAAAAAGAGATCATAGAAGGCAGAATGGAAAGAAATAGAGGCAGAGGCAGGCCGAGATTATGAATGTTAGATGATATAGAGATCCACACATATGTGGACATGAAATGGAAAACGGAAGACAGAGAAGAGAGGAGGCGTTATATGCCATATGGACCTGCCAGTGGGCAGAGCACAAAGATAGAGAGAGAGAGAGAGAGAGAGAAAGAAAGAGAACGAGAGAGATGTAATTTAAATTTAAACTAATTACATCTCGTAAATTATCTGTTGTAATCTTTATTTTCAAATACGCGACAAAAGGTACGAGACTGGGGTTTACTGAACTCATATTTCATATGGGTCTAATATCTAAATTTCGATTGATCGACTATAATGGAACCCACTGGTTACAATGTGCTGTTAATTTTTTTTTAATTTGTTAATTTTCAACTCACGTAGGGATGGCTTGGTTGGGATGGCATGTAGGGATGGCATTGAAAGTCCGAGATTTTTCTCTCCAAAAGGCTCGACCGAGAATCAAACTCAGAACCGTCAACTCAAAACCACAGTGGCTTCACCCACGTGACTATTCTTTAAAAACTTCCTTTAAGAAGTAAGCTAGTCAGCGAAAATATTGGAGGAAAACTATTCCTCATTTTCTCACAACCTATTGATCAACCCTCGTATAATAAAATACTAAAAATAAAATACTAATAAAAGACTTTAAATAACAGTAATAAAAGAAAAAAAAAAAAAAAAAACTTACCCTTTGAAAGCAATGGGCGTCGTGCAAATCTCCGTATACTTGCCTCGTTTCGTGCTAATGCAGAACTGACAAACAGCTGCTCAAGCCGTTCAACTGCTTAAATTGACACCGCCCGCTTTAAGCCTAAATGTAATGACTGGTGTGTTATTACTACAACCAATCAATATAGCTTTGAGTTATTTAATCTAATAATTTGAGAGCTACCCATCCGCTGATTGATGGTGGCTGTCCAAATGATGGAAGTATCATTTAATGATTTAATAGGTTCATTTTTATTATTTTTTAATCTCAATTTAAAATTATAGGCCTGCCTATTTTGTTTGCAAAAGTTGCATCCGATGCGAACACTCTAACCGTTACGCCATATCAACCCAATACTTCACTATCAATAGAACAGCATAATATAATACTAGTTTTAGTCTATACTCCCACATGGTAGGTATTCTGCATCATTAAGTATGCTGTATCATGGTCACTATTTGTTTATATTTCTGCAACCTCGTATAGGCAAAGTCTCTTATATGTTGAAATTACTTGGTGGAGCATCAGTTGCAGCCGGCGCGGATTTAAGAATAAACTTCAATCACCCTGAGATTTTTTTCCTTCTTAAGCTGTCAACACTCGATCTTCCAAGGGGGTCACCCAAAAAGTACTAACCGAGGTCGGTGTAACTTAACTTCGTTAATTGACGCGCAACTAAACCAAGCGCGCTAAATCCCGCCAAACGGCCTGCTTATGAAGTGTTCATTACTGAGGGAGATTGTGGAACACTATGTAAATTGCGCTTGCCATTTCTATTGTTCACAAATATAGTACAGATTGACTAAAAAAATCCGTTTAGAATCCCTTTTCGGGGTCGAAACGAAAGGGTCAAGATAGGAAGTGGAACATTAAGGTCGCGTATATATCGATTTGACACCACCACGTTTGCACGACTATGTTTTTATTTTTTCACGTCGTAACGCAGTCCCGAACTCGTACCTCTCGTTCTAGAGGCGAGCTCTTTATCACTGCGCCGCTAGTCACTCAATTTATATTAAAGTCAATATTGAAATTTAATAATGATATTTAATTCGGTAACGCTTATCTCTGTTTGTCAAAAGCATCTTTGTGATTTATAATACTTTTATTTTAACTACTCATTAATTTCTATGTGGAATGCTCGTATTAAATAATTTCAGGCCGATTGGTGCGCCAAAATTCATAGTGGGCGGGACAAGTCTTCAGATCTGAAAACTGACGCGGCCACACACGATCAAATTTATCTGAAAAGATATCTGTTCAGATGAGTTTGATGGTTTTCTCATCAGTTTTGAAAACTGACGCTCGTCAGTTTTCCCATCAGTTTTTGCCCACACACGATCAAATTTATCTGTTCAGATATCTGAACTGATATCTGTTCAGATAAGTTTGATCAGTTACATTTGATCGTGTGTGGAGAAACTAGGTCATCAGTTCTCTCGTCAGTTTTCAAATCTGACGCGGCCACGCACGATCAAATTTATCTGTTCAGATATCTGAACAGATATCTGAACAGATGAGTTTGATGGCAAAACTGATCGTGTGCGGCCACTGTAAGTCAGCGCCAGGCAGATAGGCTAAGCTGCCTAAGTAGGATGTAGGCCTAATCACGTGTCTAGATGCTAATCTAATAATACAAGATAACATGTACAATTTTTGTAATTGTTTATTTGACTGTGCAGTGAAGGCCTACTTCGTATACGCAGAATAGTGCACAGACTAACTAAACAATAGTTTATGCGTGTGTTGAGGTTTAAACAACTGTTTATCTCTCTTGTGAATACGGCCATAAGAGTATGGCTGAAAAATTCTCTTGAACAGTTCCTGTAATCTCCTTTAACTAAGAAATAAGACAACGAATCTTCATTATTGAAACTATAAGCAAGACGTTTACTGAATTAGATTCATTTTTAATAGCATCAATATATCACAACAATAAAAGCGTCAGCAATGGCCACGTACACTCTGTGCTACTTACCATAGAATTGTGTGAAAGAAGGATTATTTCGATAGAACCAGGGGCATATGCATGGCTTATCGACTACGCAGAGAGCGCAGTGAAAATCTTAGCGGGAGGGGATAGTTTTATATATCTACTGGGATTTTTTAGCGCCAATTACAAAGAACAATTCAAAGCAGCCTATATATACTATCATTAATGAATGTAATTTAGATATCCTTTGCCATATCTCACTAAATTATTTAATGTCTATATTAACTTTTAGAAACTGAAGGGGGGGGGGGATTTGCGTAAAGGGTTTAGGGGATAGGAGCCAGTGGACATAAGTTCATAGAACTCTATGACTATAATAAGTAATATAAGAAAGTATGAGTGTATGTAATGACAGTATGTAAATAAAACATCAAGAGCATATAATACGCATCAAAATGTTCTCTCTAACATACTAAATAAACTACTGATAATTTGATAGCGAAAAAAACAAACTAATTTACTCATTTCATGTTAATAAATATTATTAACAGAATAAATGTTAATCCAATCATCATCATCAGCATCTTCCCTTGAATCCCAGTTTAACTAGGGTCCGGATACGAATAGACTTTCTCCAGTCCTACATCATATCATCCATCCGTCAATCCCCTATTTGAGACTTTTCCATTCGCTTAAGTTTTTAATCCAATAGCATTGACAAATTAAATGTTAATCGAAAAGGAATAACAAAGTAAATGCTAAACGAATTCTATTAATCATCTTCTTCTTCCCTTGAATCCCAGTAAAACTAGGATCGGGATATGAATGGATTTAATTAGTTTTAGAAAAAATTGTTACAATTTCTGGAGCCTTGTCGCCTTTTACAATACGTGCAGTCACAACACAACACGGGTAAAAATATTATTCGAATGGGACTAGCATACTATTCTAAACGAATAAGAGAATAGGATTTAAATGAAATCTATTTTTAAAATACTCGTTGGTATAAATATTTTAAATACATTAAGCGTTATTAATCCTGTATTATAAATAAAAGAAAAGCACACAGCCTTCATTAACATTGTATATCATAAATGTATATTACCTAGCCTCAGCAACCGTGTAGGCCTATATTGAATTACAATTCATAAGCATAACTATTAATTACGTTATTATATAAATAATTTCAATATCTATCCAATATTGGACATTAGACTTCAGTTTTCATCGAATATTGCGTCAGTTTGACTAGCACAAGAGATTTGAGAAATTGACACCGTTCAAGGCTCAAGAAGACTATCAGAGACGTCCGACTGGTATTTGAGCCGAAGGTCGGCTGCTTTTCAGCGAAGCTTGCTATCCGTTCGGTCATCCAACAAGTATACGGCACAATGAAAAAAAACTTGTAAAAAACCTGATATTTAAAGCGAATATTCCAAGACTTAATAGATAAGAAATAGCACAAACACAATACTGACGTAACTGAATTTATCTATCATTTCTCAATTGTCTCACGGTGCTCGACGTTGTCAGGGATTTCAGTAGCACTCTCACAAGTTTTTCACGTTGTTGTTGCTGTCCCGGAGTACAACACTTGATCATGAGAATGAAACAGCCGATCATAATACACAAGAACTCAAACAGTTTTTCAGTGCCTTCCTCAATATATGAACTCGTACTGACAGTAAATGAATTATATTCAAATTCAAGCGGTAATGATCTGACAGAATATCATGTCGCATCCATTTCGATAATCGATTCGGAATGAAAAATAACGGAAACCTGTAAATAATCTCAATTTCTTATATAACTACATAAGACAATTGCAATTAATCCATAGATGAAAAAAATATTTTATTACGTTTTTTATATCTTTTGAAAAACGTGTTTTTTACGTTTTTTTAAATTATTTTTTAAATAAAAGAACCTAAGCCATGCTTTGACGTGGACTGCACATAAATATTGAGAAATTGCCGTTAGTTTCGTGCCATAAACATCACTGTATAAAAGGTAATTC
Organism: Enchytraeus crypticus; assembly: GCA_905160935.1. NCBI lineage: Eukaryota > Metazoa > Annelida > Clitellata > Enchytraeida > Enchytraeidae > Enchytraeus > Enchytraeus crypticus. The sequence continues at coordinate 2,200,538 of CAJHZI010000457.1, forward strand.
ATTAAATTTTTTATTTTCCACGTTAGGCAGATATTCTAATTTTTAAGACATTGTCTATTCTTAATTTCCTACTGATTTAAATTTTCTTGTATTGATAATTATGAACAACTGACAGTGTGGCTGTATGTGACCTGAAAGTATTTGTTTATATTTGTATGGAGTCTATGGACATACTTTAGAACTTTAGAACTTTAGAACTTTAGAACTTTAGAACTTTAGAACTTTAGATCAAGTCTAGTTGTAATAAAATTGTTTAGTGTTATGGAATGAAGGCATGGTAATATATATGCAAGCTAAGTGTACGCTACAAACGTTTTTTGTCAACGTTTTTTATTTTTTGGGGGAAAAACGCGTTTTTTAACGTTTTTATTTTTGGTAAGAACGTTTTTTTCATCTATGAATTAATCAATGAAATATCAATAATAATCGTACACGTCATCCATCTACTTTAATTAATTTAACTAAGAATATGGAAATTTTAGGCTAGCGACCCTCAGCTAAAGTCAGCAATCCTACCAAATAGGCATACATAAATCATACACAGAATCATACATAGAAGCATACACAGAATCATATGTAGAATCATACGTAGACTCGTACATATAATCATACATAGAATCATACACAGAATCATACATAGAATCATACATAGAATAATAAGAATCGTACATAGAATGATACACAGAATCATACATAAAACCATGTATACAATTAGACAGAGAATCATGCATAGAATCATACACAGAATCATAGAATCAGACATACAATCTTGTATAGAATCATATACAGATACATAGAATCGTAAACCAGCATTAGGATTTAACTGTAATATAACAGCAGAAGAAATTCACTAAACTATAAATAATAAATGACGCAAGGATGTCTCAAATACAGAAAGATTTCCGAAGACTTAGGCCTACTGTACCTAATAACTTCATATACACATGCTCTCTCTCTCTCTTTTAGCGCACTGCCTACTGGCAGGTCCATGGTATTAACGCCTCCGCCCACGTCTATATTCCGCTTTAATCTTCAAATCCACAAACGAGTGGGTCTTTAATTCATTTATAACATCCATTTTTATATACCATTATTCGTGGGGGATTCAGCTTATGACGAGGTGGGCCTCCTATGCCTTCCTCAGCTTCAATTAACATTTAAATTATATATAAACATTACACTGCTAAAGTATCACAGAATTTAATGAACTCTTAATAAATTTTTTAATAATATTTTACTAACTTACTAATTATATACATGTAAAATAGATGGAATTCAACAAATCCTCTAAATTCAGACAACAACTTAATCCTGCGAAACCCTCTTTCAATAAAAGCTTTAAGTTCCCTACAGCATCCAAGAAAGAATACTCTAAAATACGCGTGTAATGAGCATGACCAACTAAGCCAAGTCGTCTGCACACTTGTAAATTACTACAAAGATAATATTATATCTTTAATAAGTAAAAAAAAGTTAAATAAATTACAAATGTAATATTGATGATGAACGTAATACAAGGAATACAAAAATGATTAATTTACTGCTAAAGTCTTAAAAATCATTAGAATCATCACTAAAATCATCAATAGTAAAAGGACGGAATTAGGGTGGCTTGGATATTTAAAATGTGAAAGTATGGCACTGAAATACCAATACAAGAAACATCGCAAATCAAATTATCACCAAATATAGTTAACATATCATAATTCTATATGTACGTGTACTATAAACGCATATAATACACATAATATACAGTACATTATAATAATATATAAATACAGTAATATTATTAATATATTTTTTATACTCATACCCCATATATGAAAAATATCACCCAAAAATTCAAATCTATCTTTAGTATCAGAAACAGAGGTAGTTGAATAAAAGCAACTTCAGATAATTTAGGTGTAGGAAGAAAGTGAATTCAAACGTTCCTGCTGTCATATAACAAAGAGGAAATGGAAAATAAATCACGATAACTATTATTTAAAATAATCGATAATATTATGTATTAGTTACAAATACCCATGGATTGATTGATTTTTATATAGTTTAGAGGAGTATTAGAAAACACTCTAAATGAATGCAAAACGGTAACCAAATAAAATGAAAACGTCTACATTTAGCAAAAAATTTCAAAATGTAGCATAAAGTAAATTAGTAACTTAATTCTTTACCATAGAGCTACGAGTCATACTTAACACCATTACCCTATATGTCTGTCGAGTAACCTGACGTCAACGTAAAGATAAAAATGCAAAATGTGCAAATTATTAGTTAAGTACTGACGTGTAAGAGAACAAAACATAGACCTACTTAGTATTTATTAGTTTAAAATATTCGTTATAATCATAAATTACATCTGATTCTCCTATAAACAACCCGAGCCATACAAATAAAAAAGTAGCATAATAGTCGGTGATGGTACGACATAAAAAGCAGACAAAGGTTGGCAGACAAATGAAGCCAGTGAGAGAGATGAACACAATGGAACAGTTCCTAACTTCTGCAGGAGATACAGAATTGTTTCAAGATTTCAACCGCAAGCCGATGAACAAAGATACAAATGTTTAATAAAGTGGGCAAACTTGTATGAGGATAACTAGAAAATTATTTTGATCTTAAGTAGTGAATACAGCAACAATATGAGCAGTACCTTGAAGGGTAGATGGACAAATGCTTATAGAAAAGAAATACTGACGTTGAAGAAAGGTATGACAAGTGGAAGGTAGAAAAGTCCAAAGCAGCAGAGAATCATGCTGGAAATATCAAAACAATATTGTAGAATTCGTAAGATGCCTCTCTTTCGTTATTAATTAACTCAGAATACCAGTGGAAGTTGCTGCTTTACTTAATCAAATGATCCCGATATCTATGACCGGGTATAATGACTGACGGACATAACTACAGACCGCTTTAACGAATTATGAAATTTGCACTCGGAAATTTTTTACATGAAAAGAAACACTACAGTAATCTCTCCAGTAGCAGCAGAAAAATTAAAACTAGAATATAAGAGGTGTGAATTGGGTACATAGAGTTTAAATTTAAAATAACACGATAAAGACATCAAGCCCCATGGAGTGGGGCTTTAATAGGTTAACCTTTAACCTATTAAAGGTTAATGCATGACAGTGAGATCGAGAAGAAAATCGCATAGGGGAGGAGGAATGTCACCCAGAATATGAGAGCTGGTTAAAGAAAGATATTACACATTCACGTATAGATTGAGATATTCTACCACAAAGATGCGCAGAATGGCCGACAGTCTCTTGATCAGCTGAAAATCGAGAGCACTTTCGTTGTCAGTCTGCTGGTGCCACACTGATGGAAATGGCTGAGATATGAGATGAAGAATCGGCACGTCTGCAAACAAGATAAATACCACTCATCACTCGTTTTTCTTACAATTCATTTTGATTGTTTTATGATCCTACGTTTATGTGTGTATGTGTGTGTATATATTTATATGTAATGCATCTTTATCCTGTCTGTTTTTGACGAATAAAGAAATGAATATTTATCAATCGATAAATAAAATCGTAAACTCAGCAAACAAAGCTTAATCATGCGGAAAGTTACTACCGAAGTTTGTTGAAAATAGTCTACTTTTGCTCATAGTAAAGAAGGCAATGACAACAATTGCAGAAGCTAATCGTTTTGCAGGAAAAACGTTAATATATAGACCCTTCTTCTGACCCTCCTTCTTTAATAAAAGAAGAAGTGTCACAGTGACGCGATCTGATTGGATCTATAGAGTGACACAACCTAATGACGCAGACAAAACTTTAGTATTTCAAACCTGCCATTTGGTTAAATATTACACAGAGAGAGGGAGAGAGGGAGAGAGATACAAGGTAACGTAAAGCTAATCTTAACGTCAGTTCCCTCACTCGAAAGCGATGTCAGTGACGGGCGAGCCCAGGATTTGAACCTCGCACATACTGATCCGCGATCGAATATCTTACCGACATCGCCACTGGCTCCAGCCAAGACAGAGAATTGGCGGCATAGATAGCGTATACATGACAGACATTACGAGAGTTAGTATAAAGCATATTAACTTCTTCTGAGGAATGGTATATGATCATCTTCTACTCCGCCACCACCCTGATGTTGTCCTAACATCGGGTCTTTAAACAACGGAAGCACTTTACCATCAAACACATTCAGCGCCACGAGGCGTTTCTCTGTAAATAGCAATAATAAGAGTGTAGTCGTTTATGACAACACTGAGCAATCATACTGCAATCAAAATCATTATTGACAACTTTGAGTTGCTATATGTTATTCTTGCTAGTTCAAAAGTTAGAATTTTGAAAGAAAATGTTGTTCACAAATAACTTGTAACTACTGACCTATGTTGTACACAAATAACTTGTAGCTACAGACGTATGTTGTACATAAATGGCTTGTAGGTACCCACCTATGTTATACACAAATGACTTGTAGCCACAGACGTATGTTATACAAAAATTACTTGTAGCTACTGCCCTATGTTGTACACAAATGACTTGTAGCTACTGACCTATGTTGTACACAAATAACTTGTAGCTAAAGACCTATGTTATACACAAATGACTTGTAGCTACTGACCAATGTTGTACACAAATGACTTGTAGATACAGAACTATGTTGTACACAAATAACTTGCAGCTACTGACCTATGTTGTACACAAATGACTTGTAGCTACAGACCTATGTTATACACAAATGACTTGTAGCTACTGACCTATGTTGTACACAAATAACTTGTAGCTACAGACGTATGTTGTACACAAATGACTTGTAGCTACAGACGTATGTTGTACGCAAATGACTTGTATCTACAGACCTATGTCATACACAAATGACTTGTAGCTACAGACGTATGTTGTACGCAAATGACTTGTAGCTACAGACGTATATTGTACACAAATAACTGTAACAAGACCACCAAATAACTTGTAACTACTGACCTATGTGTGTACACAAATAACTTGTATCTACAGACTATGTCATACACAAAGACTTGTAGCTACAGACGATGTTGTACAACAAATGACTTGTAAGCGACAGACGTAAGTACACAAATAACTTAACTACGGACCTATGTTGTACACAACTAACTTGTAGTACAGACGTAGGTTATACAAAAATACTTGTAGCTATGACCTATGTTGTACACAAATGACTTGTAGCTACTGACCTATGTTGTACACAAATAACTTGTATCTACAGACCTATGTCATACACAAATGACTTGTAGCTACAGACGTATGTTGTACACAAATGACTTGTAGCTACAGACGTATATTGTACACAAATAACTTGTAACTACTGACCTATGTTGTACACAAATAACTTGTAGCTACAGACGTATGTTATACAAAAATAACTTGTAGCTACTGACCTATGTTGTACACAAATGACTTGTAACTACTGACCTATGTTGTACACAAATAACTTGTATCTACAGACCTATGTCATACACAAATGACTTGTAGCTACAGACGTATGTTGTACACAAATGACTTGTAGCTACAGACGTATATTGTACACATATAACTTGTAACTACTGACCTATGTTGTACACAAATGACTTGTAGCTACTGACCAATGTTGTACACAAATGACTTGTAGATACAGACCTATGTTGTACACAAATAACTTGCAGCTACTGACCTATGTTGTACACAAATGACTTGTAGCTACTGACCAATGTAGTACACAAATGACTTGTAGCTACAGAATAACTTGTAGCTACTGACTTATGTTGTACACAAATGACTTGTAGCTACTGACCAATGTTGTACACAAATGACTTGTAGCTACAGAAACATGTGTACACAAATGCCTTTGTGGATACTGACCTATGCCACGCAGATGATCAAACAAAGCTTCAGTTCTCTTGAACATGCTGGTAAATGATGTATTAGTCGAACCAATCAGATCCATTAACACCATCACATCCTGCAGTAGATTATAAACACAACATGCTATAGTAAATTGTAATTACAATGAATATTGTAATTACAAATTATTATCAATTGCCTTCCTTTGATCAAATTGGTAATGATATATGATAGACTAAAGAGACTAAAACTGTCTGCAGCTGAAAAAATAACCATGGAAAAATGGATGTAGTGCATTTAACATCAAGATCAGAAGTTCATCGATTCTCCCAAGACTACTTAAATATACACAAACATCCTACAAATTCCATACGCATTAAAGCTACTGTGTCAAAGTTTGGTTCAATCATACTACAGCTTTAGCCCAAGCTGTTATAACAGTTTAATACCTCTCACTCAGTAGAATGTATAAAATTTTACATAGACCTATTATTACTAATTTACTTAGTGTGTTGCGTATAAAATTAAATTAACAGATCTTAGCGGCATCAACAAAACAATTTTATTATTTAATTCCCTAATGCAATTAATATCAATCGCATGAATCATAATTACTCATTATCACCTATGACAATAGCCTTCCTAAATGAAACTACATGTACATATTACAATTAGAAAGCTAGTTGGCCATATACTTTAGATATGAATCAATTGAACATCACACATTATATCTACAGTTCTGATCTCTCGCTCTCTAGTGTTCTGCCAAGTGGCAGGTCCAAGGTACATATTCCTACTCACATGCTGCCTTTCACGCTCCATAAAAGGCACTCCATCAACTAGTAAGTTAATCCCTTCACAAAAGGTTAAAGTTTAAAGTTCAAGGGCTATAGTTTTGATATCTACTATTAAATATAATTTAGTAGTGCATAATTCTGCACAGTTCACATAGTAGAAGCAGCACTATCATCAAACGTCCCATTTATGTATAAAAAATATATACATTGGTGATGATGATGATGAAACAATATTCAAAATACTTCAAATAAAAAGTTATCAAGCTATCAAGCTATGATTTAGTTTTGATTCCTCTCTGCAAAAACAGAGACTATTTATCTAGAACTTGACAATTTACTACAGCCTCCAGTTAGTAAAGATGCACATAATACCCAATGAATAATATAAATTAAATCAATTATTGAATAATTAAATAAACCATATAGAAAGATTAAAATAAACCTACAATTAAATCAAGACTCGACACTAAAACCTCTCGATCCACTTCAATAACTTCGTCAGCCATCTTGTTAGCCAAATGGCGGGCACCATAGAGAGAGTCAAGCGGGCTCCATTGCAAGAAGGCCTCCTCCCCATCGAAGAATATTAACTGTAGCGTTATATCCCTAGAATAGGCCTGCAGAAGCACAGCGTAGAATTTAAACTGTGGATATAATTATCAGTTTATAACCCAGAAGTCAAGAAACAGAACTGCTCAAATACGTCATCAAAAAACAAGAATTACAGGAAGTAATTTAATTTACCTCACTTGACCTATGATACAATCAGTGTACAAATTACTATAAATAAGTATCATTTTGATATTAAGTACAATTTTAAAAATTAATTGTACTATGTATAATGTACAATTTATCAGAAATTTACAAAAATCCAATTTAATAAATTAAACACTAAATATCTTTGCGATCATTTTTGAAGTAAACCGTTTGATAATAATGGTATTATTGCTAAATACTTAATTCAGCATTTTCTCAAAGTATTTTCAGCTAACTTTAGAGACCAAATGCATTTTCTAAATAAATAACTCAGGATAACTTGCCTATGTTCATTTCGTTACAAACGAGAGAGATATCGAAAGAGAGAGAGAGATCTAATGATTTCATTTGATACCTGGAGCCAATCACTTTGAACATTTGTCTAAGTGAATTCAAATCAACATTGCCATCATAGCAAAAGGTTTTCTTCAAAACTGTTGACCAGAATTGAAATAAATATCATTGACATTTTATTAACAAAACAATCTTTATTTCTATGTTTTGTAACTTTAAACAGAGATAACTCCTGGATACTTTCACAATTATTATTGTTAAATTAAATAAAGTTAAATTAAATTAAATTAACATGGCAAGCATGCTGACATTCTTTTACTTCATATTTTCTATTTTTTACTGAAATAAAAAAATAGTTTACAAATATAAAATTTTCTTTAGTATCATTTTTAGAGCCAGAGTCTGTAGATGCTAAACTTCCCCGTGTTGTACTTCCGGGTCGTCTGAAGAATTTGACCAACCGGTGACCACACGTGTTGTAGAAGGCGACTAAAGCACTAAGATCCATACCAACGTCAAAAAGGGCATTCGGTTGGTGAGCGCCTAGGCTCCATTAATTACCACAAAACTTAAATGAATCGATAGAAGAAAGTCAATTCGTATCCCGACCCTGGTTAAACTGGGATTTAAGGGAAGATGATGATGATGATGAGTTGGTATATGCTAGCTGATGAGTCACACAACTCTGCCTGCAGGGTGCAAGAGAGCATTATAGCTTTTTATCAACATCAAAATCTTTACCAGACACCCAGCAAGAAAATTACAAGCAAGAAAAGATATAAAATATTATTCTATATTTAATTTAATCAGGAAGATAATCGATCTACAACCTGAGAATGATCCCAATAGCTGTGAAGCTTTTTTGCCAAATCAATCATCATAGCACATGGCACGGCAGAGTCTGTAGCTCCTATGAACTCAATCTCTTCAAAAAACTTGGAATCGAAGTGGCACGCCAGAACTAGTCTTCTGGTAGCTAGAGGGTTCTGAGTGGCAATTATATTAGTGAAGCTTTTCCGTCCAAAAGGTGTTTCATTTTCAAACTTGTCCTCTTCAATCGACCATCCCAACGCGGTCATCATTTCTTTAATGTGCTGTCAAACAGTACCATTCAGCTTTAGCTGAATCATCGAATATAAGAACCATTTAGATAACATTGAAATAAATTATATCTGATAGATTGCATCTGATAGATAGCAGTTCCTCTTCAGTGCTAAGCTAAATGGAAGGTCCATATTGCCAATAAGTTTCATCACATTCTTTTAATTGCCATTAATTAACCAGGTGGTGGTAAAAATCAAAAAATGTTAAAAAACTTAAAGTAGCCCTTTTTTGAAAAATTCATCCTGAGCTGGTCCCATATGCCTTTATACTTGTACATAATAAATTCAAGCACCATAAGTTTATAAGTGCACACTACATTAAAACTAATAAATGATTGGTCTAAATCTGCTATGACCCCGCCACAACAATAAAAATAGCAGTGCATCGAGTACATGTTCAAAATACTATAAAAATTAATTAAAAAGTAAATAAACTAAGATCTTCCTTAATCGAAATATTACTTTATTGCTTAACCATTACTAACAACCCAATACACTGCACATAGAAATGTTAAAAAGCTGCGCTTAATTGAATAATTAATTATGATTATTTATTAAGTCAGAAATTGAATAATTATAAATCTAAAATATAGTTAATCAATTAGTTAAAAGGCTTAAGATATTTTTCCATATCATAGGAGCACTGTCAGAGAAGGTCAAGTTGGGAACATCAATCTGGCAAAGAAAATAAATAATTTTTAGTAACTACAACATAATACAATTTACAGATAAAGATAATTATCAAGTGAAAAATGAGATAATTAATGCACAAAACACGAAAATGAGAAAAATGATTGATATTTACATTCTGAACAGCACGATTTCCTTCTGAGCCGGCTACCCTGGGGCGCAGAAATGGTTTAAGAATTTTATCTTTAAAATATGTCTCATCACCATCATCCAGTCTTGCAACATATTCCGTGGTCACTCTGTTCAGTGTTTTCACACTGTGAGCTGCCTATATAACAGGTATACAATTTTCTCAATATTCCTGAATAAAATATAATCTTTTATTAATAATAAAAATATAATATTATTCTTTATTTTTACGTTAGTTTTCTTAATTCAAGTTTTATTTTCATAATCTTTTTATTACTCTTAATATCTCCTTCTATCAAACATAATATGAATCTTTGTTAGACAATCTTTTCAAAACACAGAGAAAAAATCAAAATGAACTGGTTTTATTTGGTTACCAAAGATGTGCAGACAACCGTTTGTTTAAAAAGTGCAATAGGGCCACACTGCACGAAAAACAGAAGCAGAACGAACATATTACTATAAAATTGAAAATATCCAGGCAAAAAGCATATATAGAGATTAATGATATGTTACACGTTGTTACATTTGTCTATTAAATTCGGTAGAAAAAAATTATTTGGATCCAAGAGACAAAATGTTGGGTTATATATGGATAACTGCTAATTTTAATACCTAACAAAATTGATTAAAAATTAATGGAAGAGAGGTTTACTGTATTTGTTCACAACTTATGAACGCAAGAAAGAAAATAGACATTAAATAGATACGCCTTCATCTGAATATAAAATTGTGCAAAAGAAAGAAAAGGCTACTTATGGAGTAGTCTTGGGTGAACAGGAGAGAATTTCAGATTCACATTTTAACATAGAACAGTAGTTAGTCGATATTCCATTGACAGGCTCTGTGCAAATTTGAGATTTTACTCTGAGATCGGATTCAAACTCATGTGTCTTCAAAGCACAGGTCTCGGGACTGATCCATAGAAACATAGAAAGCTACCTAAACTGAACTGCGTAGACTTTCAATGAATTACGCACATATACAGAACTAAATTTACTTTCTATATCTTCCATCCAACTGCTTGCGCTACTTCATGCCTATGATGATATACTGATAGAGTACAGCTAGTTACTTATCTAACAGACTAGTAGACTCATTTATTCTCCCATATAAGCATTATAGTACTTCTGTGTCAGTATTATCCGAAACGATAAGTCTAATGCAATATTGGAAAATTTTCAAATAAATTTTAAGATAATAACAATTTGAAAGAATTACCTTTTGTTCATGCCATGACTGCCCGAAAATTTGTTGAATGCTGATACATAAACACAATAAAAGAATGCATCTTGTTTGCAGTTTATGCATAACTGGCTGACTTCCTAGAGAATCTAAATTTTTATTTTATACCAAACAATCACACAAGTTTTGTTTTAACGATTTATAGTTAAATATTAAGCATTCTAATTTATTGTTTAATTTCAATGTTTACTTCCATATGTTGTCAATATAATCGCTTCCGGTTGTTAAGCACCTGAAATGTTCATTTCTTCTTATACATCTTTCTTCGAGTATTTTGTATAAAAATTTAAAAGACAAATCATTGTATTAGTGAAAATACAAGCTTCAGGAAAATTTAAAATAAAGATGGAGCAGCTCGTTAACATATAAAATAAATACACTACATGTGAGATCTCCCAGAGTACTTTGTGTAATAAAGTAAAGTAAGCAGGTATTATAGTGAAATGATCAATTATGTTGATACAATATAAATAAATATATATGATATAAATGATTAATTATGTTGTTACTTTGGACTGAATTTCTGGATTTTGAAATTTGCACCGTTTTGGACCTTCTTTTTGCTCGCCGGCTTGATTTTATCTCAATAGTGCTCGATGTTGTCATTGATGACTGTAGCACTCTACTTATTGTTATTGTTATTGTTGATATCTATGGCTTTCAATGTTTCAATACCACATTCTTAAACGGTTAGACCATTTAGACCATTTTCCGTATAATTAGTCTTGTGAATGTCCGAGATTTTACTTTCAGATCAGCGCCTCTAGTACGATAATGTACGCAGTATTATAAATTTAGTTAAATTAATTATCCGTTTAAAATAAAAAACGATCTCACTGAAGTTTTTTGTCTAAATAGTGCTCGATGTGGTCATTGATGACTGTAGCACTCTAAATTTGTTATTATTATTATTGTTATTATTAGTGTTCGGTTGGCCGGCCCTATAGATGACTTTCACAGCTGTTAGCCGCGCCCACTTTTAGACACCTGCCGGCATTGGCATCTATATTGGATTACGTTTGTTGATTTTTAGCATTACGTATGTATAGATATATATGCTTATAAAAAATAAAATTTCTATGTACGTATATTGCATTTTGTAAAAATGCACACGATTTATTAGTAATATACACAGACAGTGTACCTATGTACCTCATGAAGTTATATGAACTTACGTATGAAATATATGAGCTCCGATCTTACCGGTACGCGTACTTTGTAGATTCGTTATGTAGCTCGATTCTATAGTTGAAGACTTAACTTAAATTAATTATACACGTTCAGTAAGTCTTGAGGACCTGCAACACTAGTCTAGTCGTAGTTTAATGCTTCAATACACAAAGACTGTAAATGATTCAAATACAAACCTTAAGTCTTAAACTATAGGCTAGTGCAAAAGACCAAAACTTTCAATATTTCTTTTGTGTACAGATCTATGTATATTCCAATAATTTGACTCTGTTTTGAGAAATTTGACCTTAATCTGCATTACGGAAATGGCAGAAATGTTGCAATTACTAATTTCATCAAACCATTAAAGCTTGCCAACAATAGGCCTATCTTATATTTCGTTTGCTAATTAAATACATAAGTACAAAATAAAACAGAAACACGTACATGGTGCGGACAGATTTTTGTTCCCTTTTCCTTAATTCCACTCATGGAGTCCAAATTTCTGCCATTTCTGCCAATTAGCCTGTCACATGCACTAATTGGCAGAAATGGCACAAATGCTGAAATTACGTGTAACAAAGCTTTCAAGAACCATCATATCCATTACCAGTTCATTAACCTGTAAGAAAGAGCCCATGTCCATATGCCAGACACAATTTTATACCAAATTAAGATGAAAAACTACTTGAAGATACATATATATAGCCGTGTATCATATAGAGTTTTCTGCATCAAAATGGCGGCTTTGTAATGTAAACAAAAAATGGCGTGTTCATGAAACCTCTCTATTTGGCGCTATTGAATATATACTTATAAGGTTGGCTACGGATGGGCAATATGGTTAAATAAATAATATAATATTATGGCTAAATCAAAGATCTATGGCCTAACTGTATGACGAATGAAAACTGTGACTTTTCATGTTCTCAATTCATTACAATTAATTCATTTCAAATATCGTGCTATTATATAGGAGACCCACAACCAACCTTAACGAACAATGGTGCAGAAGCATAGAATAGAGAAAAACCGTAGAAGTGTCAAAGGCAATCTTACGGAGGCTCGCAACTGCCATAAATTTTTTTTTTTAAACAAAAAATCAAAAAACAAAAAACAAACAAATCTTTGTTACTATAAATAGCCACTTTGTTACTATAAATAGCACACTAGCAGTATCTATATCACACATAGTCGATGACAACATCCAGCACTCGATCTTGAATCAAAGGCCAGCCTATGTGCAAAAAATAAAGTTTATTGTCAATGACAACATCGAGCACTCGATCTCGAGCCAAAGCCAAACCGATGAGCACAAAATTAGGTCAAAAACGGTGCAAATCCAAAATTCAGTTAATTAGTCATGTTAAGTGAATTCGTCAATGACAACATCGAGCACGCGATGTCAAACCAAAGCCAAGCCGATGAGCAAAAAGGAGGTTAAAACTGTGCAAATTCAATATTCAGTAAAATACTTCAAATTAATTTTAACTGGAGGCACAAAAATTTACTGTTGTCAATAATCGAAGTTACATCAGCCTCGGTTAGCACTTTGTGGGTATACCACCTAGGAAGACCGAGTGTTGGCAGCTTTGAAAGAAAAATTCCAGGGTAATATATTTTATCATCATCATCAGTTCCTTGTACAGAACATAGGGCGCAACATTCCTCCATTCGTTTCTATAATCAGCAATCTTCACAACGTCTTCCCATGGTTTGTTTAATGCTCTCAAATCCTTGTTGATGGTATTAGCCAAGTACTTCTAAGCTTTCCTCGTTTCCTTTTTCCTTGAGTTGGCTTCCAGTTAACTGCAGTCTTTGCGTGGCCTATCTGTCCTCAGACTTTCTCAGTAAATGACCTAAAAATCTCCACTTTCTCTCAGAAACTATTTCATCTAATTTTCTCTGTCCACGTACCCTTTCGCGTTCTGTTTCATTTTTGATGTGGTCTCAATAGTGGATATTTAATATTCTTCTGATGCATCTTTGTTGAAAACAGTTTAATTAGTGCTTTATTTTATTAGTACTTTCCCAGGTTTCACATGCATATATTAAAACTGGTTGGATAATTGTTGAATATATTTTTATCTTTAATCCCTCCTCAATTTTATTACTCTTCCTCAATTTTATTGCTCTTTTATCATACTATTTCAAATAGCCTAACAATAGGCCTACTTCTACCATGCGCGCAAATCACTTTCAAAAGATGGTGGGGCAGATCGAAAAATAAATGTCGCGCATAGCGCGAAAAAAAATTATCGCGCCCCACCAAAATTAGGCTATGCTCCACCATTTTGAGTTAATTTGGTGGGGCAAAGGAATATTTTGGTAGGGCAACAAGCTTTTTTGGCCTAGACAAATTATACAAAAATTTCTATTCTTTCCTTGATTTCTTTCTCATAATGAAATCTTTTATTAGATTAAATTAAAGTTTTTACTTTAATTTAAATGCTGCAAATCCAAAATTCCGTTAATTAGTCATACTAAGTTAATTCCATAATGACAACATCGAGCACTCGATCTCGAGCAAAAGCCAAACCGATGAGCAAAAATGAGGTTTAAAACGGTGCATATCCAAAATTCCAGTTTATAATTGGTATGTAGCCTACTTTCATTTACGGCTCTCGTACTCGAAGATATTGGCAGTTCTGGCTCAAACTCATAACGTTAATATATCCCAGAGAACATTGCATAGAATTTTGCGATCAGGATATAATTATCGTCGCTCAGTTTCATCGCCAATAGAAGAAGTGTTTAGATTTATATACAGTCTTCTGAGGCAGTCAGGTTCCTTACTCGACTACCGATAGATGTATGCACGCTGCTTGCAGGAAGGATTGATTGTTTACAGAGAAGATGTTCGGCTTATCCTAACTATCTTTGAGTTCACTGGAGTGGCGCTGAGAACTGCAAAACGGCTACGTCGCAGAGCCTATTATGCTACATGGCCAAATAATATATGGCATGTTGACGGCTATGACAAACTGAAATCATATGGGCTATGCAAAAGTGGTTGTATTGATGGATTTTCAGGGAAAACTATCTGGTTAGAAGTTTACAAAAAATAATGATCCTAAAGTTATGGCGTGGTACTACTTGCAGAGTAGGCCTATTCGTGCTTACAACGGTGCTCCTCTGAAAGTTAGAGCCAATATAACAAACTAATTAACTGAATTTTGGATTTGTACCGATTTTGACCTAATTTTTTGCTCATTAATCCTAATTAAATGCTCATAAAATAAGTTTAACATCGAGTGCTCGATATTGTCATTAACCAATTGACTTAGTATGACTAATTAACGGAATTTTGGAATTGCACCGTTTTTTATCTAATTTTGTGCTAATCGGTTTGGCTTTGGCTTAACATCGAGTGCTCGATGTTGTCATAAACGAATTGACTTAGTATGACTAATTAACGGAATTTTGGATTTGCACCGTTAGATAAAAAAAAGTTAAGAAATTAGATGGCAGTTCCGAGCCACCGTAAACAACAGCCATGCCATATCTACTTATTTTAAAGATCTTTGTGCAGAAGAGAGCTAATAATAATAATAATAATAACAATAATAATAACAACAATTAGAGTGCTACTGTCATCAATGATAACATCGAGCACTATTGAAACAAAATCAAGCCGGCGAGCAAAAAGAAGGTCCAAAACGGTGCAAATTCCAAATCCAGATAATCAGTCCATAGATAATTGTTAGGGAAGTCAACTTACTTAAGATTCTTACTTCAGTCCTCGACGATTATAGCAGCCCATTAATAATAACTTTATATATAAATAATAACATAATTATATTTTACGTGGGTCTCAACAAGCAATTGTGCTTTATGGCCCAGTATTTGTTATGTTATATGTCATTATACACCAGTCAAAATTATTCCTAAATTTACACCAGTCAAAATTTGAAACTATTTGAACGGAAATATTATTATATGTCTTATACTTGAAGTATATTAGTAGCTTATTAGCCTGATTAATTTTAAGGAACATTTTGAACTCTTCCCCTCATTTCTCTGGAAGAAAAGAAGCACAAAAACCTCTCTAGCATTTTTAAGATGGCGGCGATGTTATTTATTTTAGTTTAGCTTCTTTTGTTTATTATTTCAAAATCGATCGATAAGCGTTGGTAGGATCTCGCAGAATAAGCGGATAAATTGTCGATTTATCGTATATGGATATTGCAAAGAATCGGCTGCATTGCAGTGAGTTGTAATATTGCACGGATATTCTGGATAAATTCTAGGATTCGTTGAGGTTTGTCTTGTAAATTATTCTAATTCAAATTGATGTTTAGTATTATGTCAAAGTTGATAGCGAATATTGTTCATTCGAATGTGAGAGCACTGGAAAAATATTAGGTATAATTACACTTAGTGTCATTTTCCTTTATTATTTTTATTTCACAAGGTTTCATTTTCGTTCAGCAATCTGTTTTGTCTACGTGACTAAACAGAGTGCTACTGTTGTCAGTTACCACATCGAAAACTATTGAGACAAATCCAAGCCAGTGAGAAAAAGGAAAGTGTAAAACACTGCAAATTCCAAAATCCAGATTGCCAGTCCAAAGATAAAGAAATTAAAGAAAAAGAGGTTTTATACTCAAGGAGCATTCATATAGAAACATGGAGAAAATATTCGCTCCACTATAAAGTTTAGAACGATATAGATAAACACTTTCATAGTGGAAGAGATTTGCACAGTCCTGAGTAAATTATTGAATTTTTAAACTGCACTATTGTCATTGTAAATATATTGGTTTTTCATAGGAGAAATTGAAACATGTCGAAGATTAATTATTTTGATGAGGACGATGGTTGTGAAGACAACCCTAGCACTTCTGTGATTGTAAATAGTGATCAAACATATATTGGGAACATTAGTACAGAAAATGTAAAACCTCCAGCTAATGTGTTAGAAAAGCAGCTGAAGGATATTATCGTGAAAGAACAAAACTGCAAGATAGAAGCAAAGGTGTCAAGTGATGGCAGTAAAGACTCGCAGACGCCCAAGATAATGGTGTTTCATCCCACGATGGAAGAATTTAGAGACTTCAATAAATATATAGAGTACATGGAAAGCCAAGGTGCACACAAAGCTGGCATTGCAAAGGTAAGTTACTGTACTTATAAATGAGCTTATTAAAATTATCATTTTAATAGATACAAAGCTAAAAGCTAAGGTTAACGTCAGTTTCCTCACTCGAAAGCGATATCAGTGATGAGCGAGCCCAGGATTTGAACCGCACACATACCGATCAACAGTCTAGTATTTTACCGACTTCGCCACTGGCTCCAGCCAACTGTAGCTTCATATAATTTATTCCTAGCATTTTGTGATTTTCTCTTTCTTGAAGTATACGAATTGGTAGAGTTAGAGAAGAAAACAGGTCAGGTGCAATTTAGTTAATGCCCCATGTACGTGAGTAGTTACATTAGACTCATATGGAGTTGAAGTGTACCGGCAATATTATATATTATTTCTGCTAGAATTACTAACTTAAGCACTTCTTTATTTGCAGTTTTGTTAGTCCATCTAATCTTTTCCGTATCCACGTCTCGAGCATTTCAAGTTTCCTCTTATCTTCTTGCCTTGAATTATAATGTACTAATTTTATTTAAATAGCATTGTTTTGTGCTGCGTTTATTCTCCGTGTTGTGTCCAGGTTTATTGAAGAATAGACCAACTGGTGTGTTGGTCCAACAAACACCAACACTGCATGTGTTGTAGAAGGCGACTAAAGCACTAAGATCCAAAGTTTCCAAACCAACGTCAGAATCAGAATGGGCATTTAGTTAGCAAGCGCCTAGGCTTCATATTTGCTACAAAATTTTATAAACGAATATAAGAGATTATGGTGGATTGACTGATGGTTATGATATGGGACAGAAATAAGTGAAGAAGGTGCATCGTATCCCGATCCTAGTTAAACTGGTATTAAAGAGAAGATGGTGATGATTTATATAGCATTGTATTTTTTTAATTTAAAGTATATAAATTTTGAGCATTAAGCTACAAATAGTTAGACGTCTGGTGACTACATTGTCATTTATTGAATGGTTCTTTTGACAAAATATTAATAATTAATATTAGTAATGATTGGAATCAGTGGTAATGTCGGTAAAGTACTCGACTGTTGATCAGTACGTGAGGGGTTCAAATCCTGGATTCGCCCGCCACTGACATCGCTTTCGAGCGAGGAAACTGACGTTAACATTAGCTTTTTAATTATTTTACTGCATAAATTTATGAAATTATATAAATAGTTATGATGTAGCTGAAATTGGCTGATGTTGCATTTGGCAATGTTGTCTAGGTTGTGCCGCCACCAGAATGGTGCGCAAGAAGAAATGGATACGATGATCTGGATTTAATGATTCCGGCGCCGCTGAGACAGTACGTTAAGGGCTCGCAGGGCTTCTATCAACAAACCAATGTGCCTTCAAAGCCACTGCACGTTAAAGAATTCGAGCAGCTAGCAAAGAGCAAGAAGTATGTGATTTATTGTGTACTAGCAATTAGTTTTACTTCTATTTATGATATTTAGACTATTTATAGTTCTATATATGTTATTTACTTTAAATAGTACTAGTTCTATTTATGTTATTTAGTTTAATTCTGTTTATGCTATCAAGTTTAGTTATAGTTCTATATATCTTATTTAATTTAGTTCTAGTTCTATTTATGCTATTTAGTTTAGTTCTGTTTCTTTTTAAATAGCCAATAGCTATTTTATTGTATAAATTTATAACTTTCTTTTTACAAAGGTATTCTGCACAAGCCGACAATACCATGGAACAGATGGAAAGGAAGTACTGGAAAAACGTAACATTTAATCCTCCCATCTATGGAGCTGATGTGTCGGCCTCTCTGTACGATGCAGATCAAGACGTTTGGAACGTCAGCCGGCTTGGCACCATATTGGATTGCATGCAGGAGGATTACGACGTGAAGGTCGAGGGAGTCAATACTTCCTATCTTTACTTTGGAATGTGGAAAACGACATTTCCATGGCATACTGAAGATATGGACCTGTACTCCATCAATTATCTTCACTTCGGTGCGCCTAAATGCTGGTATGCTGTTCCGATTGCTCATGGAAGACGATTGGAGAGATTTGCAGAAGGTTTGTAAATGTTACGGAATAATTGCCACTGAGTTTGTGATAAATGTAAAATGAAATTTTGTTAGTCAAATTTGTGGTATGGTTGAACTCTTGTGAATTAGAGATCTCTGAAGAAACGGAGATCTCTGGATAAACAGAGATCTCTGGATAAACAGAGATCTCGGGATAAACAGAGATCTCTGGAGAAACAGAGATCTCTAGAGAAACAGAGATCTCTGGAGAAACAGAGATCTATGGAGGAACAGAGATCTCTAGTAGTGGAAACAAATGTAAGCTCTGCTGAAAGTGTGACAATTAAAATGTAACATTTCGTGCAATTAATTATCTGTGATACTATTTGATCGTAGGTGTTGACTTTTGTCTACTCAATTCATTGTTAATTTATAGTGCTTTTGGTATAAGGTTGAAGCCAGAAACATTGTTTTTATTTGTGTAAGGTTTAAGTCAGATGATAATGTTTTGGAGGGAAGTTATAGTTGACAGAGCTAGCTATAGCTATAGAAACTTTGACACCTTCTTCATTAGATTAACATTGAGTAGATTAACATTTACAGTGTGTGTGATTGAAAAGCAATATCTATATTTATCTGTTTCTATATTTAAGCAGAATCCCCCAAGAATAATGGTATATCAAAAGGAATGTTAAACATAATTTAAGGATCCACTCGTATGTTGACATGAAGAGAAATACTGAAGATAGAGATAAGTAGAGGCATTATATACCATGGACCTGCCAGTAGGCAGTGCACTAAGAGATATATATATATATATATATATATATATATATATATATATATATATATATTTATCTATTTCTATATTTATCTGTTTTATTCTGTTGCTTGACCGCAGGATTTCTTCCAGGAGAGGCTATATCATGCCGATGTTTTCTACGACATAAAGCCACGTTGATATCGCCTAGCGTTCTCAAGCAATACTCCATACCATTTGATCGGGTAACAGTCTGCTATATGTTCAGCTAAAATTCGTTATAATTGTGTTTGTTAGCATAGCGAGACTCAGTGTTTTATCCCTGTTAGTGCAATAGCCTGAGTCATATAAAATAAGGGCTGTTTGAATTTTTAATCCATTTTCAACTGAAATTTAATGCATTATCTAAGAGACCTAAAACTGTAGATTTTCATAATTCTTATTCAAAATAATGATTGTAATATTCATTTTATATTGTAATATTATATTTTGCCGACCCTAACTAAACTGGGATCTAGGGAAGATGATAACTGTAATATTATATTTAATATAAATTTTTTTAAAATATCCATTGCGCATCGGTTGACAGCTATGTACTGCAGAGAAGTATTTGATAAATTACAATGCTTTCTCAGGTTCTTGCCACTTCGATCATGGTAGTCTTATTATTAAGTGGGAGCTACACTATATTTCTATGTTCATATCTAATTTATTTCTAAGCTTAAAGAAAATACAAATACAAGTCTGATTTTGACGGATTGATTGATTATAGATGACTCAGAATGCTGGTGAATTTATCATAACGTTTCCATATGGCTATCACGCTGGATACAATACTGGGTACAATTGTGCTGAGTCTACTAACTTTGCAAGTAAAAGGTGGATTGAATACGGCAAGCGGGCGACCCAGGTATGTACTGCAAATAATGAGCAGTTTGTTTGATAGTCAAGTCGAGCTAATAAAATTTGTAAGGCCTTTGGCAATAATGACATTAGGCAACAATGAAACAGTTTTAATTATGAGATTTCACGCAAAAGAAGTGTGCACCGTGCCTGTACAGTAGCCACCCTGTGTGTGCAGTAGTCTGCCTGTGTGTACAGTAGCCACCCTGTGTGTACAGTAGTCACCGTGTGTGTACAGTAGCCATCCTGTGTGTACAGTAGCCACCCTGTGTGTACAGTAGCCACCCTGTGTGTACAGTAGCCACCCTGTGGGTACAGTAGCCACCCTGTGTGTACAGTAGTCACCCAGTGTGTACAGTAGCCACCCTGTGTGTACAGTAGCCTGCCTTTGTGTACAGTAGTTACTCTGTGTGTACAGTAGCCACCCTGTGTGTACAGTTAGCCACCCATGTGTGTGTTTATTGTTGTCGTTGTTTATTTGTAAGTGGGCTCATATGTGTGTGTTTATACTACAGTGTGTTGTTGTTATTTATCTGTATGTGGGCTAACATGTATGTGTTTATACTACATTGTGTTGTTGTTTATTTGTACCTGGGCTCATATGTGTGTGTTTCTACTACAGTGTGATGTTGTTGTAGTTTATTTGTACATGGGCTCATATGTGTCTGTTTACTTTGCAGTGTGATTGCCGTCCCGACATGGTACGTATAAGCATGGATTGCTTTGTGCGTCGCTATCAGCCTGAACTTTATGAAAAGTGGAAGGAGGGGCTTGATTTAGCACCACACCCCAATGACGAATTTGTACAAATGTACGGTAGGGGAAAGGGAAAAGGCAGGCTGATTGGTCGGCAGGTATTCTCAAGTCCAGAATACGTCATATCCGGGTGAGTTTTAAGTAATTGGTGCCGAAAAGACTTTTACTTCACTCTAGGCGTCATTATTTCAAAATTCAGAAAAAGTTTGTTAGACACTGGACCATATTCTGCACTCTCAGAGCAGCTGGTGTTCTATCAGCATTAATACTCACATGATATCAAAGCCTTGACTGTTCTTTCCTCAACATTACAGCACGAATGGTGCTTAGAGAGATGAAATCCTTGCTTCAAGGAGATATTCCACCCTTTTTTGCATCGATTTCCTGTCTTGAACCTCTATAGCATAATAATAGGAATTGTCATAATATCTTACATTAAACTAGCAACTGTAAAGAAATAGTGCTCAGTGAGTAGTATGTGGAGAAATGTTTTATGTTTTGCTGTACTAATATTTCTATATTCTTTTTAAATGTAATATTAATTTGTTAATTAAATGTTATTTATTTTATAAATTCTATTTCGTATTTTACATTTAATTTTTTGAAGTTTATTTACTTTTACTGGTATTTTACAGGCCTCTGGAAGAAGAAGCTGATCGACAAATCTCCCTCAACTTTCCGCAGTCTATTCACCACAGGCACGGACCTCGAGTTGCTATCGTGCGCAGCATGGCTGGACCGGCTAACAGAGCTCAGCCGTCTCTCCGACCAGAGCTAACGGATCAAATGTCTCTCCCCATTACACCGCAAGCCTCATGGAGAATGCCGGTATTATCAAAATACACCGACTGCATGAGAACTGACGAAATGGAAACAAATGAGACTGGATCAATGAATCAAAGTCATTGTAAAGCTGCCGGTACTATTCCTCGTCCGACATTAACTGAAGCTGACAGAAAGAAATTTAAGCGGAAACTAGGATCTTCATTTCAGTCAGTGGGCAATCCGGCTTCGCTAAATGAAAACGCCTTTCAGGCAGAATTTCTTAAGCATCTGAGCAGGAATATACGTGTTTTAAATTTTGAACGGGATCCCAATCAAAATACTCCGGCAGAACCCTGTCGTAGGGTCAGTAGCGCTAAGGAAGAGTGCGCTGCTAATGATACCAAAATAGCAGAGATTCCTTTAAAGAAGATGAAGTACGAGCCATTGACTACGACTGATGCTCTGCCTAGCGATGGAGTCTCTAAGGAAGCGACATTAGTTAGAAGTATGTTACAAAGTGATAAACGGGTAATTGACGAGAGTGGCGGTGAAACATTGAAATGCAGTCTGTTTCATAAAGCTGAAACTTCTGATTTGTCTGCTGAATCATCTGCGATTAGTATTGGCGATAGCTTAGCATCCGTAGCTGTTTCTACCACATCCGCTGAAGGTCAAGCAGCTGATGTAGAAGACGCTACCTGCCATTTAGCGGTGGATACGAGTGCTTCAATCAGTCGGCTATCTGTCGATGCTCCAACAAACCTCGGAGAAGATGACAACGTTGCCACTCGTCGAGCCTCCACCGATTCATCTGTTTTATTCAATCAAGCTGTTGTGGAATCGGGCAGAGAAGCAGATATAACGACTTCAGTATTACCAGTGGATTCGATTCAGAATTCTGCAGAAAGCTCTGTCGTGTCACGCGCAACAACCGATCGCCATTGGCTGGATTTTGGAAGCGAGTCTTCCAATAATAAGAAGCCAGAAAGCTTACAAGACATTGAGGCTTTGGCGCCTTCTGTAGAAAAGTGTTCATTTCAGACTCTAGCTCAGTTACTTTCCAGCACTCCACTTGTTGATTCTCTGCAGAAGACAACATCGGAGAGTACGACAGTGCAGACTTTATGTTCTTTAGCTCCTGTAATGACTGCTGATACTGGCATTGATGTTAGTTCTGTCGAGCTAAATCATACATCGGCAAACTGTGATGCTGGTTCCCAACTATTTTGCTGCTCGTATTGTAATTGCAGCTTTACAACAAAGAGTAATGTTATGAGACATATGAAAAGGCTTCACGTTAAGGAATTGATCAGGGATCAGGCTTTATTCCAAATGCAAAACAATTCAGCTGATATTTCTCATGAGTCAGTTAGCACGGGAAATATACCAAATAAAATAGATAAGCATTCCGGCAACAGAGTCCAAATAGAAAAACATCATTATGAAGGAGCAGCTTTGGCAGTTGAAAACAGAAGGCAAACAACATCCATTGCAGAGGGGAATTCGCTTAGATCCAGCGGGGTCTATCACTTCTGTTCATTATGTGGAGTGATTTACCTACAAGATAATAGATGGATGAAGCATATTCTAAATTCCCACCCGGGGGTAACATTCAATCCATTTCGTTCTGGTCCTCTGTCTAAACTATTGAAACCAGATTCTATGCAAAAATCATTTCCGCCTGATGTGCATTTAGAAAACGAAGGTTTTATTGCGGCAGAGAAGATGTTAGCTGAAAGAAGTGTTACAATTGATTCGAGTCAGACAGAAAATGAAGCAATTGTTGACGAGAACATAGTGACTGAGGCAAGTCAGATAGAAGAAAATGTTAGCGCCAAGTGTGGTGTTAGTAAGTTGAGTCTGCTAGCAAAAAGAGCAATTGTTGACGACAGGGCGATTAGTGACTTGAGTCAGTTTGCAGAAAATGTAAGTGTTGACAAGTGCGTTGTCAATGAATCAAGTCAGTTTGCAGAAAATGTAAGTGTTGACAAGTGCGTTGTCAATGAATCAAGTCAGTTTGCAGAAAAAGTAGGTGTTGACAAGTGCGTTGTCAATGAATCAAGTCAGTTTGAAGAAAGCTCGACTGTTGACAAGAGTGATACTGATGATCCTAGTCAGCCAGATATTGTCCTGGATATGAATGATTCGAAAGAAACAAGACTGGCAGTTAATAAGGGCGTTAAGATTGAGCAGAAAGAGCAGATATCCCAATTTGTTAGCTCGATAAACCTTGAGAAAGCAACAACTTCTGTTCCTCTAAGGTTCTGCTGCCCTTACTGTGCTTGTACATGCTTTAAACTAGGAGTTCTCAACACTCATATCAGAAATAGACATTCTAATTTGTTCAGACAGGACATATCCTATTCAAATACAAACAGGAGCTTGTCAGAAAGTTTTGTCGAAACTGGTGTTGCGGTAGGCAAAGATGTAGACGATAACGATCAGAAGAGTAAATATACATGCCAGTATTGTTCAAAAGGATTTAAACTAAAGAGTCATTTGAAATACCATGTCAAACAATTGCATGCTGAGTTTCCTAGCGTGTCGACTCGAGGCGTTTCCTCTAAATCGGGTATGTTCAAATCAAAAAAGTCAAGTAGCATGTTGAGAACTAGTAGCACTAACAAAGCAATGGGGGACAGTGTGGCTAAATTAAGTAAAAGGCATAATTGTAATAAGATATTTTTGTGTCCAGCGTGCTCAGCGAAATTTAATTATTTGGCGTCTATTCTAAAGCATGTTCAAAAATTCCATTCACATCTTGGAATTACTCTGTCGGCTATAACTTCTTTTACTGAAGCAAACTTGTTGTCATTTAAATTGAATGGTGATAGTGGAAGGAGCAAATATTTGAAAAATGGCTCTATAAAAAAATGCAGTATGTCGTCGGACGCCGATGCTGCATCGGGTATGCTGGATTCTCTTGATAGTGCTGGGCTTCCGGCAGATGTTAACAACGGAGACAGCATCGTAAAAAGTGTGGCGGCTTCTCTTGAACATAGCGAATCCGAAGCTGATACAACTAAAACATCTCATGAACACCTATCTAGTATCACATTGCATATTAAACAAATGCATTCAGATCTTAGAAATTCTTCGTCGGGACCTATTATTGTGTTAGAGAGCTTTGCATTGGAAGAGTCTAATAGGAAGACCTCAGTAGAGGTACAGTCTATGTTCAATGACAATTCAGTTGAGAAGCAGATTCGCACGAAGCCTAGTGAGAGAAATTGTAGCAATGCTGTAACGAAGATTAATGACAGTGAAGCTGAAAGTGACCAAACGAGCGCTGCTGATGCTTTGGTTGGTTCGCTGCAGCATGTATCTGCTATTGATAAGCAAGTACAGTCTGGCACTTGGGAATTTCCTTGTCCCTACTGTTCGCTAACTTTTAAAGCATCGCGCATGGTTGGAAGACATATTGTCTCATGTCACCCTGAGTTTAAAAAACTTCAGGTCCTTATTTCTAGGAAGTTTGTTCCAAATTTTAAGAAGTCTGAGGCACTGATGTCAAATGAACAAAGAAGCCTGAGAGGAAGTGGCAACAAGGTGGAAGTTCCTAGATTTTCTTGCTGCTACTGCTCTAAATCGTTCCCTCTAAAGAAGAGTCTCAACAGGCACCTACGAAAACTGCATTCGAAATTCACGTCCGTTGAAACGAAGCGTGCGGCTCTACAGGCCGCAAACCATTTAGCATTAGACCAGTCCTTTACTGGCATATCTAGCAAAACAGCTGCTCCTAGTTCTCCTGATACAGTGAAAGTAACAGCAAGTGAAATTAATTGTAGTAGCGATGTAGGTGGTAAAATAGATGTGGATGACAAAAGATTGGCAGATGAAAGAAGTCATTGTCCCTATTGTTCGACCACTTTTGCACACAAGTGTAGTCTTAGTCGGCATTTAAGAAATCGACATGCAAATGAAACGAATCGGTCAGCTACAAAGGAATCGAATCAGTTAGCATTGATTGAATCTAAACCTGGCACATCTAGTACATCGATTGCTCTCAGGTCAGTCGATGTTGTGAGGACTGAAATTCAACCTCAGGATGCTTCTGTCGATTCTAAAATTATGATTAAGCCTGAAATGCTGGCTTCTGAGAGATTTCAATGTCCAAACTGTTTGTACTCTTCTGCACAGAAAAGTCATGTCGTTAGGCATTTTAGAAATTGCCACGCAAATGAAACGAATCGGTCAGCTACAGAGGAATCGAATCAGATTGCATTGAATGAGTCTAAACTTGGCACACCAAGTACATCAATTACTCTCAGGTTAGCCGATGTTGTGGAAGCAGTCCATGATGACATTCAGCCTCGTGATGTTTTTGTCGATTCTGAAACTGAGCTTAAGGTCGAAAAACAGGCTAATGGAAGATGTAAATGTCCATATTGTTCAAATGACTATGCAAATAAGAGCGGTGTTTTTAAGCATATAAGAAAGAGTCATGCAAGAAAGTCAAGTGTAAGAAATTCACGTGCAGATGAAACAAATCTAAAAGATTCAAAGGAATCAGATCCTTCAGTGTTAACCGTATCTAAATGTAACTCAGTAATTGATAGAAATATTGCTGATAGCCGCGAAATAGAACTCACAAAGCCTGTTTCTGTTGTGAGCAGTCAAGTGGAACGTAAAATGACGGATGAACTAAATATATCTGTAGATATCGAAACCCAGTCTGCAGTGAAAAATACAAATGAAATTATAAGCTATACACGAGTTAGTATTGCACATACGCCAGATGCTGATATAAAAAAAGAAAATATAGATACCAGTGCTACGTCACCAATGACTGCAGAGCCTATACTTCTTAGGCTTACTGGGTGTGTTCCACAACAGCCTACAGAGTCTATTTTACCAAGGTCTACTGGGCCTATCTCACCCCGGCCCTCTGGATCTTCTATGCCCAGGTCTCCAAGGCCTATTTCGCCACGGCCCTCAGGATCCTTTACGCCCAGGTCTACATGGCCTATTCCACCACGACCCTCAGGATCTTCTATACCCAGGTCTCCAAGGCCTATTTCACCACGACCCTCAGGATCCTTTACGCCCAGATCTACAGGGCCTATTCCACCACGACCCTCAGAATCTTGTATGCCCAGGTCTCCAAGGCCTTCAGGGTTGTCCATGCCCAGGTTTACAGGGCCTATTCCATCACGGCCCTCAGAATCTTCTATATCCAGGTCTCCAAGGCCTATTTCACCACGGCCATCAGGATTGTCTATGCCCAGGTCTACAGGGCTTATCTCACCACGGCCCTCAGGATCCTTTATGCCCAGGTCTACAGGGCCTATTCCACCACGGCCCTCAGGATTGTTTACGCCCAGGTGTACGGGGCCTATTCCATCGCGGCCCTCAGGATTGTCTATGCCCAGATCTCCAAGGTCTAGTACACCACGGCCATCAGGATTGTCTATACCCAAGTCTCCAAGGCCTATTTCACCACGGCCATCAGGATTATCTATGCCCAGATCTCCAAGGCCTATTTCGCCAAGGCCCTCAGGATTGTCTATGCCCAGGTCTGCAGGGCTTCTTCCACTGCAGCTATTAGGGTCTTCTATTTCAGGGCCTATTCTGCTGCGGCCGAGAGGGCCTAATCCATCACAACCTATGTGGGTCATTAAACCTAGGCTTCAGAGTACTAATCGAGCAACCGTGCTACCAAAGTCTAATACAGTTTTACAAAGTGACGGAAATCATGGTAACGGTTCTATGTGTATAAGTTTAGAAGCCAGGAATAACACCCCTGTGCCAAGGCAAAATGTAGTAAATTCCTCAAAATCTACAGTAGGTCAGAGTGGATGCTTGGACCAAAATATTAGAATGATGCTGACTGGAAAGAAGCCTGTAGATATCCAGAGTATTCTGAATGCTTTGGGAGTTGACTTAAAGAATATTCGTAAGCCTGATACTGCTAAATGCAGCCAAACGGAAGCGAGTGCTGCAACTGAACCGGATGCCATAGTTGTAGGTGGTGAAACTTGCGATAAAAGGAAGAGTGAAATTGTGAATGCTTCAGGCGAACAAGGTTGTGCTAATAAGACCACGGATAATATTCCGGGTAATAGCAGTGAGGCAAAAAGTACAGAAATTGTTGACGTTAATCAGGCTTGTGTGGGAAGAATTTTGCCTAACTCTCAGTTATCAGCTACAAACACAGCTTCAAATTCTGCTCAGCAAACGCTAGTGAACACGTCTGCCGTGGAGAAATCAGTGAATCAGAGTGTGACCGTGGATATTAAGCCACCTATGATTGTTGAAAAATCAGTGAATGAGAGTGTGACCGTGGATAATAAGACACCAATGATTGTCGAGAAAACACTGAATGAGAGTGTGACCGTGGATAATAAGCCACCAATGATTGTCGAGAAATCAGTGAATCAGACTTTGACCAGGGAAATTAAGCCACCTACGAGTGCAGCTCCTGCCGAGCCAAATAATGAAGTGATAATTATATTAGATGATGAGGACAGTGATGCACAGGCCGATAGTACTGCTGAGAAACAGTTGAAGGTCGATTGCAGACCTGGCCAGTGCGTAACCAACATTCAACGCTCGAGAGAGGTGATTAGTCGAACTCACGGAGGGGTCTTTGCAGCGGGGCAAGGAAGTGCCGCTGCCGTATCCCAGTTTAGCACAGTCGATGCTGCCTGCCTTTTTGTTGATGATCAGTTTGCAGTGAATAAATCAGTTGAGAGTGGTACAAGTCAGATGGTTGGCCTTGCTAAGCGAGAAGTTCAACCGTGTATTAACGATGATCTTTCTGGTTTATGTACAGGCAATGCAGCTCGAGACCGTGAAGTGTTGTCATTCATTCATAATCTAGTGAACATATGTGCCACTGTGAATGCAGGCAATGCTAAGAAAATCGTTAAACCTCTGGCTAGCGAGCCATCAGATGCTGCCATCTGTGAGCAAGGTGTAGTTACAATTGATGACGGGATGGGGAGTGCGTGTGAAGACAAGGGAAAAGTAGACGGATTGCAAAGCGTCACATGCGTCATTGACCTTACTGAAGGAACTTGTGATGTTGAAATAGATGATTCCAAGAAGCCTGATGGAAATTGTGAAGGAAATATTGATGGAATGGTTGATGCTAAAAATGATTGTAGTACTAGTAGACAAGTTCGTGCATGCCGTAGAGCTAAATATCGTAGATATGACGATGACAGTTTTTCCCAGTCTCAGGTGTCGAAGGCTCAAAAATCAATCAAAGAGGAAACTGCAACCGAGGCAGTCGCATCAAGCTCTCGAGAAAGCAACATAACAAAACGTTGAATTGAAGGAAAATCTTCCGACAATACAAGCACAAAGCGTATACGATAGGAAACGAAAAATTAAGAATGAAGAGAATCGAAGTGGGAATTACTGACAAATTTTCCACTCACTCATATTGTAATTCTTGCGAAATGCCTCCTGATGATTGCATAACTAACTGAACCTATTGGTATATAGTCTGTACTGATATCTTGAATATCTTCTTTTCAACTTTACATTGCTTAAAGTAGAATGCTGTAATAAGTGTGGACAAGCAACTGCGCTGAATACATTATCAATAATTCTCAAACAAAGCGACGCATCAATCACATTGTACAGAGCGGAGTGTTATCAGGTATTTCAAAAAAGACCATTTATAATGTCTCTGTAGTAAGTACAGCAGGGGCTGCTGAATTTTATAGTAGAGATTTATATTGGAACTCGGCTGAAAAATGTGAAAATTTCATTTTGAACAGAGTTTTTGTTAATATACAAAAGCTTTAGCAGTATAGATGTTTTATTGTTTTGAACGATATTAACTGTTGCTATTCCACTTTGCTTTCTGAAATGAATTTTGTCGTACTGATAAGCCACTAGCTAATACTTTATATGTTGTGATTGCTATTTTTATACTGCGGCTGAATTTACTGCTTGTTGTTTTCAGCGTCTCATTGTCCATAGAGACTGTGAAACATGCTCTGTCTATAGATGGATGCTACTTTACAGTGTTTTTTAACAGTATTTTACAACTTGATAATGCCGCTGAGTGCTGAGTATATTTAAATATTAGTTATTAGAGTTAAATATTAGTTATCATAGTCAAACTACTCATATGTAACATTGTTTAATCTGTGCTAGCAAAACCAAAATCAAATTCCCTGCTGTAACAAATAAATTAATTAATGTGATACATTTCGTTTAGAATTTTTATTTAATTTTATAAATTTATGTTAAATTAAAATACATGTTAAATTATAAACGAACATATTTAGCGACAGTTATTGGATTAGCATTGTTTCTTTTATTTCCACTATTGCTATGTTAATCTTGCATATACGGAATTGTTAAGATAGTATTCTAGGTATTACCCTGCGTTGGGGTAATATTTATTTTTCATTGAAGGTTGGCTGCATCGTTTTGTGACAACAGAACTTTCAACTAACGAGCTGTTTTACCCTATTTTATAGAGCCGACAATGAAGGAAAGGTTTTGATAGGATATATTGTTAAGACCATTTACTCATAGTCAAACTACTCGAATGTGGGCCGTTTTTGAACCATTGCTGATTCTGTCTTCTGGTATATTCAAAGCAACATCACCTATGAATCATTGGAGCATTTTGAAGCCATGGGATGATCGACTTAGTTTTCAGTTTCTTGCCGCTTTTGAACATTTTTTTTCTATTGTTGTATATAAATTTAAATAGTTGATGGAATGTAGGTTAGCGATGTGTATAAATGTTTTGATTTCTAATTTGCTCTTGATATGCTGCCATTTGTTATTCGTCTCTAGTATTGCTGTACACTTACTTATTTATTGAGATGATTATGGTGTAAATTGAGGTTTTATTAAATTTGTATTTATTTATTTCTAGTTTTAAAATATTTACCTAAGGCATGGTCGATACGTTATATACCCCTAATTAGCAAATACTGCTAAAAAATCTTCTTCTTTTCTTAGCGCTATTCCCGCTGTTCTGCAAGGTCCGCTGGTCGAAATGCCTGCCACCATTTGCAGTGTTCGTGGACGTCTTCCGAATTGATCTTTACTATGCGAATATCCTCGATTATTCTATCCAGTCAACGCTTCTTATGTCTCCCTCTCTGACGACGACCGTATGGATTCAGGTTCATCGCTGTCTGGATCACCTAATGGTGGTCACTTCTCATTACACGACCGTGCCAGCGCAGCCTTTGAATTTCAATGCTCTAAAATAATTTAGACATTTTTATGCATAAGGGTTCTGCCGTGAAATGTTACTGATCTACTTCAAAATTATTAAAATAATTTCCTTTGTGCTGGCTAATACTCTACATTATTGAGAAATTTAGAGGTTTATAATATTTAAATTTATTCCCAGCGTTGAGCCTGGTCATTACTTAATAGACTGTCTGTAAACTGCACGTGTTTAATAGGCCACCAAGAAGGAAACAAGAACATGAACCGAAAAAGGCAATAGGAACCACTTCAGAAGCTTTATTTTCCAAGCTAGATGCTACAATAGGGTGGTAAAAGCTATAAGGCTTGGCCTTCGTGATCGAATTTACTTGATGATCAGTTGAATATCAGTTGTGGACATGAAGAAGAAACGGAAGACAGAGAAGAACGAAGGTCATGGACCTGCTCAGAGACTGATTTAACATTTTTGGGTGCAAAATATTGATTACGATTAGGTTTTATTTGGCAGTTTATTAGTTCATTCGCTTTCAATTGTTGTGTCCGGACATTGAGCACTGACTCTTAACCCTCAACGGCGTCAATTGCTCGTGTCTTAAGAGGTGACTAACCAACAACTGAGGAAGGCAATGAGAAATTACCTCTGAAGCCTTATTTTTTCTAGCTTTAGGCTACTTAAGGTATGACTAAGAATAATATTGCCTTTTGTGAAAGGACTATATAACATGTTGATGTATGGTAAAGCTAATGTTAACGTCAGTTTCCTCACTCGAAAGCGATGTCAGTGTCGGACGAGCCCAGGATTTGAATCCCGCATATACTGATCCGCGGTCGAATATCAGAGAGATAGAGAGAAATATGTTTTATTTTCACAAAATTTCACTGAGTAATAGCATTAATGAACGCGTGAAAAAATCTTAAATTGCAATCTAAGTAGCAAATCAGAATCTAAGTAATAAGTGCAATACTTCCTGTAAGTGAAAAAAATTAAGCAAAAACAAAAATTGTGTATAATAAATTGAATAAAACTAGGCCATCAAAGAGTACGCATGACATCCCATCCGGTTGAACACCCATTTTTCACTCCAGTATCGTTTTCCGACAAAAGACTCTGAGAGAGTCCAATATACAATCATTTTTATGGAAAATGAAAATTTTAATTAATTTACATTAATACCGACATCGCATTACGTTCGTAGCGACATCGTCACTGCCTCCAGCCAGTGTGGCTGGAGTATGTATGAATATCTGCTTTCACTAGCAACTTTACGGCGAGTGGAAGCAGACTTTAAGTACGAATGTATGAAGAACTTTTATTCGTCAGTTAGACAGGTAAACCAATATAACAACTGTCTTACAACGAACTAAACAGGGCAGATTACAAAACACAAGTGCGATAACTAAACAATCTTACACTAGAGCGCCTCCACAAAAATTGTTATACTGTAGATATTTTGGTTTCATATTGCGTACCAATACTTCGATTAAGGGTTGGAAATTTAATTCTAAATTCACACCTCTACATGGAGTTCTCAAGTCTATTCAAGAGATCGAACGTCTTAATACGCCTAAAAAACTAAATTACATGAATTAATTCCTTCTTTGTAAAATTTTGCATGAATTTAAGCAAAATCCATTCGGCCTAATCCCGCAACCAATACCCTGACGTAGTCCTACCGATTAACTTGGAACTTTCAGTTAGATGAACACTAGAGAGAGAGAGAGAGAGAGAGAGAGAGAGAGAGAGAGAGAGAGAGAGAGAGAGAGAGAGAGAGAGAGAGAGAGAGAGAGAGAGAATATTGCACATAAATTGGTTTATGGAAAATTATGCTTGCTGGAAAATGTTATTATTGCGTTGCGCTACTTAAACAGATCGAATTTTTAAAACAATTTCATAAATATTTAAGGAGATTAAGTGAGAATTGATAGCACTAACGATTTACGTTTTCTGCGCTAATTTTAATCTCTCATAATAATTAAAAAAGTGACTATTAAAAATAGAAAATTTATAAATAATATAATCTATTAATCATATGACTATGACTAAGAAATATGTAATTTTTACTTGTCATTTGGCAGAACACTAGAGAAACTGTCAAAACTAGGACATCGTAAGTTCAGATTGAGCGGCAGTTACTAAACCGGTTCATAACCAGTTGTCACGTAATCGCAGCGACTCTGAGGCCAGCAATATAAAAGGCGAGTGATAAGCGCTTCAGTCACAGTTGTCATCAGTTCACTGAGACGGTAACAAAGGACCGCAAGGCTCTCTAACGCCTTGAGGCGGTAGACAAGGGCTGACCACGGTCAGTCCCGTCTCTGTCTGAGCGTCGATCTCGAGACGTTCTCGTCCGAGATTGGTGGTACGAGTTCGGCTCGTTTAAAAGGGAAATCACATCAGGGGTAACCCTGGAGCCCAGGGCATTGGGGCGCTCGGGGCACTGGGAGCGCCGGAGCTCTGGGAGCACCCGCAGCACTGGGAGCACCCGGGGCTCTGGAAGCACCCGGAGCACTGGGGTAGGGCACTCCGGAGTGGGACAACGCGGGTACCCCACTAGGCGGGTGGGGTCCCCTGGAGGGGTACCCCTGCAGGGGTACACCGAGTGGGGTACCTGGGTGGGGTACTCGGGCGGGGGTACCCGGGGCGGGCGGGGGTACCCGGGGCGGGCGGGGGTACCCGGGGTATGTAGGTTAAATTTTACGTGACTTTTTTGCTTACTAAAAATGCAACTTCCCTTCAGCTTACGCCTCCGGCATATATCCATATATAGCCCTGTCAAAATTGTGCTATATTTTATTATTCAGCGTTCAGATTTATAAAAGTGTATATTCACACTTACTTTTATAGCGTTATATTTATAGCATTCTAAATATTGTATCCATGACAAAAACGATCACTATGAAGCCCAAGGCCACGCCGATCAAAGATATTCTTTGATCTGTGTCAAGTACAAATAAATAATTGTAAGATTTACATACATATAATGTTTTTATTTGGAGATGGTATCACTAAAATATGTTGATGTTTTTGTTTAGAGCCCATATATTGATTTGGTGGTTTATAATCTAAATTACACAAAAGCTGACCAATCCTAGTAAGTCTTTCAACACCTGCACCTTAAATGTAGTAATTTTTGACTTTAATATGCTTATGGTTTAAAACAATTACTTACAGGACATTTTTTATTTATTAGTAAATTCAAAGATATTTAAAAAATAAAGGAATTGATACTTGTATAATTTATTTACCAATAAATAAAAATATGTTTTTATTCTTCTTTCAATCTTTTATTTTGTACGATAGCTGATAGCTGGTTGGCCAATTTTTTTCTAATGCAAGCAGATACATAGCACAGTTTAGATATGTGTTTAGAATTGGAATCAGCTGCTGAATCCTGAGAATATAATTTTTGGGTAAATTCGCCTAATTATGCTTAAGCTATTTAGTTAGAATGGATAGAAATTGTATTTTAAATGTATTTGTAGTACAGTATGACGAAATGAGTTGTTTGCCTGTAGAAACTTTGACATATAAATAATTGTCAAACTGATTGTCATGTGATTGCTTCTGACACACCCACTGCCTAAATTAAATTTTAGAGACCAGCAAGAGTACTAAATTATCCATGGCAACATTGCGCACTACTTAAATCAACAATTGTCCCGAAAGTTGTAAATTTGATTTATTAAATTCAAGGCTAAGATTTAGAGAAACTCCCATAATACGCTACAGTTTGCCATATCTGTTGTCTTTTGTTAGCATGTATTTAAATCTATAATTATATTTGAGCGAAAAAAACTCTAAACGAGAGTTCCCCGAATTTTTTTTAATTATTTAGTTGTCAGTAATTTGAATACTGTAGTATATACTAATAATGTCTAGTCAAATTTTAGTCTTTGAGTTGTTGAAATATTATTTCATTTTTCCTTTGATTTCAGAAATGTGCCATCCATAGCACATTATTTATTATATCTAGTGCATTTGTATTTTGTGATACATGTGTTATTATTAATAAAACTGAACAGGTGGCTTGAATTTCAAGTTAACGTGATTTGTTATAAGATATTACAATCCCAGTAATTATGGTTCAGCTATGAAAACTGCCATCAAAATGGCTAATTATGAAACATGTAAATAAATGACAAATTGTGCTAAACCTAATTGGTCTTGAACGTAGAAACAAAAAATTAAATAAGCACCGCATATCTTCAACCGTGCCTGCTCGAGATGCAAAAGTGTTTGCTAGATTATTTTAAATCGTTGTTTGACTAAGTAGGCATATTGTTTTTGCTGTACCTTTCTAGATCATATGTCTGTACGCTAAACTTGCACGATGTTCCTCGCATTTTCAAACTCTGTTAGGGTTGATATAATAATACTAAATATTTTAAATTAATTTTGGAAGATTTTGTTAAGCTAGAAGTCATTTAAGTTCATGCTTTTACTTCATTTATTACACTTTGTTAATTTTGAATGAGTTTGTTATTTCTTTGATCTATTGATTCATGACCAGTGGTAATTGATGTTATTTAAGGTATTCTTGTGATGTCTGCCACTTATTTTGTCTTCCGAAGAACTAATTCCAATTTCTTCCTACTCTGGTACAGTGGTTCCCAACCCATGGGTCGCAACCCCTCAAGGGGGGTCGATGGACCCAATTAGAAAGTTCCTTGGCAGTTGAGTGACCCGTGATGATAGTTTTAAACTCCAGTTTTAACACTCCCTTATGACACCCTTGATGACCTGGTAGGCCTTCGACTGCCCCAACATACCCCGTTTGGAAAAAATTTAGAAATCCAACCCAAATTATAATGTACCATAAAAATACATACAGTATACAGTCATGATATAAACACATTAACGAATATTCAATATTGAGTCAAAAACGCATTAACAAAGTGCAATCTCTAAAGAATCGGGGGTCACCACCAGAAAGGAAAAAATTGGGGTCGCAGGTTGGGGACCACCTGCTCTAGTAAGTGACAATAAATTAATAAGTTCATTTCTTACCTTCTTCCGTATGTTTCTGATGTGAAAGGCACGCTTCTGGAAAACCTGGAAAAGTCAGGGAATTTGAAAGTGGTCAGGGAAAATGATAAAAGTCAGGGAAGTACTATTTAGGAATATTTAGTTTTTAATAGTAAAAATTTAACAATCTTTAGGATACAACAGTTTAAAAATTATACTGGCTATGTTGGAATTGAACAAAATTTAATCAGGAATTAACAGGGTTGGATAAAACCTACTTTATTCAAATGTAGGTGTTTAGGTTTTTTAGGAATTTTCCACCGTTGCAACTTACAAAACTAGAGATCCTTAAATCATAATCAGAAATGATAAGTGTAATATTGCACTATTGGCCTGGCTAAGACTTGACTAATAGCTAACTAATACTTTGTAATATTTTTTAAAAGTTAATGTAAAATTGCAGATTTGAACTTGTTCTAATTTTCAAAATTTTTGAAGCATTAGGTTTCTAAAAAACCAATTTTTTTGTTTTTTGGCTTTTAGGTTCTTAAAGAAACCTAAGGAAAATCTTAAACCTAAAAACCTACTTTTGCCACCCCTGGAAATTAATGGCAACACTTTGAAACCTTCTAAGGTTAGTTTTTAATCTTAAATAGCAGTGTGTATAATATCTGCCGATGATCTCTAACTTTTTGATCTGATGTAGAAGTTGATGCAGCCTTTCAATAAAATTGTCAAAGCAGACTAGAAAGGTCAGGGAATTTGATTTGGTCTGGGGAGTGGTCACCCTGTAATTAGAGAAATTTTCTGGGTAGTTTTTTTTATTGAGAAAGCATTCAAATAATGTAGTTAATTGTTAAACTTACTTATGCTTTAATAATTGTTGTAATGTTATATAAAAGATGCAATGTACTCTGCTGTACTGTTTTATTCTCAACGTTAATTTGACCTCCAAGGTGTCAAATTGATGTTGCAGTGTTGATCAGGCAATGGCCCCAGTACACAATGTATTGCATTGTTAGGCCGCCTTGGAGTGATTATAGGCTGGAACTGTAGGCTGTGGTCAATATACTCTAGTGTTCTGCAAAATGACGGCCTGTGGTACATATTCCTGTTCACAGTCTGCGGTCACACTCTGCAAAGATCACTCCATCGATCAACAAGTTAATTCATTCCTAAAAGGCCATGCCTTATCTATACACTAATGTAACCAATAGCTTGGGAATAATATCTTCTGAAGTTCTTTCCAGATGCCTTGCTCTGTTATTGCTTAATCGCTTTTAACAACGCCTGCAGTTTACGGTTAGTCTAGTGCTCAGTGTCTCTGACACAACACAGTAATCACTGCAATTAATTGAGTATTAAATAACATTGGAGTATTTTGAGTATTAGATTGAGGTTTAGTATTGTATGACATGCATAATGTATAACACGTACAAGATGTGTACTTTATATTATATTTTATAACATGTATGTTGTACAACATCATTTGAGTACTATATAAAATGTATTTTAAGAGCTAAGCAGGGAAGCACTCTATTCAGTCAATATAACATCCACGGTACAGTTCATGTTAATAAGCTCCATACTGTTGTACTTGAAAGCGGTTTTGGTTGGTCAGCCAAGTCTTGTGTTGTCAAGTATTATGCTAAGCATTTGGAGAGGTAGGAGCCGGGATCAAGGCTTATAGCTGAGTATTGTCAGTCTGTCACAGATCTACATGTATGTGTTATGCAGTGTCACATACTAGTGAGTCCAGTAAATGTTATAATTAATTTTTTTAACTTATTAATGTGCTGATTGGACGTGCATCGTTTAGGATCTTACCTTTTCTTGAATGCATTTTACATTTTTCAGATTGTTGTTATGATTAGATTTGCAGTGATATATTTCAGCTTCTTGTACGATATCAGCTGTAGATGAGGAAATGGACGTTAGGCTTTTAGCAAAAAGAACTTTTATTTTTACGTTGTGCTCAATGCTGCAATAGAATCAGTGCATCATAGGCCAACTGTAAATTGTGCGTGTGATAAGAGGCAACTAAACCCAAGATAGAATAGCTGTCTGAAACAATAGTTTTCTGAACCAGGAGTTACTAAATATTTGGAATAGCTTGTTACAATATAATTCAGATATTGTAGATATAATTTACAAGGCTGTTGTATGATCATGGGACTCTCCACTTTGGCTCTTTCTCTCTCTCCAGCAATATTTTGACAAATCCTATTAGTGAATCCCTTAATGGTATATTATATTTTCATCATTATCATCTTCCCCTTACTTACAGTTCAATTTTATTTTATTTGTTGATAAATGGGATAAGAAAATAAAAAGTAGACACATAATAGTAACGGTTTTGTATGTTGATATTATAGAAAAGTAGAAATTAAGTACTGTGTATAACACGCACACTATATTAATAGCATATATGTCGCTGGAACGTCACTGGATATTGAAGGACATTGAACAAGGGCATTGAAGGACATCCTTTCAATTAAAACAACAAATATAACTATTTTTCTCGGTTTTTAATAACATTTCATTATATTACTACCAATACTAATGCCTTGATGTGCCATATAAATGATAATAATATACTGTTTTGTTACTCAACATCTTAAGAAATAGCAAAGCAAAAGCTTAATATTTAATTTTTTGTTGTTCTAGATCTAGGCAGTATAGGGTTCACAGCTGCCGTAGAAATAGACTAGACTCTTTTTCCTAGTGTAGGATACTTGACTGTAACTAAAATTCGGCTGTTGTAATTTCAGTTAAGATTCTGAGAGATTTTTAGTTAAAGTCTTTAGAGAAGAAATTATAGTTTTGTTGATAGAGCAATCACCATGGCGACCAAAGTGAACGGACCCACGGCCACTGATCTGTCAGGCTTCAGGACCAACACCATGGCTGTGACCAGAGACTATATCTCTCAGCCCAGGCTCAGTGAGTGTCTCTCTCTCTATCTCGTGATCTATCTGTCTTGATCTCTCTCTCTCTCTCTCTCACTCTCTCTCTCTCTCTCTCTCTCTCTCTCCCTATATCTACAAATTCTACAAGTCTATTTACCTCTATCTGTCTATCTCTCTGTATCTCTTTCCATCACTATTGCTCTCTCATTCTCTTTATCTCTTTCCTTCTGTTTCTCTTTCTCTCTCTCATCTGTCTGTCTGTCTCTCTCTCTCTGTCTCTTTGTCTCCGTCTCTCTATCTCTTTCCCTCACTCTTTCT
This sequence comes from Enchytraeus crypticus, assembly GCA_905160935.1. Taxonomy (NCBI): domain Eukaryota; kingdom Metazoa; phylum Annelida; class Clitellata; order Enchytraeida; family Enchytraeidae; genus Enchytraeus; species Enchytraeus crypticus. The sequence continues at coordinate 2,240,167 of CAJHZI010000457.1, forward strand.
CTCTCTATCACTCTCTTTATCTCTTTCCCTTACTCTCTCTCTCTCTCTCTCTTTCTGACTCTCTCTCTCTCTCTCTCAGCCTCTATCTGTCTCTGTCTAGCTGTCTCTGTCTATCTCTCTCTATCTCTCTCTGTGTGTTTATCTCTCTTTCTCTCTCTATCTCTCTCTATCTCTCTCTTTCTCTCTCTCAGTCTGACTTAATTTTACGATATTTTAAGTAAATTTATGATTTACTCATAATCAAAGACAATTACTAAGTGTTGATATTTAAAGTGATTGTTAAATTAATATTTTTGTGAAATCACCAATGATACAGAACACCTTTTCTACCCTTTGTTTCAAGCATGCTATTTAAAGGTGAAAGTGCACCTTTTAATTTATCATTTTGCAAAAAACTAGGGAGAGAGAGAGAGAGATGACCGTGATATATCAATAAGTATTTTATTTGCAATTAAAAAAAATTAAGTACCCTGTTGATGACATCTGCAGAAGATTTTGAGGTTAGGACGGTCTGGTGTTCCATGGTATTGGGCAGTAGTAGTGACTGGGGTACAACCAAAGGCTGTTTTTTTCTGTCAGTTTTTATCTTAAAAGCTTAAAAATTCAATGAATATTCGTGATTATCACTATCATGGCTGCAAATAGGACCTATCATCGTAGTTTTGTGCATGGCAATGCGTGCGTGGTTGCATATACATCTATGTATGTAAGCGTTTCTGTATCAATTTTTATGTGTTTTTATGATATGCGTGTGTGTTTGTATATGTTTGTGCGTGTTGTGTGTGTGTGTGATGAGATAGGCTGTATAGTCTATACTGCTCACATGACCTCTACTTTTCTTGTACTTGAGAATGCTGTGATTTTGTATTTTAAAGCTCAGTTCTTATAGAAAGCTGCGTTGTATAAAGTACAAGAGGGTAAAGCAGCTGAATATTTCTAAGTTCTTCTGCAGTCTCTGCACACCGAAGATGAAATGAATCAAAAATCTAAAATACGTGTTAATCATCCAATTCATCGAGTAAACAGCTGCATCACCCTCAATAAGTCTTTAGTCTTTTAGTCAATTTTTTAGTTTTTTAGTCAATTTTTTAGTCAGTTTGCTTAGTCAATTAGTCTTTAGTAAGCATGGTATAGTTTGTGTTTCGCAGTCGTATTCTTCTTTCACTGAAATAATATTCGTTTTGGAAGCTAAGTACCAAAATCATCGTCGTTCTTTAAAATTTAAAATGAGAGACTTAAAAAACGATGCCTGGAAAGTAGTTAAAAATGATAAAGAAGAATTTCAATGTTGTATCGACATTCGTTGAGCCTGAGTTTTTCCTGTATAATAGGATGTGATCTACGGATTGCTTGACAAGCTTAACGACTAGTTGCAGACTACTATGTAATATTAATTTATGCACCGTCTAGTTTAAATACCAGCTCGGTCGGTCGCTGGCAGTGCCGCTGAGAACTAAAATAAAATTAGATTCTATTAAATCATTTATCAACTTTGTGTTTTTGTCAGTTTAGAGCCGTGCATGTAATGTGTACCTGCATGTTATAGTAATGCACGTAATAACGTATTGCATAGTTAATATTTGGCTGCTACAAAGGACGAAGTGTGATAGGGACGTATGAAGGTTACGCTGAAGATACGTTGCGATGTTGTTTGGCGGCGACAATAGGAATAATGAGAGCCCGTAGCGGTAGCCTAGGCTGGTTAGGGCCCGCTCTAGAACTGGACGGTACGAGTTCAACCCTACAGCCAGACCGCCACTCCGCTAAGAGCTCTTGTAGTAATTCTGCATCGAGCCGGCTCGAGAATTCAGCGATGATATAGGAAAGAGCTGCGGCGATTCTTTTGCGATATGCGATTGGCAGCTGTTACGAATGGCGGATTCTACAATCACATGTTAACGTTGGTGTACGTTATTGAAATGATCTATGCTTTAATTCTGCTGGCAGCGATGTTTTGTCATGACAAGAGCTGGAAATGGCGATGATCCAAAAGATATCGTAGTAATATGTCAACAACTCAGCTCTTTTGTTGCTGGATCTATAGCTCACCGCAGTGTGAACCATGCTAGCACCATGGCCTATCATGTACTGGCAGATTATGAATTACTTTGCATTGCAGATTGAATCTCCTCGCGTAGCCTACTTAAATAAGCCAATATATGAAATGTGTTGACTATATATTATGTAGAGCATTAAGTAATTATTGATAATTTATATATATTAAGTGGTGTCCCCGTGTTGTGTCCGGGTTATTTGAAGAATTGACCTACCGGTGACTGCACGTGTCATATAAGGTGACTAAAGCACTAAGATCCAAACCAATGTCAGAAAGGGCATTCGCTTGGTGAGCGGAAAGAAATAGGCTCCAGAAATTGCTAAAAAATTTACACGAATGGAAAAACTATAAAGGAAGGTCTGTTCGTATTCCGACTGTACTACTGGGATTTAAGGTAAGATGATGATGATGATGATGATAAAGTGGGAAAAATAATCAACTGTTGAAAGCATGTATGTCTGGTAAGTAGTGAAATAACCCATTGAATGGAATTTGTGTAACAATCTGTGACATAATGTAAATTCTAATTGAAAAATAAGTAATTAGGAAATAAATGTAAATGTTGAGAAATGCTATACTTAAATTATAAGACTGAGTTGGTAGCATAATTGCGTGATGAACTGAATCTCTCGGGTTCGAATCACAGGGTAACGTCGGATACAGCGTCTATTTCTTATGGCACTGAAATGTCGTTAATTGAGTCCTAATCTACAGTGATGTCTGCTGTGGAGACTGTCTTCGGCTTTCGTCTTCATGTCCACATATGAGTGGATCTTTAAATCATCTAACATTCCTAAGCTCGGCCTGTCTCTGCCTCTATTTCCTTCCATTGTGCCTTCGATGTATATGAACTATACACATGTATACAGACATGTGTGTATGAACTGTTTAAACATACACACACTTAAATGTTTTATAGTTTCACTCTGTGCCTATGTTTTCTATATATTGTCTGTTAAATAGTACTTTAATGTTGATTTGATTTATTTATTTTAGTATACAAGACGGTTTCCGGTGTAAATGGACCTCTAGTTATTCTGGACAATGTAAAGGTAATGCTGCGCACATGTAGATTAGATTATTGCAATAGATTATTGTATAATTAACTGCCTAATTGAAGTCCCTGACATCATCCGTGGATGAGGAAACGGACATTAAACCTTTACTATTATTAATTATTTATATTACACGTACATGTATATTAGTTAAAATATGTCCGGTCAGTCTGACTCTGTGGTTTGCTATTAGCGTGGTGGCTCGTAAAGCTGCATTGGTTAAAAATTATTCTTGAGTTTCAGATATTGCAAATTTCAGAAATTCCTTCAGTAACTCTGACATACTGGTTAACTTTGAAAACATTAATATAATTTACATCTGCATGGGGTAGTAAATTTCAGAAACCCATATATCCTTAGTAATTTCAGTTAACGAGAAATAGTAAATAGGCTAATCAATTTTAGTAAATTTTTATTATAAATATAGTGCCTTATTAAATTGAAATAACTTAAGTTATTCTGCTTAGTGCCGATGTTTTGTAGACCTACTATATTATACTTTTTTATGTTAATAATTTAAAATGTTGTGTTTTCATAAGAAGCTGTACCTGAAGTAGTCAACTCTTAAGCACTCTTATGCAGGCACTTCTTGAAGCACTTTGTACAAGTGTTACGATTGAGTAACTCTCAGTTGATGAGTGGCGGACACAAGTTAGAGTCTGTAACTAAATGAAATTTGCTCGTTTTTAGGAGAGGTAGTATTCATATAGATATGTGACGTAGTTATGATTCGTAGTAATGATTTCATAATTTTGTGCACAGTTTGGGGGTCAATCGAGTCTTTGTGTTTGAAATTGCTGCACTTTGTTTCCGTAAATCCGCTAATTGTTTCCGTAAAACTGCTAATTATTTCTATAATCGGCGCAAATAGCTGCGTCGAATTCCATGTACAATTTTACATAGGGTTTTCTTGATGGATAATTCTTTGATCTTTTTTGTTGTACAAGCGGTGTTTTAATTCTCTTGTTGTAATTTTATGTTTTTCACTACTTCGTAGCGGATCATAATCATTGCATAATTACTAATGTATTGTATGATATATTAGTTTGTATTTTATGATTTAATAAGGTTTGTATGATTTAATCATGTTGGTATTTTATGATTTAATCAGGTTTGTATTTTTTGATCAGATTTGTATTTTATGATCAGGTTTGTATTTTATGATCAATCAATTGTTGTGTAGCGGATCATAATCATTGCATAATTAATAATGTATTGTATGATATATTCGTTTTGTATTTTATGGTTTAATCAGGTTTGTATGATTTAATCAGGTTTGTACTTTATGATTTAATCAGGTTTGTATTGTATGATTTAATCAGGTTTTTATGATTTAATCATGTTTGTATTTTATGATTTAATCGTGTTTGTATTTAATGATTTAATCAGGTTTGTATTTTATGACTTAATCAGATTTGTATCTTATGATCAATCAATCAATTGCTGTGTAGTTTCCTAAGTTCGCTGAGATCGTGCGCCTGACGCTGAACGATGGGACGTCTCGCAGCGGTCAGGTTCTTGAGGTCAGCGGGTCAAAGGCTGTCGTTCAGGTCCGTGCTACGATCTATAAATAGCTCTCTAGTGTTCTACCATGAAATTGTAGTCAATTGATCTATAATTCTATCACTTCTGCCACGTAATGGTAATAAATTGATCTACAGATCTCTATCTAGTGTTTTGCCGTTTAATTGTAATATATTGATCTATAAATCTCTCTCTAGTTTTCTGCATATGAAATTCAATGCAATTTTACTTTCATTTTTGGCGTAAGAAGTTCGGTTGATCAAATTCTCCTGGGTGGCGCCGAATTACTAATGAAGAGTGATGATTAATTTCTGTAGCACATTGACTTTTCATGCATAAATTGAATTATTTAAAAGTGAAATTATTTTGTGTAAAATTTGTGAAGCTGTCGTAAAGGTGTAAAAGGAAGTACTAACTGACATTGTTACCACTTAGCATGGTTTTTAAAAATCCTGTTTGACATTGTAAACACTTTGCTGGCTTTTAAAAAATACTGATTGACCTTGTTACCATTTTGCAGGTATAAAAAATACTGATTTAAACTGTTATCAATTTGCAGGTTTTTGAGGGAACGTCAGGTATTGACGCCAAGCACACGACTTGTGAATTCACTGGAGATATTCTCAGAATTCCCGTCTCAGAGGATATGTTAGGTAGGTGCTCTATGTCACTCTGCTTGTTGTAGATCTGAGAGTAAAATGTCACACATTCACAGGATGGGTAACATGGATAGTTGGATAAACTGCCCAATAGCTTAACATGTGATATTAAAATTGATAGATATCATCGTGGATGATCGTTTCACTATTGTGAGTGTTTTTTTCAGATTTTTTGAATCATGACCTAGAAGGAATATTATAAAAGCTAAGGTAAAGCTAAGATTAACGTCAGTTTATTCATTCGAAAGCGATGTCAGTGACGGGCGAGTCAGGATATGAACCCTGCACATACTGATCCGCCGTCGAATATCTTACCGACATCGCCAATGCTCCAGCCATATTTACGTTAGTTTGGCAGGTAAAGTTTAACGATGTAGTGGTTATTTAGGAGCGACATAATTGCATGAAGAACAGGAGGCTGGCTTGAGTAAATTAAGTTTTACTGAAATTTGCTTCTCAGTAAGGCTGTATAGGTATAAAGGTTTTGAAATAGTAGATTAGCTGCTAACTTGCTATGCAGATACCGATTGCATGGCCGAATGGATAGCACGCTAGCCTGAGAAGCAGGAGGTCATTGGTTCAAATCCCAGCCAAACCGTCTTCGACAGTATCCCTTGTGAAACGGAAACAGACGTTAAACTTGGCTTTAGTCTTTTTAGATGACTAATGCAGTTGCAAATTTATGACAGCAGTTCTGAGAATCATACTTTTTAAGGATCATACTTTAACATAACATTATGTTCCCATTTACATCTATCATTCTGTTTGGTTGACATTGTTTCCAGGAAGAGTGTTTAACGGATCTGGAAAGCCAGTGGATAAGGGACCCTATGTACTGGCTGAGGACTACCTGGACATACAAGGTAAAGAGTGTACCGTATATGCTGATATTTGTTGTTTGACAAGGTGATAGCATGCTTGCCTGGTAAAAGAGGTTGCGGATTCAAAACCTGCCTAGCCGTCTCTGAAGATACTAGGATGAGAAAAGTAGTTAATTTATTCTTGGTTGCATGCTATTGTCTATTTATTTCTTGCTGAGGATACAACGTTATGTAATGTATGGCATATAAATTTACTGTACTGATGCGATTTATTAGTTGAAGTTTTTGAAACGTTTGTCTTCTTATTATGCAGTTTTGAATAGTTTAATATACTTCTCTAATTTCTACTGCTGTTTAAGAATTTACGTTTATATTTTCTATTCTCAATATCACTTTAAAAATTTATGGCGAAAAAGTATTTATAATGGAATTACGATGTAGTCGTAAATAGCTCTTGTTTTGTAACCTATAACCTCAATCTCTTGTAACCTCAATCGTTATAGCTCTTGTTTTGTAACCTATAGGTCAGCCGATCAACCCGTGGTCTCGTATCTACCCGGAGGAGATGATACAGACCGGCATATCCGCCATTGACGGTATGAACAGTATTGCCAGAGGTCAAAAGATTCCAATCTTCTCTGCCAACGGTCTGCCGCACAATGAAGTAAGTTGTGAAATAAATTACTAAATTACAATAAATTATTAAATTAATAAATTACAATAAATTACCTCTGAGTAAGATTCATTTCTATTTGGAAAAGTTTCAACTTTCTATAATTATAACTTATAACGCACTGACTATTGTCTCTTTATATCTCGTTTACATGGTATACTGCGTAACTTTAATATTCATGTTTCTAAGTTTATATGAGGAGGAAAATATTGTGAAAATTCAATAGTTTTCAATTTTAATAAGATTTATTTTGTGAATATTAAGTAGTACACTTGATGTTGTCGTGGACTACAGTAGTTCTCTCTAAACATTCTATTGTTGTCATAATTGCTGTTATTTCTAGATAGTCTGAATAAATTATATTTTGCATGTAATTTAAATAATATTAGAGAGTTTCACTAATAAATAAAATAACGCTATTTTTCATGTAACATCTTATTTTTATTTTGCGCACAGATCGCACATTTTCTTGATGTTCGACAGGTGGCGCAGATAATGGTATATCGTTGTTGTTGTTATTCACAAGATGGCGACTCTTGAACACTTATTCTGGTTTTTCTGCTGCGCACAGATCGCCGCTCAGATCTGCAGACAGGGAGGTCTGGTCAAGCTGCCGGGCAAGAGTGTGAATGATGATCACGAGGACAACTTTGCCATTGTGTTTGCTGCCATGGGTGTAAGTCTTAGTCCTCTCTCTCTCTCTCTCTCTTTCTCTCTCTATCTCTGTCTCTGTTGCTCTCTCTCTCTCGCTGTCTCTCTCTCTCTCTCTCTCTCTCTCTATTTTCTCTCTGTCTCTGTCGCTCTCTCTCTCTGTCTCTCTCTCTCTCTGTCTCTCACTCTCTCTGTCTCTTAGTCTCTCTCTCTCTCGCTCTGCCTCTCTCTCGTGCTGTCTCTCTCTCTCTCTCTCTCTCTCTCTCTCTCTCTCTCTCTCTCTCTTTGTCTCTCTGAATCATATCTTTCCTTATGGCTGATCCTGTGGTTGATCCTCTCGGTAGTTATCAGACATTATCTGCAGATTATTAGCAGAGCAGATTGCAGGTTGTTAAACTAGGCTTAAACTTTAATTTTGTTGCTGTGCGCAGTGTGCCAATTCCTGTTCCTCATTACCTTACTAGTTAGACGTAGTCATACAGAGGCAAAAACTTCTTGATCATTTTCAGTAGTCATATTTTCTATTTCTATTGGAAATATTCATTTTCTTTTATGGAACATGTTCACTTTATAGTATCACTCTACTTGCAGAATGAAATAATGAAGAATTTTACTTTTAAAGCTTGATCGCTTGCTGATTTAACTAACGTCCGCTTCTTACAATGATTACAATGATTACCCTATTACAGTGATTAATGATTACAATGATTATCTTATTACAGTGATTAATGATTACAATGATTATCTTATTACAGTGATTAATGATTACAATGATTATCTTATTACAGTGATTAATGATTACAATGATTATCTTATTACAGTGATTAATGATTACAATGATTATCTTATTACAGTGATTAATGATTACAATGATTATCTTATTACAGTGATTAATGATTACAATGATTGATCTTATTACAGTGATTAATGATTACAATGATTATCTTATTACAGTGATTAATGATTACAATGATTATCTTATTACAGTGATTAATGATTACAATGATTATCTTATTACAATGATTAATGATTACATGATTATCTTATTACAGTGATTAATGATTACAATGATTATCTTATTACAGTGATTAATGATTACAATGATTATCTTATTACAGTGATTAATGATTACAATGATTATCTTATTACAGTGATTAATGATTACAATGATTATCTTATTACAGTGATTAATGATTACAATGATTATCCTATTACAATGATTAATGATTACATGATTATCTTATTACAGTGATTAATGATTACAATGATTATCTTATTACAGTGATTAATGATTACAATGATTATCTTATTACAGTGATTAATGATTACAATGATTATCTTATTACAGTGATTAATGATTACAATGATTATCTTATTACAGTGATTAATGATTACAATGATTATCTTATTACAGTGATTAATGATTACAATGATTATCTTATTACAGTGATTAATGATTACAATGATTATCTTATTACAGTGATTAATGATTACAATGATTATCTTATTACAGTGATTAATGATTACAATGATTATCTTATTACAGTGATTAATGATTACAATGATTATCTTATTACAGTGATTAATGATTACAATGATTATCTTATTACAGTGATTAATGATTACAATGATTATCTTATTACAGTGATTAATGATTACAATGATTATCTTATTACAGTGATTAATGATTACAATGATTATCTTATTACAGTGATTAATGATTACAATGATTATCTTATTACAGTGATTAATGATTACAATGATTATCTTATTACAGTGATTAATGATTACAATGATTATCTTATTACAGTGATTAATGATTACAATGATTATCTTATTACAGTGATTAATGATTACAATGATTATCTTATTACAGTGATTAATGATTACAATGATTATCTTATTACAGTGATTAATGATTACAATGATTATCTTATTACAGTGATTAATGATTACAATGATTATCTTATTACAGTGATTAATGATTACAATGATTATCTTATTACAGTGATTAATGATTACAATGATTATCTTATTACAGTGATTAATGATTACAATGATTATCTTATTACAGTGATTAATGATTACAATGATTATCTTATTACAGTGATTAATGATTACAATGATTATCTTATTACAGTGATTAATGATTACAATGATTATCTTATTACAGTGATTAATGATTACAATGATTATCTTATTACAGTGATTAATGATTACAATGATTACCCTATTACAATGATTAATGATTACAATGATTATCCTATTACAGTGATCAATGATTACAATGATTACACTGATCGTGTTCAGGTGAACATGGAGACGGCTCGTTTCTTCAAGCAGGACTTTGAGGAGAACGGCTCCATGGAGAACGTTTGTCTGTTCCTCAACCTCGCCAACGATCCCACGTACGTATCGTCATATAGAATTGTGTGTAATGACTGTTGTTATGACTATGACTGTTGTTGTTTTTGTTGTATGAAGTCGTGTGAATTTTTCTTTAGTTTAACGCTGCTCTCTCGTGTACTTAGTATTTGGTGAACACCGAACACATTTAAGTTTCAACTTGTTGCAGTCATCAGGAAATGCTCGTAATATATTACTCTGGGAAAATTGTAGTAAATCTCCAAGTTATGTTGATTTATGTTGTTAGCAGGAGATGAGATCATTTCTTATAACAGACATAAATGTAACAGGCGAGGAGTAAATGTGGTATATGTGCATTTTTTGTTTAATAATAATATACCCGTTTTGTACCCGTTTTGTGTCCGGGTTACTTGAAGAATTGACCAACCGGTAACTGCACGTGTCGTAGAAGGCGACTAAAGCACTAAAACCCTTACCAACATCAGAAAGGTCATTCGGTTGGTGAGCGCCTACGCTCCAGAAATTGCTACAAAAATTTAAACAAATGGAAAAGTCTCAAACAGGGGATTGGCTGGTGGTGTGGTGTAGGACAGAGAGGATTTGAGACAGTCTATTTGTGTCCCGACCCTGGTTTAACTGGGATTCAAGGGAGGATGATGATGATGATGATGATGAATAATAATGGTTTAACGTCCGTTTCCTCATATAAGGATGATGTCAAGGACGTCATACTAGTTATAGTATTTAGCATATCGTCACGCCACGTATTTCTCTAATTATGTGTGCGTGTATTTTAGTATTGAGCGTATCATCATGCCACGTATTTCTCTAATTATGTGTGTATGTATTTTAGTATTGAGCGTATCATCGCGCCACGTATTTCTCTATTTATGTGTATGTATTTTAGTATCGAGCGTATCATAACACCACATATTTCTCTAATTATGTGTGTGTGTATTTATAGTATTGAGCGTATCATCACGCCACGTATTTCTCTAATTATGTGTGTGTGTATTTATAGTATTGAGCGCATCATCACGCCACGTATTGCGCTGACTACGGCAGAGTTCTTGGCCTATCAGTGCGAGAAACACGTCCTGGTCATCATGACTGACATGAGCTCATACGCTGAGGCGCTGAGAGAGGTACGTGTTATTTGTTATGTGTGTTCTTGTTATTATGACTGACATGAGAGAGGGACATGTTATTTGTTATCTGTGTTCTTGTTATTATGACTGATATGAGAGAGGTACGTGTTATTTGTTATCTGTGTTCTTGTTATTATGATTGATATGAGAGAGGTACATGTTATTTGTTATCTGTGTTCTTGTTATCATGACTGACATGAGAGAGGTACATGTTATTTGTTATCTGTGTTCTTGTTATCATGACTGACATGAGAGAGGTACATGTTATTTGTTATCAGTCAGTGTTCTTGTTATTATGACATTTTTTACGCGGAAGCGTGACGCTTTATTATTACATTCTCAATGAAGGATTATGCAAATATTTTTGTGTACATGTGTAGTTTATGTACAATTGATTTTAATGTTGTTTTTGAAACCAGGAGGTTTCTTTGACAACTGGGCCATCGCTGCTATAATTAATTAAATATTTTAAAAAATAAATTACAGAAAGTAACAAAAAGCAATTGACGTCCTGCGATAGCCGTGTGGTTATTCATTTTTATTGTTAAAATTAATTAGTTTTTGATAATTTACTTAGCTGGTTGAATGATTTAAAAATTATCTCAAGTGCATACCTGTAATTAGTAAACTCTTATGATGAATTATTTTATCACTTCGATTAGCTGTATCATATCAGTACTTATTTTAATAATGTTGAAGTTGTTAGCTTTTAAAGTTGTTACGTTGTTAAGACGTTGTTAGATGTTCTTAGATACTCTTTATTTTAATTCTACATTTCCGTGGACCGTAGACGGTATTTCTACTTAGGCATTATACATATAATTTCAGAAATTGTTGTATTGAATTAATCAGCCAATCACAGTTTAGCAATTTTGATTGACAGGTGTCAGCTGCTAGAGAGGAGGTGCCCGGTAGGCGTGGTTTCCCAGGTTACATGTACACTGATTTGGCTACAATCTATGAGAGGGCTGGACGAGTAGAGGGAAGAGGCGGGTCCATCACTCAGATTCCTATCCTCACTATGCCTAACGATGGTTGGTTGTCAGAGTTTTGGTTACGTTATGTCGCTATTTGTGATCTATCGATATATATATTTATTATTTATTATATATATATATATATATATATATATATATATATATATATATATATATATATATATAAATTCTACTTGACAGGGAGGAGTGGGGAAGGTTTATTCGTATCCCGACCCCAGCTAAATTGCTATTCAAGGGGACATGATATATGCTATAGTATAATTTGATTGATTAATGTTATAGTATAATGTGATTGATTTATGTTATAGGATAATGTGCTTGATGTATGTTCTAGCATAATGTGATTGATTTGTGTTATAGTATAATGTAATGGATTTATGTTGTAACATAATGTGACTGATTTATGTTATAGTATAATCTGATTGATATATGTTCTAGCATAATATGATTGATTTATGTTATAGCATAATGTAATTGATTTATGTTTATTAGTTATGTTTGTTTTTTGCTAGATATAACCCATCCTATTCCTGATTTGACGGGATACATCACTGAGGGTCAGATATACGTAGACAGGCAGCTGCACAACAGACAGGTTTGTCACTATCTATTTCATAGAACAGTTTAATGGGCAAGATTTTTGTGACATTGATAAAATTGATAGTTAGTCTTTAAGATATGTGATATTTATTAAATACGATAATTGATTAATAGATCGAGTGACGAAATGACTTATTTGTTGGATGATTATTGATTGATCGATCGATTGATTGATTGATGAAGTGACATATTTGTTGGTTGATTTATTAATTAATTGACTTATCGATGGATTGATTGATAGGTCGATTGACGAAATGACTTCTTTGTTGGGTGATTGATTTATGGATTGATTGATTGATCGATCGATTGATTGATTGATCGATTGACGAAATGACTTATTTGTTGGTTGATTTACTGATTGATTGATTGATCGATGGATTGATAAAATTTATCGATTGACGAAATGACTAATTTGTTGGTTGATTTATCGATTGATTGATTGATCGATCGATTGATTGATTGATTGATTGATTGACAGATCTACCCACCGGTCAATGTGCTGCCCTCTCTCTCTCGTCTCATGAAGTCTGCTATTGGCGAGGGAATGACCAGACGTGATCATGCTGATGTGTCCAATCAGCTGGTAACTATTCTACACTTCTCCTTTTTGTTTTCTTGCTACCTAGCACGTTTTAAGATATGTATTAATGTGATTTATTATTGTGAAATAAATTATTGTTTACTGATAAAGATTGCTTATATTTGAGATTAGATTTATATATTTACAGTCGAGAGCTTTAGATTGTGTATGGGATTTGTGTATAACTTCCATTTGCAGTTCTACAAGACAATTATTTGGCAGTTTAATGTAAATTATATTTTATTCTTTCATTAAAATACTCCTATCTTTCTGCTTTCTATTTCACCGAATCTATTTCACCTATTTATCTACGAATTTACCTTAATTAATTTACCTATTTATTTACGAATCGATTTCTATTGCACCGAATCGATCCTTACAAAGGTTTATATTTAACCTTTGTAAGGATCGATTCGGTGCAATTTTACTGCGTTTAGCGTATAAAATTAGGGCTGTACACCAGTGTACAGGACAGTGTGTGTGTGTATGTGTGCACCAGTATACATGATAGTGTGTGTGTGTACACCAGTGTACATGACAGTGTGTGTATGTTTGTATGTAGTACGCATGCTATGCTATTGGTAAGGACGTCCAAGCCATGAAGGCTGTGGTAGGAGAGGAGGCTCTCACGCCTGAAGATTTGCTTTATCTCGAGTTCCTCACGAAATTTGAGAAAAACTTCATCTCTCAAGGTAATTTCAGAGTGACTTTCATTTGGTTTATATTTTTAATTTAAAAAGGAATTACCCATTTAGATTTTTTATTTAGTCAGTGTAGTGAGCTGCTTCTCTAAATATGTATATATTTCAAGCAAAAAGTTATTTTATTAAGATAAATGACTGATTGATATTTATAGATTTTTAAACTAGCCTTGTTGATCTCTATTTTCACTGGCGAGGAGAATGTTTTACCTGTGCTCAGAATCCTGTGATATGGTTTCAAATCTCAGGTTACTCAGAAGTGAAACAATCAAATGAAATTCATGATTCTGAAAAATTATTCTTGCTAGCTGTAATGCCTTACTGTCTAAAAGCACTGCTATGTATGATGGATTTGATCTTGAAGTGAGAAGTAAATAAAATAAAAATACTAAGCAATGATTTTTTAGAAAAGATATATACTATGGTCATGCCATGCTCCTGTATGTCACATGTGCTCGTTTACTGAAATCAGTATTCCGTATAACTAACACAATACTCATTTATCTGTGAATGTTGTACAACAATAATAATAATAACAACAATTATAGTGCTACTGTCGTCAATGACATAATCGAACACTATTGAGACAAATCCTAGCCGGTGAGCAAAAAGAAGGTCCAAAAAGGTGGAAATTCCAAAATCCAGAGGATTACTCTAAAGATTGATTTATGTTATAGATACGTATGAGAACAGAAAAGATTGATTTATGTTATAGATGCTTATGAGAACAGAAAAGATTGATTTATGTTATAGGTGCGTATGAGAACAGAACAATCTTTGAGACCCTGGACATTGGATGGCAGTTGCTGCGTATCTTCCCCAAGGAGGTGCTGAAGAGAATCCCAGCAGCTCTACTCAACGACTTCTATCCCAGAGAGTCCCAGAGAACGTAAACAGTCCATCGCCATGACAGGAAACACTCGAGTCCAACCATTTACTATTTACAAGGCTGTCAGTGATTTAGAGACGATGATGCTATTGCAGATTGTCATAGTGTCTGACCTCTAGGCATAGAATCATGGTCAAGTATATGTCTGCGTTAGATTGTTAGTTGTGAACTTATCTGTGTTTTAATAATGAATTTGATCGGACAAATTAAATAGATATTATAGTATTATTGAATCTGTTTATGTTGCATAAATGTATGCAGTTATACTCAAAAGTAAAGTACCTTAAATCCATAGATTTATTTTTTACTTGTTGCTGTGAGTGCTCAAGTTATTTATGACTTTGAGGAACAATGATAAAATTTATACAGAAAATGCAGATAGCTGTCAAATATGGATAGACTTATACCCGTATTTCAGAAGCAGTGATTTAGATATTTAATTGAGCTTATGCTTTTTCTATGTGATATCGCATGATGATGTTAACAATGGGAGGTAATGTGTTAATTTAAAATCTGTAAGATATATATTGCTTAATTACTCTTATTTGTTATATTTTGTAAAATGTAATTTAGAAAACATTTTACTGATAGGCAAACTGTAAGTTACTAGGATATATGCGGGCACAGTTTGAATAATGAACTTCAAATAGCGAATTGAGTTATATTAATTCTGTTAATTTATTTCTGTTAATTAATTGTTAGTTAACAGAAGCTTCTAACGTCAATTCTTCACTTGACATTAGGGGGAACTTTAACTTACTGCAAATAATAAATAATAAATGTAACTAAATAGCTGGATAGGGTTGAATTATCTTTAAGAGATTTTTAAAATTACTTTCATCATCAAACCGTTATATCGCCTATAGTTTAAATATTTTTCATAGAAATCGAATCGTTGATTTCACTACCATAGCTTCAATGACTTAATGAGAACGTTATTAGATGAACGAAATTTATGATTAGTTAAAGTCTTTTCTCGATCATCTATGAAATAAATCTATAGAAATTTTACAGTTATTTCAATTACAAAATATGGCTTATTTTCTTTACAAGTTCACATATCTTATTATTTCTTTTTCAGCTGCTAGTAACCTTTACGGCGCTGCATAAATGTCTATCTGTAAACATTCCTTGTGTTGATATGAATGTATCGTAGTGATTAGATTCAAAGTTAAAGTCGTGATGTTATGAAAGTCATTAGAGTTTGTCCTTATCCTCAACCATTCGTTTGAATTTACTTACTCATTATTTGTATCGTCTAAATATTACTGATATATTTCATAAAAGGTAGTTCTGGAGAGAGTTGGTACAGATAGACAGTTGATGAATTTATTAAGAAATAGGAAGAAGAGTTGGATATGACACATTCTAAGGAGGGTAAGTCTATTAAAAGAGGTCATAGAAGGCAGAATGGAAGGAAAACAGAAGCAGAGACAGGCCGAGATTAGGTATGTTAGATGATTTAAAGATCCACTCATACGTGGACATGAAGAGGAAAGCGGAAGACAGAGAAGCGTGGAGGCTTTGTATACCTTGGACCTGTTAGTAGGTAGTGCACTAAAAGAGAGAGATTACATAAAAGTAATTGTAATATATAAGAGATTTCCAATCGGTAAGCTTTATTTAGTCATAGAGCTAGAGCTAGATCTCCGTGTTGTGACCGGGTTGTTTGAAGAATTTACCAACCGGTAACTGCACGTGTCGTAGAAGGCGACTTAAGCGCTAAGATCCTTACCAACGTCAGAAAGGGGATTCGGTTGATGAACGCCTAGACTCTAGAAATTGTTACAAAAATGTAAACGAATGGAAAGATCTCAAATAGGGGATTGACTGATGGTGTGATGTAGGACAAAGAGGATTTGAGACAGTGTATTCGTATCCCGACCCTAGTTAAACTGGGCCTCAAGGGAAGATGATGATGATGAGAGCTATAGATAATCTCCGATTCATCACGTTACGATTACATAGATATAAATATGATAGATTGCCCTAATTAATCAAGATCTCTGACTAAGCACATTACCATTACATAGATATAAAGATGGTAGATTGCTCCAATTAATCAAGATCTGTGACTAAGCACATTACAAGCACATTACCACTACATGGATATAAAGATGATAGTTTGCTCAAATTAATCAAGATCTGTGACTAAGCACATTACAAGCACATTACCGTTACATAGATATAAAGATGATTGTTTGCCCTAATTAATCAAGATCTCTGACTAAGCACATTACCATTACATAGACATAAAGATGGTAGATTGCTCCAATTAATCAAGATCTGTGACTAAGCACATTACAAGCACATTACCACTACATAGATATAAAGATGATAGATTGCTCTCAGTAAAGGGCAAAATACTTTTCAAAAGTATTCTGAAAATACTGATTAAAATAATATTATATTACTGAAAGCCGTGCATTGTTTGGCTGAGACTCTATCAAACATTTAGGTAGCAACCTAATTTTGAATTCCATATAACGAATAAATTGGTTAATTGAATAAATTGAAAAATTATTGCCTTCTGGTGAATGAATATTAATTACATTAATAATTTTATCGATATAGCCTACGTAGCCAGCTGGTGAATGAAAGTATTGATTTATTTAAATTGAATACGATTGTCATTTCGGCCATCTGGTGAATGAATATTACTGGAATTCTATACTTAATTGAAAAACGATTGCCATCTTTGGTGAATCAATTTTAATAGGCTTGTTCCTTGCTAGACAATAATGTCATATTGCTTTTGCCCAATCTTAGACAATAATGTCATATTGCTCTTACTCGACAATAGTGTCGTATTTTCTCTTGCTCCCTGCTAGACAATAATGTCGTATTTTCTCTTGCTCCTTGCTAGACAATAATGTCGTGTTGTTCTTACTCGACAATAGTGTCGTATTTTCTCTTGCTCCCTGCTAGGCAATAATGTCGTATTTTCTCTTACTACTTGCTAGACAATAATGTCGTATTTTCTTGCTCCTTGCTAGATATAATATAGTGATATTATCGTCAGTGGACAACATTAAGCATTATTTAGCCAATTCCAAGCCGTCGGCAAGAAAAACAATCACGAATTGCAGCTATTGATTTCATAATCCGATATGAGGGATTTAGAGCACTTATAATAATAATAATAATAATAATAATAATAATAATAATAATAATAATAACAATAATAATAATAATAATAATAACAACAACAATTAGAGTCCTACAGTCATCAATGACAACATCGAGCACTATTGAGACAAAATCAAGCCGGCGAGCAAAAAAAGAATGTCCAAGAACTGTGCAAATTCCAAAATCCAGAAATTCAGTCCAAAGTTATAATTGGTTTAATTGCGCGTCAATTATCGAAGTTAAGCTACATCGACCTCAGTTAGTACTTTGTGGGTGACCACCTTGGAAGACCGAGTGTAGACAGCTTATGAACGAAAAAATCCAAGGGTGATGGAAGGTTATTCTTAAATCCGCGCCGGCTGCAATTGATGTGCATCAAAAGGCAAAGATTACTATTAACCATGGAAAGAAAGGAGAAAATGGGCCTTAAACAAGTTCTGTGCTTCCTGACATAGTGCGCCGTTTATTATTTGACTGGCTGTTGCTGTTGCTTAATTCCATGTTGTAAGGTTTGTTATAAAAAAAGCAAAGTAAAAAAGTGTATTTATGAATTGCGCTCTAGTTGATGAACTTGATGTTGGTGTAGTATCTATGGTATGTCCGACTTTTCCATTAATCCGTAACTAGGAGACACACGGACAGGGCTAACCAGCAGCACAAGAGCGCACACTTCCATACACACAAGCAGGCGTATATCTAGACGTACAATTAAACGCCCTGCTAGAAATGCTAATCGATCTGTTGTGACTTAAATACTTTATTTGTTGTTTTATCGACAAAAAGATTGATCTCGTCGATTCCGTATCCGTTTCAACTTCCGGTGCTTTTCGGATCAACTCCGGGAAGGATTCATAAACAACGACGTCAACCCAGCTAAACTTAAATTTGCTAGTTAAATATAGGGAAATTAATTAATATGTAATCATATCATAGTTATGGTTAGGCTTGAGGTTAGGATTAAGTTTATATAGTTCTAAAGGTTTAGGTGAAATTGTTAAGATTTTTATATAGTTGCATATATATATATATATATATATATATATATATATATATAATGCTTCGACGGAATAGATAATGGAATGGTTAAAATTGAATATTAAAGATAGTTTCATTCAGAATGTTCAAGAATTAATTCAGAATTAAAATCTTCCTAAGTGAATTTGTACGTAATTGAAATTCCACCACCCCTTAGTTTAAAAATCTGCACTTAGGGCTTATCTTGAAGTAAAGATAGTATATCAGTTGGTGGCAAGAGTTTATACTTACAGTTTTTTAGTACAATAGTGTGTGACTGAATTGACTTGTGATGGATAGAGCTTAAATTGATGGACCAATCATTACCATCTAATTATTATTTTTGACCTTTGACTCTGATTGAGAAATACTTTGGCTCTTAGCTTTATCTGAATACTTCTTAGCTAATTTCTATGTGGATTGTAACACTGGGCAAACACTCCAATAAGCAGCAGCACTCTAATTAGTTTCTGCCAACTCATTTCTGTCAATTTGTCCATCCTGGGAATAAAACAAAGTATTACAGAACGTTGACAAACATTTTCACTTCACGTTTGCTGATGGGGTTAATGCAGGGGATCAACAGATATTTGTGATCGGACAAATTGTAAAGGTTTTTGCTAATTTTAGGCTATTTCATAAGATTGCCATTGTGCATAACTAATTGTGTACACAAGGACTTGATGCACTATTATATTCCTGGATATTGAGCCTCAAAATATGACTTATTTATATTTTAGTTGTTTGGTGCCTCCATCAGACATTAAATTCTTATTGATTGATTAAATAACCTGAAAGTAACTTTTCAGTTTTATTTTTTCTGATATAAAAAATCAAGGTACTGAGGATCTGTGGACTCAAATTTATCTGAAGGAATATTCTTAATGATCAGTCAATACTGTTGTAGAGCATTAATTAGAAACCACAGTAGTGCAAAACAGTAGTGCTAGGATATCTCTGGTAAGTATTTTACTACTGATGTTCCTTGCATTTGCTTCTAAAGGTAATTCTTGAAAGTTTGAACTTAAAATTGTAACCAAATTGGATACATCTTAGGCTGAAGATTTTCTGTTGAACTTGGATACTTACTTCACGAGATACTTCGCAGGAAAATCATTGTTTGCATGATCTGCTGATATAAAGGGATCGTTAAAATGGCAGCAAAGATAGTGGATAAAATCGACCCGTTTCAGAATAAGGCTCTAATCAAAAGTCGCAAGCAGAAACGGAGTCAGGGCTCTTCGCACTACAGGCAGCAAGGAACATCAGAGCTTCAACCATTGCCTCAACTTAAAGGTCTGATTAGCTATGCTTTCTGCATCCTATCATTCTGTAAATTCGTATCATTCAATAAATGCTAATTTAGAGTCTGTTTCACGACTGAACGTTGATAGAATTATCGTGTATATGTTACATTTCTCTATGAATGGTGATCCTTGTTACATTTCCTTTCACTAGACTATCCACTCAGCTGCTGAAATTTTCCTTAGATGGTAGCTCTGTGCTGAAGCTGAGCCTTTTAATGAGAAAAATGTAAAGTGTTATCATTAGGATAAAGTACTATATTAAGAAATATATACCGACTATGGTTAAACTGGGATTTGAGGGATGATGATGGTGATGATTATATTAAGATATTATCATTTAAGGTATTATCAGTCTATCAGTGTCATCATTAATACCATAAATCATGAGTCATTACTATCATTACCACTGTTGTCAATGGTATCATTTAGAACCTACGTAGAGCTGCAATAATTCAATAGAATTTATCGTTAGAATTAAAGTTGTATGGTATGTATTAGCGAGTCCTCGATGAGCTTGACACATGCTTGATGTTGTCATAGATACGCCGGCCTCCGAGCAGCAGGAGCTATTCATACGTAAGCTGCAGCAGTGCTGCGTCGTGTTTAACTTCATGGACCCTGTCGCAGACCTGAAGAGTAAAGAGATAAAAAGAGCCTGTCTCAACGAGCTCGTCGACTACATCACAGCCAACAGAGGTGTGCTCAGCGAGCAAGTCTATCCAGAGCTAGCAAAAATGGTTTGTTCCTATTTATATACCACCTGTAGGATGGTGGAGTAATGATGTATTTACGTGTTTAATAATAATTTAATAATAATAATTTAATAATAATTGTTAACAATAATAATAATAATTAATAATAATAATAGCAATAGTTAATAATAGTTTAATAATAATAATTAATAATAATTTGTGAGTAATGACATTTTCACTATGATTTAGATCTCAGGTTGACTATATATCAAGATTATCAATCTGTCAGTGTCATTGTAATTGATGACATAAAGAAAATAACTACTCGCATATAATGATGTTTTTTCCAATATGCTTATTGGTTGTGCTGATTTAAAGCTGTTTCCTGGTGTCTGTGAGTTTTGCTGTAGATAGTAGCTAATTAAGAAAGTTTAAAAGATGGCAGCCCTGGTAAACTATGTTATTTCTAGCACTAAATGCCTGGATATATCATACCTTGGGCTGTATATTAGACATACATGTTGCAAAGATACAGCCCCGAATCTGTGCAACAATCAACTAGTTGGTAGTTGGTTTTAATTTTTATCCGTAGGATTTATTTAGGCTATGTTATCAATTGCTCTCTTCTCTTTATTATCAAATGCAATAATCTGTGTTAAAGCATTTAATCTCATGAGCCTAATTTGTAATGTTTTTACTAAGTTCAGTTAAGTGGCGTTACTTATAAAACAGTTTAAAGCTGTTGTAGACCTCAGTCTTCATTTATTTGCTATGCTAAGGAGATTACGTGAACTTGAGTGGCTGGTCCTTCTTGGACCAATTGAGGCTAGGTTAAGTGCCGTAGTGTTTGTGCAGCCTAGAATACCAATGAGTAAACATTTAGTCATGTGACAGTCTAAATGATAGCTGTCTAAAGGTGGTTGAATTGTGCTCTTGTAATGTGATTTAGAACTGTGATACTTAGTATTTGCTCCAATGATCATTTGACCTAATGAGAAAATGAAAATGAAAATTTGACCATAGCAGTCGATGTATCATTTTTTGCTTTAGCCTTTAAATAGTTAGTGTACCGAAACTATATAAGGTTAATGTTTAATATGACTATAGAATATAATATTTGTAAGTAATTCATATTTAGCAGAATATTAATTAATTAAAAATAATTTAATTATTAGACATACTGCATATATCTTTGTAAGTTTGTAAATCTTGCCAATGTTACTCAAAAGTGGTTATTGTTATTGAAGCTTTAATTGTAAGATTTCAAACACCTGGAGATTATGCCTCGTTTTCTTCTGCTGTTGAAATTGGTTTTAGTCATAAGTTGCACGTAAATTCAATTAAACTACACACTAATGTAAATTAACATATGGAAAATTGTGGCGATTGCAGTATTTCTAACAATTAATTTCTTTGAAATTAATTTCACTTCTGGCATTTGAACTACTTATAAATATTAGTTAAAAGTAAACACGCAATATACTGCAATGATCAACTATGTTGATATCTATCACTTTAAATACCACATGTCTAAACCGTTAGGCAATGTTGACCACTTTCCGTTACACTGATTATACCTGCGGTTCATCTTTTTTGTTTTTTAGATAGCGTGTAACGTGTTTCGCACACTTCCGCCCAGTGATAATCCAGAGTTTGATCCTGAAGAGGATGATCCTACTCTAGAAGCCTCATGGCCTCATCTACAAGTAAGTCACACTTGAGATTCTTCGTGTTCAAAACTGGTAAAGAAAGCTAATGTAACGTCAGTTTCCTCACTCGAAAGCGATGTCAGTGACGGGCAAGCCCAGGATTTGAACCCAGCGCATACTGATCTGCGGTCGAATGTCTTACCGACATGGCTCCAGCCAGTGGCGATGTCGGTAAGAACTGTTGCATGGCATTTGTGTAGAGTAGTGCCTTTAAATTTACACGTTCTGCTCTATAGGTTTCATTCATTTCTATTGATTAATTGTAGTGCCTTTAAATTTACACATTGTGCTCTATAGGTTTTATTCACTTTTATTGATTACTTTAATTTACTTGACATACATTTGTTTATTTGCAGGTCGTCTATGAGTTTTTTCTGAGATTTCTAGAGTGCCCCGACTTCCAGCCCAGTCTAGCTAAGAAATACATTGACCAGAGATTTGTTCTACAGGTATGAACTCTCCAGTAGAACTTCTGTCAATTTTTTGCTCTATATTAATATATATATATATTATATTATAGTATATTAAATATACATGTATACAAGTATATACTATTTTAGTATATATATATATATATATATATATATATATATATATATATATATATATATATATATATAGTAAATTTCCTTGTCGTTTTCTGTCAATGAGTAGTTAGGGCCTTCAGTTAGACTTTTGAAGTTCAAATTGTAATAAATTTTTAAAAGAAGTAGAAAGGACATCTTCCAAAAATAAGAGGATAAGTCCCAAATTAGAATTGCTGTATGGCAATTTTTTAAAAATGTGACTTGAAAAAATTTCATTCTTTTTTTTGTCCGCATAATTAAAACAGTTGAAGTGAAATGAATAAGTTGCTAGTCATGGACTTTCCATTAGGCAGAACACTGAGAGTGAAATGTGTATTATATATGTGATATTCATGATCTTTTCTGGTTCATACAACTAGTTTCAAAATAATAATAATGAAGGTTTAATGTCCATTTGCTCATACAAGGATGACGTCAGGATGATGTCAGGGACGTCTAAGTGAGAAGGTGACATCAAAATGAAGACATCTAATTAGAAAGTTAGATGCTGAATTGTATTTAATTCACAGTTGCTTTGCTAAGTAGTTTGGGACTAGGACTGATTTGTGCATTTTATTTAATTGATTGATTGATTGATCTTTTGAGCAGCTGTTGGAGCTATTTGACAGTGAGGACCCAAGGGAAAGAGATTTTCTCAAAACAGTTCTACACAGGATCTACGGAAAGTTCCTCGGTCTCAGAGCTTTCATCCGTAAACAAATCAACAATATCTTTCTCAGGTATCGAAAATTGTTTTTGTCCCAGGATAACATTTTCAGTTGTGTGGATAGCAGTTGTGTAAATTGCTCTTTATTTTACTAATGAGTCAAGCAACAATTGAGATTTCCATAAATTAAAAAATTGTATGTTTATTAATTTTTGTTGCATCTGACGGCGTTAAGATGTTTCACTAACAGACGAGTGGATTGCTGAACTTGCAGACTCGCGTTGGGTCTCATTGGGGTGATTTTGGACTACGGCATATTGCACTGCTTTCCACTACTGCTTGCTTGCGGCTTAGCATTTGTTATATATGAATTGCAATTTGTTGTAAATGGATGGAATTTGTAAAATTTAAAAGATAGAGCTTTATAGAAGATAGAGTAAAATTTAAAAGATAGAGTTAATTGTAAGACATTTTATATTTGTATTGTATTGCAAGGATACGTGCAATTTTCTATAAGACATAGCGGAAATTATATTGTACTGTATCGTATGTGTAACTGAGAAGTAGCAGTATTGTATTGTCGTGCATTGATACATGCAGCTTTGCCAATAAGACAGCAGTATTTTTATTGTCTTGCATTGATACATGTGGCTTCTTCTATGAGGTAACCGTATCTGTATTGTATCGTATCCTATGTATAGCTTCATCTCTGAGGCAGCCTTATTTGTATAGTGTCTCATCTTCTGTGCAACTTTATGAGATGGCAGTATTTGTATTGCATTGTATTTGTATTATATCATATCCTATGTATAGTTTTATCTATGAGATAGCAGTATTTGTATTGTATCGTATCCCTTGTGTAGCTTTATCTATGAGACAGCCGTATTTTTATTGTATCGTATCCTATGTATAGCTTTATCTATGAGACAGCATATATTTGTATTGTATTGTATTTGTATTGTATCGTATCCTATACATAGCTTTATCTATGAGACAGCAGTGTATGTCTTGTATTGTATCGCCTCCTATTTATAGCTTTATCTATGAGGCAGCCGTAGTTGTATTGTATTTGTTTTGTATTGTATCCCATGTGTAGCTTTATCTATGTGACAGCCGTATTTGTATTGTATTGTATTTGTATTGTATTGTATCCCACGTGTAGCTTTATCTATGAGACGGAGCAGTTCAATGGCACAGGAGAGTTACTGGAAATACTGGGCAGGTCAGTAGTTCAATTAGAATTTAAATATGAGGTGAATTTTCAATGGCATAATGCCTTTTAGCAGTATTTAAAAATTAAATTGTGCTTATTTATTCATGTTTGCTTTAAGTTAGTAATTTACTGCTTACTTATCTCTTTTTAGTCACCCAAAACACCATATTCTCGAAAAACATAATAATAGGTCACAATCAATATAAAAACATAATAGATTTACCATTTAGCTCTATGGCATATTAGGTTTAAGGCTGCTACGGCAGATTCAGGTGGCTTGCAGAAGCTTATATCATTCGTCGTGCCAAAAATTGGTGTTTGAATACTAGAATTCCTACTTTTTGTCAGATTGACAGGTGCAAGGTACATATTTCTAATTACAGTCTGATTTATTGCTCCTGAAAGAGCAATCCTTTTATCAAAAAGTTCATCTTATCACAGATGCTGTGCTTTACCAAAGGCGTAATGTAACCTTTTCCAAGTAAAATAATATGCCATCTGATGTGGTACTTAACTGATGTCTTCCTCAATCCCTGTCTAACTGTCTAACTGTCTCTTGCTACGCATTTATGATTAGCGTATTCTTCAGTAGTCTGAACTCAACACAGTATAATTTCTATGTGATTTATTTTTAGTATCATCAATGGGTTTGCACTTCCGTTGAAGAATGAGCACAAGCAGTTCTTAATTAACGTATTGCTGCCACTACATAAAGCAAAAACCCTCAGTCTGTATCACGCGCAGGTACGAGTAGTTGTGAACTGATCGTTTCCGTGTATTGTGCTTAATTTGTTCTAATGGTTACCAGATGATCACTTGAATTTGTAATTTGTTAATAGTAAATGGTTGTTCTTCTTGTATTGCGAGTATTTGTTTTGTTGTATTGTGAGTATTTAAATTTGTGACGATATTTAAGAGTTTTGTGAGACGAATATTTGGTTTTGTTCAGTAATAGTCACACGCATATTTCCATTTTGAATTTGATACTTAATTATTTATAAATCTTGATAAGATGGTTACGTTTTCAGATGATGCCTGACTTTGTTTAGAACAGCATGCGCCTATATACCTGCTACTGTACAGAATGTCTTATGCAGGTGTACAATCGATACTTAATCTGCTAGCTAATGGCAAATGATCAGACTGCATTGCATTAGAAATTACACTTAAGACAGGTGCTTATAGTTTTCAGAAGGTCTCAAAAAGTTATCCATAGGTCTTCAAACAGTGAACAGTAATTAAGTAAATGAAATGAACAAAGAAAATGTGTAGTCGTAAATTTTCCAGATCGTAGGCGAGAAAGTAGAAATGTAGATAATTACTATATGTGGAGACAGCTGTCCGGAAGGTTTGATACAACTATATCTATAGTCTCCAGACCTCGACTAAACCTCTAGCTCATCTCTATAAAAATGGAACAGGATGCTGTTTGTGAGCTATGGAACTCACTGTTGTAAGTTGTGGGGTTTAGTGTCCATTCAGCCCTTTTACATGCCGAGTCTGTGATTCAGTTTTATAGTGTCTTCATCGTAACTATTTATAATTTAGTGAAAAGTTAGCGTTGTCTGCTTGTCGCTGGCCTATTGTAAGTGTTGTTGTTGTTGTCTGGTTGTAGCTGGTCTATTGTTGTTGTTGTCTGCTTGTAGCTATCCTATTGTTAGTGTTGTTGTTTGCTTGTAGCTGGCCTATTGTTAGTGTTGTTGTTGTTGTCTGCTTGTAGCTGGCCTATTGTGTGGTACAGTTCCTGGAGAAGGACGCTACTCTCACTGAACCAGTGTGTAGTGCTTACTATTACTACTGTTTCTGAAGTGTAGAATATTATAGAATATCTCTGTCAAATATTTAATATGATAATGTAGCAGTATTATTATTATTATTAGTTATCATTATTAATTTTATTATTATTTTTAGATTAGCTTTTTTACTTTTTTATTATATACAATCACATCTATAGATTATATTTTACTTTCTCTCGAGTTCTACCTCTTGGCAGGTCCAAGGTATATATTGATATTCACAATGCATTCTCTGTCACTACAGTGCATTCGTCAGTCGGCGAGTTGATCGTTGCCTTTGTTTTTGTAAAACTTAGTGAAGCCATGAGCCTGTAGGGAATATTGTTCAGTGACTATATTGATGGCCTTCCTTTAGTCGATCCTGCTTGATATCCTCTTCAGTCAGTTCTGTAAATGTCCATTCTTTGCTCAGTTCTCTTGACACGACAATGAAGGTCTTGCTATGATCTTGGTATATTTACTGCTAATGAAATTTACTAGGATTTACTGGCTTTCAATGAGTTTCATATAAGTATAATTCGAACATAATTATATCGAATTATAACGAATTATAACGAGAATAATTCGTTGAAAATATGTTCATTCTTTATTACAAAGAGTCATTCATTGATATTTTATTACTAATAATAAAATAATATAATGTTAATGTCAGTTTCCTAACTCGAAAGCGATGTCAGTGAGGAGTAGCACAGGATTTGAACTCCGCACATACTGATCCGCGGTCAAATATCTTACTGACATCGCCACTGGCTCCAGCCAATGGAGTATTTTGCATTCAGTTGAACCATTTCTGCTAATTTTATGTTTTGCTATTGTAGTTTTGAAATTTTCTTGCAATAATATATATTTCATGCTAGCTTCTCTTGATCTTAGGTTGTGAAGGGTTTGTTGAAGTACTGGCCAAAGACCTGCAGTCAGAAAGAGGTATTTATAGAAGTCGTAGAAATCATGAATGTAACTGTCAAATGCTATGAAATCATGAATGTAACTGTCAAATGCTATGAAATTTTTAATGTAACTGTCAAATGCTATGAAATTATGAATGTAGCTGTCAAATGCTATGAAATCATGAATGTAGCTGTCAAATGCTATGAAATCATGAATGTAGCTGTCAAATGCTATGAAATCATGAATGTAGCTGTCAAATGCTATGAAATCATGAATGTAGCTGTCAAATGCTATGAAATCATGAATGTAGCTGTCAAATGCTATGAAATCATGAATGTAGCTGTCAAATGCTATGAAATCATGAATGTAGCTGTCAAATGCTATGAAATCATGAATGTAACTGTCAGATGCTATGAAATCATGAATGTAACTGTCAGATGCTATGAAATTATGAATGTAGCTGTCAAATGCTATGAAATTATGAATGTATCGGTAAGATGCTGTGAAAATTTGATTAAAGGGAGCATGAGGATGATGGTGAATGTTAATTAATGCTAGACGCTACTTTTCTAATTCTTTAATAATAATAATAATAATAATAATAAAGGTTTAACGTCCGTTTCCTCATCCAGGGATGATGTCAGGGACGTCAGGGAGTGCGTCTGTCTATAAACGTGCTTTTTGTAGGTAATGTTTTTGGGAGAACTAGAGGAAATCTTGGATGTGATAGAGCCATCTCAGTTTCAGACAATCATGGAGCCATTGTTCAAACAACTTGCTCGTTGTGTTTCCAGTCCGCACTTCCAGGTCCGTAGCATAAAACATGATTAAAACTTATTATTAAAAATTATAACATAAAATATAGACAGATTTTTAATGGGTCTACATTTGTATAGAGCCTTCACAGTGCTGGTACAAGTATATCTATAAGTGGTAAACAATTTTGTTTATTGACTATGAAGCATAGACTATTCGAAAACAAGAGTTTTGCATATCTTGATCTATTTGATTTCTGTGTGTTTTGTGCATTTAATTTAGTATGGAAAATATTTCTCTTTTTTAATTCTAATTTTTAATGAAAAAGAAATTCGAGTTATACACATTTAGCTTGTCCTGCTACTGTTACTACAGTTAGATCAACAGCTATGCATATTTACCGAGTCATAAATGTTGTTGCTGGTTTGAGGTAACGATTTTGCTGGACCAGTAGGTTTATAGCTTATTGTATACATTGTTTTAGGTTGCTATTAGAGTGTTGTATTGCTGGAACAAACCAGTATATATTAAGTCTTACTTTGTGTTAGGTTGCTGAGAGAGCGTTGCATTGCTAGAACAACAAGTGTATAAGACATACGTTGTGTTAGGTTGCTGAGAGAGCGTTGCATTGCTAGAACAACAAGTGTATAAGACATATGTTGTGTTAGGTTGCTGAGAGAGCATTGCATTGCTAGAACAACAAGTGTATAAGACATACGTTGTGTTAGGTTGCTGAGAGAGCGTTGTACTACTGGAACAACGAGTATATAATGTCGCTGATAGAGGAGAACTCGCAGGTAGTGCTAACGATTATGTTCCCGGCGCTGTATCGTATCTCGAAGGAGCACTGGAATCAAACCATCGTTGCTCTCGTCTACAACGTTCTTAAGACGTTCATGGAGATCAACAGCAAGCTCTTCGATGAACTCACCTCCAGCTACAAGACTGAACGGCAAAAGTACGTGCAACTTTTGTTTTGATGTACTTTCTGTTTTATGTGAATGATAGCATATATATAATATGATATATATACTATCATCTTGCATTTAAGTTTTTTTATAATTGTGACTATTGTACTGATTGCAGTTTTAAGAATGTAGTTTATACGAACATTATTGTTTATGGCTATGATTTCCTATAGCAAATAAGTGAAGCGTTAATTGTAATTGATTCATCAAAGGCTAAACCCTGTGTTTAATATTGGCTGTATTATCCTGAAGGAATATCGTTAAGGGACATTTGTGATATGTGAGACTCAAGTGACTAATTCTGACTTTACTACGCTGCCACTGGCAACAGATTGATAATGTTAGCAAATAATTAACAGATATTAACAGATTGGTATTGTTTTAGACAAGTAACAAACCTCTGCGCGGACCTGTTTGGGGCTGAGTGTTCAAATATTAGTCTGCAAAGATTTAATTTGTAATATGAATAAGAAGAATAAAACTTCTTTCTATTTTTTTAATGTTTCATATCACATTAATCTATTTCTGTGTACTGATGTTCTTGTGTAGAGAGAAAAAGAAGGAGAAGGACAGAGAAGAACTGTGGAAAAAGCTTGATACTCTACAACTCAATTCTAACTCGGCACAAATGATCATGACGTAAAACTTCTAACTACTCACTCTATTGGTGCAACATTCTGCGCTGCTGTACGCAAGAGTTCTGCAGAGTAACTGAAGCGACTATTCGATAGTCGGGCAGCCAGAAGTAAAAGTCTGTTCGAGATAAATCAGTCGCTGCTTCCGCAGCTGTGAAATTTGAGCTTGCGAATGGTTTATACTAATGGTGCAGTGCTTTGTTTGTAATATTGCGCACAACTAGTCTGGGATGTAGGTGCGTACTGCTTACGTTGACTCTGTCAGGGCCTTGCTGTTGGGCTATGTGGAGGTTAGAGCCAAAGGAGATGCTCAGCATCTGCTTTCTAAATGGCCTTTACTTCTGTTGCTAGGATTTGAACTCATGGCAATTATGCGCAGATACGACCAATGCAGTTTTGAATAGAACTACAGTAAATATGGTTTTTATCACATGTTTGACCTTGTCTAACAGAGATGCTACAAAGAGGCTGTGTTTATGATTGTACAAATTGACATAACATTATTGCTTATACAGATCTGTTTATTATATAGTACACCGGCAGCTGTAAGCACTGAGAGTGTATAAATCCCAACCGTGTTGGTTGGAATTTACTGGCTCTCTGGCATAACCAATCGATTTTCTGCGTTTATTTCCGATGCCTCTATTTACGACCTTGGCAGGGTTTCAGATTGATCTAGAGCAACGTAGAAAAGGCCTCTTGCTCTTTTGTGTAGTAAATATTTTCTTGAAGAAAAGAAGTGAATGCAAATTTTGATATGTATATACAAATATGTACATGTTTATATATATATATATATATATATACACTATTTGCTATTAACTCGATGAAAATTAGAATATAAAGATAAGCACAGTACCTGGCTGGAGCAATGGAGCCTGTTAGGTAATGATCGGCGGTCCTAGGGGGGGAGGGGATCCGCCCTGGGGTAGGTTCTCTCATTGGAGTTGTATTCTCTGCCGGGGCATGTTTACAAATGATTCTGATCCGAAATACATTGCGTAACTCCTTACTGATTCTCAACTTTGTTACGATACACTGATTTTATTCAACTAGTAACTTATTGCGTGATTTGTTTTCTAATGTGTTTTGTGTAAGTTTTGAGTAATTGCTTGTTTATGGACCCGGTCAAGCTTTGAATTTGCGAACTCTTGCTTACCTGACGCGTCTGTTGCTGCATTAGCTAGCTCCTCTCAGAGTGCTTTTTGCCATATTTGTCGGATTCTTTTAGTATTTTTCTGGTCATCGTCATACTGTTATGACTCGATTGTGAAAAGATTGTTGCGTTAGTATTGTTGTAAGCATATCTTCTAGCAAACTTCGCTATTTTACCTTTTTACATTTTTATCATTTTTTTACAACAAATCTGGCATCTGCAGTATAATGGGCTGCACGGGTTTTCTAAGATACAATCTCTTGTCGAACCGTTCGTTCCACTCCTTGATTAATCTACTCTGATTGGCAGCTAGTACATTTATAGCTTGATTACTCAGTTGCAGTTCATTACTCTAACCGTGACTCAAGCAGACTTATAAGAAGTCTTTTCTTTCACCGAAGTGCAGCATCTTGACTGTAGGTTAGGAATTCTGGCAGAATATTGCACTAAATATCATTGTGATCTTGTCAATGTTTAGTCACTGAATAGTGGAATGCACAGGTATATTTGTATTATGCAGTACTTTATTATCGTGCTTGTAAATAGTGTGTTTTTAATGATGTTGTTGTTATCTTGTATCCTGTGTAATTCTGCGGTAGAAATCTGTTGCCAAATTTGTGAAAGTATTTATGTACCGCAACGAACTTGAACGTTTCAGTGCAGTTACTTGTCTGTAATTTTAGATTAAATTAATGAATTATTTTGTGATTGTGTGCGGATAATTCGTTGCGTCTAGATCGTGCTGAAATCAAAATCCTAAGACCTTTGGAAATGGTTTTTCGTAAATGAAATACCAATCCTTTTCTGCTCATGGCGAGCGTCGACGTCCCTGACAACATCGCCGAATGAAATAAACTGATCTAAGCATTTGGTTCTAAAAAATATTACTTCTAACTGTTTTAGTAATGCTATTATGGCAAAGTTAAAATAATAACATTTAAAAATAAGGATGAGATAGTTGTTTTTCTGCTAGAATGGAACTGACATAAACTATTGAATGTGATAAAGTCCGATTCTTTTCGTTCAAATCTTATTTAGTTATTGAAATATTGATAATCGGCTAGTAATGGGAAACCACCTCTGAAATCCAATTTTTTCTTGTTAATGTTAGACAGTGATACTAAACTTATGATAATCTTAAGTTAGAGATTGAAGTCACATTATCAGTCACTATATGATGGTGTTAGCATATTGAACGATCGAGTTCTGTTCATTGAAGGTGGAAACAGTATGTGTAAGAATATGTATCTAGAATCTGCAATTTAGTAGAACACCACAGAGAGATATGAAATAATTTATATTGCTACTGGATTACCAAAATCATGTATCTTGACGTTTATTTATATTTAATTTTGATTTTATCATGTTTGCGAATGAAAGACGTATATCCGCCAGCTTTTCTATGCTGATTATTGGTTTGCACCACCTGTGATGAATTCAATCTGTACGAGAATAAACAATAAGTATATATATATATATAAGCTTTAAAACACCGTTTAACGTCTGTTTCCTTTTTCATAAGGATACTGTCTGAGACAATCAGGCTGGGATTCGAACCGATGACCTCCCTATTTATCAAGCAAGCACGCTAATCACTGGGTCATCGAACAGGTATAAATATATAGATTATATTAACTGCATTTCTCACCACTATGTTACTACTTTATACTCACTTTATTACTCAAAACATAAAGAATTGAGTCTTCTGTAATGTAAAGTACTCGTTATTTGTATATTGTATAGGATTGTTATATTTGGTAGCTGAATATTGCTGTTTGTAAGTTTGTAGCTTCCCATCCTGTAGTCTTGGGCATGTAGTAATTAGTAGTGCAATATTTTGTGTGAACATGCTTGATTTTCTGCGTGAATCAATTAGTGCCAGTGTTGAAACAATTAAAAACAAACAGAGGTATGAAATAATTAAACTATCTCAAATTATTCATACATTGCAGAGAATTTTGGCTAGGGTTGCCTTCATTCACCCACTATCTGACATATTGGCTTAGTAAATTGAACGTTTGCTCAACTGATGTCGAAAATTCATAACAAAAAATCTCCTACACTTTTCCCCTCCTCCCTTCTGATCCACACTGTAACCCTTCTTCCTATTTTTTTGTTTTTATTTGTTAAAGCACTAACTACGCGTGTGTGTATCGTAACTGTTCAGCTTTTATGTCCATACCTCATACTCGTAAATCAGTACAAATATTGTACAGATTTGAATGCTGCTTTGTATATCTCTGCATATTATTTGTCTGCACGACGGCACATTTGTCATGTGTGTAATGAATGTTGTTAGTGAACGTGAGGTAGAAAATGTTTGAGCAAGCTATTTAGCCAGATATCGACTTTCAAACAGTAATTTTAAATTGTAGTTGTGTATTAAATTATTCGCATATTCATAGGGCATGCGATTGTGTTTGCTGGTCATTAAAGCAATATATAGCAAATGCTTTTTTTGTTGCTGTTGTTTTATATTTTTCTGATTAGTTAAGTCGGCCTAAGTTTATAGACGTCAAACCATGATAGTACCTTACAACTAAACGAAACTGCGCGTGTCGTAAGAGGCTACTGAGCAAGAACTGAGGAAGGTAAAGGGAAATCACCTCATAAGTTATAATATTTCCAAACTATAGGCTACATTAAGGTGCAGATAATGCATAGCCTTTTGTGAAGTGATTAACTTGTTGATCTATGGAGTTGGACCTACTTTTTATGGAGCTGAAAGTTCTCACATGAAAGACTATTCATTGGACCTGCTACTTAGCAGTACGTTAGACTCTAAAGAGAGTACCCTGCACTGGGATTACTAGCTGTTGTAATTGTTCGTGTAGATAGTAGGCTAACTTTTTAGTCGCTCTGTACAGCGCGCATACATTAGTAACAATACAGACCTACGTAATATTCACGATTTTAATACCTCACAAAATTGTATGAGATTTGAGCTTAAGAGTTAAGGCGATGATTCGCCGCAGCTAAACTAATCATTCAGAATTTCATTCCTGTGCTCAATTTGCTAGTAAACAATATACTCATACCGATGCACTAGCAATTAATAGACTCAAATCTCAAAAGACCCATTACGTTGTTGAAAGTTTGGTCGATACTCTAAAATAAATCTTATTCTTAAAAATTAACACTAATATTAACATCGAAATCAAACTTTGTATCTATCCAGCTTATTTGACTCTTGGCATATATAAAACTGGTTTCTTTACTTTTCATGCTTTTAGTTTAGATATTCTATCTCTGATCTTTTATTCTTTTCATTTTTATTCTTTTTATTATTTTTATTTTATTCGCGCTGAACTGAGAGTAAAATCTCGGACATTCACTGGACTGGTTAAACGGAAAATGGTCTCAATTGCCTAACAGTTTAAACATGTGGTATTAAAAAGTGATGGATATCAACATAGTTGATCATTTCACTATAATGCGTGCTTACTTACTTTATCTGTAAAGTCGACCAGTGATTTAGAATTTTTGAAACACTGACACAGGAAATGCTGAGCATGGCTACACTGTTGTTGTCAGGGAAATGTAAACAAAGAGCAATCAGCTGATCAGATGCTGAACACCTGGTGAGATTTTATTTGTAAAATCTTCACATAACATATCAGACCGTGTTCGTAAAGTATCCATGGCGAATCTGATGTGATAATTGTGACTGCGAAAACGGCTTTTATAATTTTCTGAAGAGCCTAAATTCTACTGTGTGGATTCAAATACTGGTGTATATATGTTAGTTTTATCTAGAATATAGTTATGTATTGTTTTATAGTTTTATTTTGTTAGTTTATTTTAGTTTTCTGGATTTTGGAATTTGCACCGATTTTGGACCTTCTTTTTGCTCCCGGCTTGATTTTGTCACAATAGTGCTCGATGTTGTCATTGATGACTGTAAATCTGTAACACTCTGGTGTTGTTATTGTTATTATTATTTATTTAATTTTTGTCAGCATAGATTATAACTAAATAGTTAAGCTTGCTCAATCAGGATGATGCTTATCAATCAATTGAGAGCAATATTCTTGAATAGTTGATTAATTTATTATTCATAGACGTGAATAAGTACATGACAATACAATGGATGATTTCTCAACGACATCAAAGGAAGACTACGAAGACAGATCTGAGTCTCTCATTGAAGCTGCCAATGCATATGCTGCAGTCGTTTCAGCAGACACAGATTCTGCATCAGATCTGAAACCAATACCTCCAGTTAAGAAATCAACATCTTTAGCATCTACCAATGATACTAGATATACTAAAGTTCTGATAAATAATCCAAATGCGTCACTTGCAAGTGGAAAGACCCATCGGGAAAATAATGATAGAAGAACTCTCAATGGAATAACAAAAGCAAGCAAGCCTTCTTCATCCAGTGATCCATCGCTCAGGAAACTTGTATATAACGATAAATTACGTCAAATAGTCCTTCCAATTCGGAATCATTCTGCGCAAGACTTAGATATAAAGGGTCTGTGTGAATTCCATCTTGGTCTTGTAATTGGTCATCTGAAAGGAGAAATGGAGACTAAAAACAAAATCATAGTAATGGGATTTGTGCCTGGTCATCCTGTCATTCGCTCTGGAATATTAATAGGTTTGTAAATGTAATATGTCTAGTTCAACACATAAGTATTCTAATACTTATTTTCTGTATAAATTTCTGACATTAATAGTCTTAGTGATTGTTTTACTATGTTTTTCTTTTAGTTATTCATAAGTTTGTGTGACTTTATATAATATTATGTATATATTATATATAATATTATATATACAGATATGTATATATATATATGTATATATATATATATATATATATATATATATATATATATATATATATATATATATATATATATATCCAATACCTCCATATTATTTAACGTAATAAAAGATAAATAAATATTATAAATATATATTCGATATGTTTTTTGTTTGTGTATATAAGTGTTTTATTATAAATATTATTGTTTTATTCTTAAATATTCTTCTTAGTATATATATATATATATATATAATATATACATTACATTCTTCTTAAATTTACATTGCATTCTTCATTATGCATTCTTCTTAGTATATATATATATATATTATATATATATATATTATATATATGATATAATATATTATATGATATATATATATAATATATAGATATTATACATATACTATATTATATATATAATATATATAATATATATATATATATATATATATATATATATATATATATATATATATATATATAGATATATATATATATTATATATAATATATATATATATATAGATAATGTATATATGTATAATTTATTGAATATATATATATATATATATATATATCTTTGTAGATTTATCTATTGCCTTTATGAATTCTGAATTTGTCTAGATGAATATATTAGTAAAAGTTGGTTACTAAACCCAATTAATTTTATTGTTACTCTTCCCATTAAAATAGCCAATATTTTATTATATAAAAATTACTGCTTTGAAGTTTGAATTGTTGTATTTTGCGACAGGTGACTGGATGATGGCTATTAATGGAGTACCTGTTTTGTTTAACAATATTAAGGAGGTTCTAGTCAAAGCTGCAAATGACAGAAAGGTTTCTAAATTAGTTTACTATTATTGCAATGTCATAACATTATTAAACTAATACATCTACACCTATAAGGAGCATAACATAATTGTATTTGATTTATGTAATTACCGTTCGTTACAAAAGCTTTTGCACATTTGCGCTAGTACTGCTAATTGATGAGAATGATAAAATGATATATTTTAAAGAATATCCTGTGGTATATATTTGTAGCTAACACTGACTGTTCAGCAAGCGCAGTTAGCCATTGTATCTTCATTGAATAAAACTGCCTTGGCCTCAGATGGAACCAGGGCCATATTTGGATCAGGTCAAGGTCGTAATGAGGTATCTGGATCAGGTCAAGGCCATCAAGCAGTATCAGGAGTATCAGAGTCAGGTCAAAAGCATCAGATAATATCTAGGCCAGGTCAAAGTGAAGGTTGCATTAATATGTTGCAGGGTGAGCCAATAGGCTTGCTATATCTTGCAACAGACATTAGAGCGGATGACTTGACTGATCAGGTAGCAATGCTTAAAATAATTGCTTACCTTAAAGTGTTGTTATTATAAGTCAATTACATATATAGTTACATTTTTAAATTTCCTTATTTAAATATATATTTAAATAGTACTATATTTAATTAATATATTCTATTGAGAAGTTATCCTGATATAAATCTACTATGGCTTTTCGTAACTCCTATTCTAAACACTTTGCCGATTTATTTAATTCTATTCAATTTCCGTATATTGCTAGATCTGACAAGCACAAATCATTAATACATTGCATAGCAACATTACAGTAAGTAAAAGCGAGAGAAAGAGAGAATGTTTCATAATGCTGTTATTTCTGTTATGTTCTTATTTCAGTTTGTTTCAAGTAGCATTTAATTTTATTTGCCAACTGTATAAAAATGGCAGCAGTTTGGTTTAAAAAACCTACTGGACAACATTTAAGATATTTGCATTTTTTGTGTATTCTTGCTTACTCACTTATTGAAAACCTTTGTTGATTTGATGTATATACTCATTTAGGACACTCATGAAGATATAGTTTACCAGTATTTTCCTCATGCAGTAATTTGTGACTCGTTGGAAGCAGAAAATACAGAGCCATTTCAACAAATGAAGCATTCTAAAGGATCTGAACTAATTCAAGCGTTGAGGGGTTGCTTCATAACTTTGTCCCACCTCTTCAATCAGTTTATCACTGGAAATAAATTATCTAGGATTAGGAAGTTAGTCAACGCTATGTGATAAATTGAAATGAGTGCTTAAAATTGCTTCTAATTTAATTTCAGTTGTAACGATTCGCAACCTTAACTTAATGAAACTAATCTTTCTTATAGTGCCACATGTACATTTCAGCTAGTTAATACTTAATAAGTATTAAACTATTAAATTAAGTTAAATATTAACAGTTAGTTAATACTTAAAATATATGCTAAACTTTGCCATAATTAATTAATTAATTATGGCGAAGTTTAACATCCCATTTTCTTATCCCAATGGCACTATTATTAACAATCCAACTTGACTTTGAACTTGTGGCCTTTGGCTTATTAGTCAGTCAGGCTAACTGTTCTACTGTCAAACATTTACAATTAACATTTATCTTATAATAAATTAATACGTGGATATTTTGACTAAGTATTCTGGTTGAAATAAGGTAGTGCTATTTAACTATCTGTTGTGTATAAAGTACATGTATTTTCACTGCTTATTCAAAAATATGCGCATGAATAGTAAGTTGACCTTAACTTCTCTACTGATATTTTAACTTTATATTTTATTATAAAGAAGTTGTTACAGGTTTATTGGACTACCTTAGAAATTTTTAGAGTATTTAAAATACTGATAATTAAGATAAAATTATTCTATTTATTATTCTATAATTATATTATTATCATTATTACTATAATTATTATAAGTTGACTGCATAAAAGTCATAGTGTATTAATTATTAAGTTATATAAAAATAAGTTAATTAAGTATAATTTAATTAATTATTTAATATTAATTATAAGTGGTTTCAGTGTAAATTATAAATGAAACTGTAGCTATTTTTAAGGAAGTTTATGCACTCAGAAAAAAATGAAAATTTGTATCACCAAATATTATTCTGCAGAAATTTGCTTTCCATTGCAGAATTAGAATAAATATAACTTAACGTTGTTGTTTCTTTCTTATTTTAGTTCAGTGATAACTGTGAAAGGGACACTGTGTCATTTAGCCTATCATCAGGAATTGCATATTGCTAACAGACTATTGATAGCCTGCTGTCCTGCAAGCAGGTATTTGATGGGTCATGTATATCGCTATTTAAAGAGTTGCTATACACATTTTCCACAGTAAATACACAGTAAATGATTCTCATTGAAGCCTGTAGCTTATTATTTCCTAATAGATTACTGCTTAAAAGTGTTCCCCTATTTAATAGTATCTTCTTAAGGGGTTATATAATTATTTCTTAAATAATTTTTATATTACCTCTTTGTATATTAACGTTTTCTTATATCAGCAGATTTATGCTATCTTTCTTATAATAGCAGAAAACTGGACTTCGATTCCCACTTGGCCTAGCTTTTGCATTCATCCAAAATATAGCTATTGTCATAATGTAGAGTTGTAGTCATAATGTAGAGTTGTAGTCATAATGTAGAGTTGTAGTCATAATGTAGAGTTGTAGTCATAATGTAGAGTTGTAGTCATAATGAATATAAATTTTAGTCATAATGCAGACATTTGATTTATATGAGATATTGAGTCGATCTAATAGCACGTGTAAGTATTGATTGGTTTCGATAGATATAGTAAATAAAGAGAGAGAGAGAGAAAGAGAATTGTTTATTTCAGTTGCCACAGTACATACACAATTTATACGCTAAAGGCCATTCTAAAGGTCACTAGTATTTTACTAAATTGTACCTTTCTAAATTATTTTCAGAATGTCAGTGGTGGAACTGAATAGAGTTCTAGAGGACTTTGTCAGTGCTCTGAGACTTCTGTACGTGGAGCCCCTGACAAGGTCACTGGCTCTCATTTTTTTAAATCATTAAATTAATAAAATCATTCGATCTCGGCATAGCTGCTAATTGATGTTTTGTAGGCCTTCAGCTTAGTATTGTATTGATTGTATTTGCTCTTTTGTAAAGTATAATTGGTTCTTGTTGATTTATATGTGAATTATTTGGGCAATTATTATTGTAAGCTGCAGTTTAATACTAAATTTTCATACTACAAAATTCAATATCAGGTATTGTATTTTAATGTGAGATGTGTAATTATCTTTAATACTTGTTTATCATTTGTTTTGTTAATGTTAACTGTGACAGTTTAGGATTTTTATATTGTATTTTCTAATTGCAATATATTATAATTTTATCTTAACTGCTTACCTTCTTAGCCCATTTTACTTAAATTGCTTTTGCGATGATTTCTGAAATATTTGTGCACTTTGAGTGTAAACTTCATAGATGTTAACTTACAATTTTATTAGCCGTTTAAAACGTTTCCATTACTAAGTATGATGGAGAGTAAAGTTGTAGTCACGGTGATATTTAGCATTCATTTAAATCATGATTATTATTCTGTTTCTATATAATTTAATTTATTTTAGGATATTCGAGAATGTTCTTTACGGAAAGTCCTTGGATAGAATCCTAAACAATCTTTTTCTACATCAAATCATCAAGCATTCATCGCGCACTTTCACCGCTCCAGCGACACCCGCACAATCTGATAGTGGGATTGGGGGAGACTCTCTGACGTCACAGCAGACTTTTTTCCATAAATCGTCATTCGTTGATTGCCAAGCTGAGGCGCAGGCCTTGTTTCTTCCGGAGGAAATGAAGGTAAAAATTAAATAATTGGATAATTATTTAATTTTTACTTTTTTAGTTAGTTTAGATTATGAAATAGATTGGATAATCAATTGATCTATTCAATGGATCTGTAAAAGCAAAGCATATCTCTCTGTCTCTCTCTTATTGCGCTGCCTACTGGCAGCTCCATGGTATATAACGCCTCCACTCATCTCCATCTTCAGTTTCCCTCTTCATGGCCACATGCGAGTGGATTTTTAAATCAACCAGAACATTCCTTTTGATATACCATTATTTTTGGGGGATTTTTTTAAACATTATTGGGCAGGGCTTCATTCTTGCCCAATAATGTTTAGGCTTCATTCCCTAAGAAAACAATCCTGTTGACCCCAGTCCTGTTTACTCTCTTTATATAAATTATAATTGCTGTCAGTTATCCATTTACACTATAGAAGTAGATTTTCAATATGGTGTCAAGATATATAGTAGTAGTCAAGCTGTAACTGTGTTTTCACAGATTGGACTTCTCATAAAGCAGTAACATTAATGAAAATGATGGCATAATTAAATTACTAAACAGTTCAAATTAATTAGATTTAGACTACATATATAGTTAATTAGATATAAATGAAATTAGAATCTAATTTATGAGTAATTATGAGAACGTTTATCAAGCTGCGATTTATATATAACATGAGCTACGAGATGCAACAGTGAATATGATGTTATAATGTATTTGCAGATAGTTTTGAACAACTGTCTAAGTCGATTTGAATCTGCAGACTTTGCAGACATGGTTTGTACATCGCTTGCTAAACCTGTTCCTATGATACAGATAACAAATGTAACTCATCTTTTCAATAATAGTATGTTATTTTATAGTAAAGAAAACTTTAACTTAATTTATAATATGTAAAGCATTTTGACATCATTTTAATAAAGAAATATTAACAGATGAATACTATTAAACGCAACCATCAATTTTTAGCTAAGGAATTTTACAACATTAATAATAAAAATTAGACTGCTACAGTCGTCACTGACAACATCGAGTACAATTGAGACAAAATCAAGCTGGCAACTTTTTTTTTTCATTTCAACATTGAAACAAACCATTGCATAGCTATTTTGTGGTAGCACATTTTAGTCTCTTTTATTATGTCGATGAAATATTGTCAGTATTATTTGAATTTTTCTCTTTGTATATGAGATAAACTTCCAGTGCACACTGATCAGACAAAGGCATGAACTAGATATCTGAAAATTAACTTATATGACAAAGTTAATCAAACTTTATTGACTATGTTATTGTAGGGAGAAGATCATTATGGAATGCCCCATAAATACTATATTATTGGCAGCTGTCTCTTTTACCAGGTTAAAATTACTAATAAACACATTAGGTAAATAATTACTAATAAATAATTATTAATTAGTAATTGCCTATTAGTAATTAGTAAAGAATTAGAATTTACATCAGTTTTGCTGAAAAATTTGTAGTGCAAGATCAATCAATCAATAAATAAGAATTTAACGTCCGGTTCCTTGCCATAAGGCAAAGTCAGGGATGTCTCATGCAGACAAGATAATTAAACTGTCCTGAGATAACTATGACCATGTAGACTATAAGAAGCTATTACAGTAGTCCAGTCTACATCTGACTTGTTTGTGGATGGAATCCTGAGTATGGAGTTGCTTAAACTTAATATTTAAAAAAAATTGTAGATATGTTGGTTGGGGGGGTCGTTATGTCCACCAAAATTAAACTTACTGAGATTTTTTCTAGGCTGTTCTGCCTCATTAACTACTGTAATATACACACGAATTACTGTACCTACATGTATGTAGGTACAGTAATTACTACACACACATATAAATTTACACACATATATGTGTGTGTGTGTAAATTTGAAGGGTCTGTGAATAATAATAGGCCTGCTTGTTTCTTCGGTTAGGCCTATACGTAACCTTTACATATAATTTACTCTCAAATATTTATAATCATCATTATATATGATTCAGGGTTATCTATTGGCTAGCCACCTATCAGCAGAGCTCCAATCAGAGGTCGTGTTGTATCTGCATTGCCATAGACTG
The DNA here is from genome assembly GCA_905160935.1 of Enchytraeus crypticus. NCBI lineage: Eukaryota > Metazoa > Annelida > Clitellata > Enchytraeida > Enchytraeidae > Enchytraeus > Enchytraeus crypticus. The sequence continues at coordinate 2,282,898 of CAJHZI010000457.1, forward strand.
CTGATCTTAAATTATAACCTCGCTTGTGATTGGCTGAATGGAACTCTTGATACCGCTGAACCTGTAACAAGTTGGAAGGAAATTTATCTAAACAGATGTAGATATGGTGAGCAGATAAATTCTGAATGTCTTCCTGAGCGCAGAACATTTCTGATTGTAGTTAGAAGGGTATGTGTTATTTAATCTATTTTAAACTTTATTTCTTAAATTTCCAGTTTGGTTTCACATATGACAGGCGCATGTCTTAATGTTTTCTTGCTTAAGTTTCCGTCTTTATAGATTTTCTTCCTTCTTTCCTATACTCTTATGGGAATTAGAAAATTTTCTATTTAATTTTAAACAATTTGAATAAAAATTATGTGTTATAATGTTTAACATGAATTTGCCTATAAATGTACACTTACATTTAGGGCGACAGCAGTATGATGGCGGCCATGTTGGAATCTGCAGACAATTTAACTGATCTCCCCGATCATCAGCCTGATCCATTCTACATAAATCAGCTTAAAAACACACTCGTTCATCTTGACACTGCCGGAGTGTTCGATAACTGTCGAATCAGGTTGGAACTGGATTGATTTTGTATTAAATTTGCTTTCACCGATTAATTAAGATTTTATGATGTTATTTTATGGCTTTTTGACAAAATTTTTTGAGATATTAAATTGATACTTAAAAGTGGATGAACGAGGTCAAACCAAAAACTGTAGAAGTGCTTGATTTGTCATTGATAACACTGTCACAACAGTAGGCAGCAATTGTTTGTTGTCACTTGTTGTTGTAGTTGTTGTTATTGCCGCTGTTGTTGTTGGTGTGATTAAAAGCTTCAGTGGCTCTCACAGTGTGGTTGCACTTATGTGGCACAGTGTAGAGACTCTATATTGTGTGGCACAGTGTAGAGACACTGTATTGTGTGGCACCATGTAGAGGCACTATATTTTGTGGCACAGTGTAGAGGCACTATATTGAGTGGCACAGTGTAGAGACACTATATTGTGTGGCACAGTGTAGATGCACTATATTGTGTGGCACAGTGTAGATGCACTATATTGTGTGGCACAGTGTAGATGCACTATATTGTGTGGCACAGTTTAGCAACTGTATATTGTGTAACGAGAAATGAAAGCAGCAATAGTTTTATTATTATTTCACTTGGTTGTAAAATTATGAGTAAATTATGCTTTCTGAGTTTATTAAAACTTACAAATAATTATTTGAAATAAGTTTTATTTGAATATTCTATTCTGTTAATCAAGCACTGCAGACTAATCAAACAATTACAGTGTCAACAATTGCACATACTACTAGCGGTAGCTCATTTTCATTCATTTTGTTAGACACAATAAGTAAACATTTAAAAATACATCGTCTTGTAAAACACGCATGTACATTAATATACGCTGTAGATAACTTTTACCATTTACCAGATATCTTGCTATGTTAATATACAGATTGTTAGGACCTCCAGTTCCCAGCCTGACGCGCATTGAGTGTTTTCTGAGATCCTCTGATAAAGATAAATCATCGAGTGGCCTCTTGCCTCAGCTACGAGTTCGGTTTAGTCCAAAGCCTGTACGTAAAGCCACTGGCACGTCCCGCAGAAAACCATCTCATCGGAGTCAAAGTCCTTCCTCAACCACGAGTAGATTGCCCGGAGCATCTGCCAGAAAACCGTCCAAAACCGGATCTTCTGAAACATTGATTGGAGCTGGAAAATCTATCAAACCTTATGGTTTGTAGCTTATTTTAAATGGACTTACGTGGAATGAGAATAATGTTGTTAGAGTTAAATAGTGTTGTAATATGAATATAAAGTTATATTAAAAACTTTTTTTTCTCTTTTTTGATGTGGGAATTTGTAAACATCAAGCCGATTAGCTATAGAGATAAAAGTCTTGCAGGATTGAGAGATTAGAGGTAGAAATCTTTCAGGATTCAAAGGTTAGAGGTAAAAATCTTGCAGGATTCTGAGTTTAAACATTTCATCACGGGTTGAGAATTTAATTATGCGAATTAGAGGACTTGGAATCTCATTTCAAATTTTTTTTACCTAATTTAAAGTTACTTCTCAAGCTGTTCATTACGGTCAGGTAACGCAATTTATGTATTCTTATTTTCTTTATCCTTTCCTTCATAATAATTATTTTATTAAAAAAAATCTGAAAAAGATAAAAGAACGTATTGATGCTTTGTTTTCTTGCAGCGAAACCCTCTAGCGATGCTTCATGGTTCACAGCAGGGTTGTGGGACAATGCACTGCAAGATCCCAGTTTTACTCACCATGAATCAACTGATCTATTTACTGTACTTATAGCTTTTTCTATTTCTAGTACTTATATTTATTCACAACCCTAATTAAACTGATAAAACTGATAAAGCTAATGTTAGCGTCAGGTTCCTCACTCGAGAGCAATGTTAATGACGGGCGAGTCCAGGATTTTAATCATGCGCATACTGATCCGCGGTCGAATATCTTACCGACATCGCCACTGACTCCAGCCAAACAAAAATGCAATAGAAGATTATGACGATGATGATTACATATATTTATTTCTATTTTTTTATTTATACTATAGACGATTATCTTGTAATAGTAAAGATCAATATATTGAAAACTATATTCTTCATAAATAATAGCCATTAACAATGGGTTCAGGAATACGATTTATTTTATAATAAAAAATACTAAACTGATAAATGGTAATAACAAACAGGATATAAATATTTAATTTAATTTAAATGTGAAATAAAATATTTAATAGCATTGTTTATAATGTATTGACATACAATAACATGCATATGGGATTAACTACTGTTAATTTCAATATATACATTGCATAGTGCTTACTAACATTCAGTGACACTTGCTATCTATGAATGTTGCAGAATAATCAAGGCAGTCAACAAAACCTACCCAGCCTGTTTGATCTCAGCTTGCAGGAGGCTGGACAACAAAACAAAGAAGCGCCTCAAGGACCCTTGGGCAGTCACGTCAAGTACGTCAAAAAACGCTTTTAATATATTTTTCCATGACATACCGCACGCATTACAGAGTTACCATGCTTAAGTTTCAGCTTTTGATTTTTAGTATTTCCTCTTCTTTCCTTTTTAAGGAGTAATTTTCATAGTAATTGTTGCTTTTTGATAGCGTTTGCGCGCTAACGCAGATATAGAAAAGTAAATTTAAGTAATCTTTCAGTTCCGTGGGATTTTAATTATAGGCCTGTGCAATGTCACCCATCCAAAGTGCTAATCGAGCCCGGCGTTGCTTAGCTTCCTTTATAACATAGGAACTATACACACTCTACAAATTCACTGAACATCACCCCCTAGAAGATACAAATAAAATACATTAGAGCAGACTTGGATGATGTTGATTTCAGCTCCTATAGACGTCAGTATTAAATATGTACAGATGAATATGTCTAAATGTTTGTATAGATTGACCACTGGATTTGAGAACACTTTGTTTCACTACGTCCACATAGATTCCGCTAGCGGGATTCTGATAGCCCCTGCGCATACTGAGCTGCTAGCCGCTGCTGCGCCTAATGCAGCTCCCGTTGCTCTGCCCACTGCCTCAGCTGCTGGGCTGTCACTGCATGCGCAAGTTCTGCAGCAGTTTAGTGCAGCAGCACTTCATATAAGAAGTGTGCTGCTCAAGCCTAAATCTTTCTCTAACTGCGTAACGGCAAGAAGTGGTTACACATCTGCTCAAATTGCTGATGATGAGGATGATGATGTTGAAGAATTTTCGATTAGGTTTGTCTGCGAGTCTTTGAAGCATGAAGGCGAAAAGTCTGCAAAACAGTCTGCTGCTTACTGGGTTACCGGGTTTGTAGGCTCTATTGCATAATAAAATAGTAATATTATTAATTATAACAATAAGTAGATTTATGAAAGCACCGCTCTATTTAAGGAACTAGTAGAGCTAATTTATTGGAATTTGATCAAGAAAAATTAACTACACGAGTTAAATACGCTCTACTACATGAGTGCATGTTGTTATGGACCTTCCAATTATTTATCTGTTTATATTTTAGTTCAGCAATGATTTTACTGAAGTCTATATTCATATTCGTCGATTAGATTTACAGGTTAAAATTTTGTAGACGCTTATATTATTAATAGATCATAATATTATAATAATATAATTGCTTATTTATTAAGGAAAACACAGATTTTTACTTTTTTAACTGAACTAAAGATCATGAAGTTCACTATACTATTAGTTCATCAGTGTCCAGCAGCAATTTAGAAATTCATGTACACGTAGTACTAAATTTAATGTTTGTCAGACCGCGTTCAAATATTGAAGTAAGGGCCCGTAACGATTGATTTTTTAAATAATTATCTTGTTTAAATTAACTATTCATAAATCGTTAAACTACTATATAATGATACATAATAACTTTATTGATAGTCTCACTGGCTCTGTAGTTAACTGTAAACAAATGACTGTGTGTGTGTGACTTTGGCAGAAGATTGCTGCGAGAGACTTGCTGCGATGGATCGACCACACTGAAAGAGTTCTATGTTTGCTATGAAGACTCCTCCCATCAGAATTCTGTTGAAATGGCGTTCAAGCTCATGCAGGGAACTCTATTGTAGTGTACTGATCACAACTATACTTCTACACCAACAACAACAGTAACAATAAGATTAGAGTGTTGTCCTTGACAACATTGAGCAACATGGAACCAATCAAAACTGATGAGTAGAAAGTGGGTGGTCCACAAACGGTGCGAACCAAAATCGAGGTAATCAGTCCAAGGAAGGGTACTATAGATGAATTCTATTGAAATGGCGTTCAAGCTGATGCAAGGAACTCTATTGTAGTGTACTGATAACAAATATTGTTATACAACAACAACAAGATTAGAGTGCTACTGTTGTCCATGACAACATAGATCACCATGGTACTAAATAAAAAAACCGATGATGTGGGTTGTCAATAAAATGCGGATCAAAATCCGAATAATCAGTCCAAGAAGGGGTACAAGCGGAATGGAGGTTAACGTGTTAGTATCTTCTACCATCGTTCTTGATATCTCTATTCTCTACGACATCATGCAACCTCGTGAATGCTTTTAGAATGAAAAGAAGCCAACTAGGGTATAGATGATCCACTTTAATAAATTTTATCTAATATCAAGATCTAACAATGCGACCATGCAATCTCACCAATTCTAACTGTATAACTCTGTTTTACAGATGGCTAAGTGTGCACAATTTTTCTTATGTACAAATTAATTATTTTAAGTATGTACAATGTTTGAGGTATTATATTCTCATAGTTATGGTTAGTAGTTTCTCTTTAAAAATTATGGAAATAATTCTGTTACTGAACGATTAATTATAGCAATAATTATGTTATTGAACGATTATAGAAATAATTAATTATATTATTTAACGATTGACCGATAGGCTAGCAAACATTATCGAACGTTAATTGTCTACTAAATACTCTAGATAATCGATGTATTTGGTTCTTTAGTTTACATCTTAAATCTTTAGAAATTACAGTTAGCAACGGTGTTGATAGGCCTATCTACCATATTTTATACCACATGATTATACTGTTAGGCCATTTAGTCTTTATTCAGTGTAACCAGTCAAGTGAATGTCTGAGATTTTAATGCTGAGATTTTAATACTGAATATACATGTTCACATGTAGTACATAGATCATAGTTGAATTAGTGCATAATGGCGACAACATCATCGATATGATGGTAATGTAAAGTCATCATTGTCAATACTGCACAGGTGAAGGGGATGAAATCAAAATAATGAAGGTTCACAATATGGTGCAAGCTAATTTAATATCCATTGATATAATATAGTCACTGTACAGAAATGCAGTTCTATGAGACAAGCTAGTTTCACATAATGAATTCATTTGCATGAATTCTGTTGTTATCTCTAAGCAGATAACTTTGTTAGATATTTATTCATTATTTAGCCAGGTTACTAGATTCCGACTTCAAAAGGAATTCCCCACAATTGTTATTCTTTTTTCTGGGGTTATATAGCGCATTTTCCGAAATTGCAAAGATCATTTCCAAAATATTCTTAGAGCCTGGTTCATCATATTGCAATCCATAAAAAGAGGTCAATTACTGATTTTTCAAATCTGCTAACTTTAAATTTCTTCACAACATACAATATTGAAATGTTTAGAGAAGAAGAAAAATTGAACCTTACTTTTACTTTTCCTACGGGCTTTCTTTTTCCTGTTTGATTGTAAACAAAAAGAGTAAATAATATTTTAAGAATTTTGGATATAATTTTAATCTCTATTGATATCAATATTTAGCTGTTAAAGTCGATCTTGCTTTATTTTCATAATTAGTACAATGATAAAATTGTATGAAATTGATTATATTATTATAAATAGTAGAAATTAAATATATAAATATTTATTAAGAAATTACGAGCAGAAAAGGTCGTATTCGATAGAAATTAACAATTATAATAATAAAATTAGTGCATAGATTTTTGCTTAATATAGTGTTTGATATAGGTGTCGGCCAATTCATAATATTGATACTATTATGTAATTCCAAAATGAGTAGTTCTGCGACATGTAGAATCATTTTTAAATATATTTTTTAATCTCCCAACTCCTAATTCATATGTGCAATTATTAATTTGCTTTGCAGGAAAGATGAAGACAATTCATCAGGATCAGACCGTCAAGGTCCCTGAGGGAGGTTAGTGGATACAACATGACGCAGTATCCGTTGGCTGTTTTATTAGATAGATTACTTTAGTTTAAGTGAATGTAACAATTTTATTTTGTATTTTACATTTCAGTTAAATCCCTTTTTATTAATGTTTACTATTTAATGTAACAGACAAAATGGCTCTATTTAATGGGTTTCATTGTACTAAAATGCTTTCCAATTAATCTTTTATATGCATGAAATCAGCTGTTCATTGCTGTTTGGATTTACATAAATATACATTTTACCTACATGCATGTATCAGATCCAAATAATACGTTGTAAATGAGACTCTGTACTGTAACTGTACATGAACTGTTTTGCATGTACTCGGTTTTGCGCAATTATAGGTATCTATGACTATTTTCGTCACTCGATTACTAGAGTTAAAATGATATAAATTTCTTTACACTTCAGTGACTTCAATCATAAAACTTGAGTCATACCTCTTTTTGAAATGATCATTTCTATATTAGTGCAATGGCTGGTGACCCGTCTTTGAGACCGACCGCTCTACAGATTCCTGATGTTTTTAAAAATCCTTTCCATGATCCCCCGTATCATTGTTATCATTGTTTAGACTCACATTCACTTGTATTCTGCAGTCGAGGTGTCAGTGCGCTCTCGTAAGGTGACTGTGAAGGGTCCGCGCGGAACCCTGCGCAAGAACTTCCAGCACATGGCGGTGGACATCCGCAAGGTGAAGAAGGATCAGCTGGTCGTGGAGAAGTGGTTCGGGATTCGCAAGGAGCTCGCCGCTGTGAAGACTGTCTGCTCGCACATTGAGAACATGATCAAAGGCGTCACCAAGGTTGGTACTCTAGTGGATCAACATCTGAAATTATTCAGTGATTGAGATTTTCTGTATACGATTCATTGATTAAATGAGATGTAATCTATTCTGACAGGTTTTTCAAAAATTTGTTTCAAGTGTTTGTTCTTCGATACAGGGATGTCCCTGACATCATCCAGGCATGAGAAAACTGATGTTAAATCCTTACTTATCTGTCACTATTTATTATTCTGCGATAGACTAAACAGCCTTCTGTCCATTTCAATAAAAAGATTTGTGCCTTCTAAATTTCCAATGCCAAACAATTCTTTTGAGAAACGTATGTGCAAGCTAATGCTTGAAGTTGATGAGCCAATGCACATCTACATCTAAATCATGAGTATTGATAAAAAGAAAGTCCCATACAATTGGACCATGATATGTCGTTCTGTTTTGGAGATTTGGTCTAACATGTGGACAACACCATTGCTTAAATTAGCATATTCTTTGAAAAGCTCTGCTTGTATCTTATCTAAATCTATCCCTTCCTTGTTATTTTGTTGTTTTATGACTTTGCGCAAGTTCCTATACATCTGTACGACTAATTAACCTTAATCAGGATTCTTTCTTTTGAAGTCCCTGCCATCATCCTTGTATGAGGAAATAGACGTTAAACCTTTATTATTATTATTTATTATTTTCCAGGGCTACCGCTACAAGATGAGGTCTGTCTACGCTCACTTTCCAATCAACGTTGCCATCTCTGAGGGCAACACCCTCGTCGACATTCGTAACTTCCTCGGCGAGAAGTTCAATCGTCAGGTAAAGATGTTGCCGGGAGTGACGTGCGTAGCATCTAAAGATCAGAAAGATGAGTTTGTGCTGGAGGGCAACGACATTGAGCTTGTGTCTCGCTCAGGTGAGTCGTTCGTTTTCTAATTGTCTCGATGTTATTATGTGTCTTTTATGTGTCTCAGTCATTCTTTAAAAAAATATTCAGCTGGTTTTTAATTGTCTCAATCTTTTTAATGTCTTTTTATGTGTCTCGGCCATTCTTTAAAAAACATTCTCCCTGATGGCCGTAGTGAGCAAATTTTGTTTTCTGTCCGATGCTACTACATATGTTGATCACACTTTGAACTGTTGATTTGTCTGATCTCACAGTTGTTTGTCAGTGTTTGAAGACTTTTAAATAAACATATGCACTACTACCTTTCGATGTCTTTGTTAAATCTTTTGATGACCTTATATGTCTATTGTCTAAGTCTTTAAAGTGTCATAATGCGCCACAGCCGTCTATATTTCGTTACATTTTTAGATGAAATAACATTTATCAGTGTTATACTATTGTAAGAATGCTCTCCAGAATTTGTCTATAAGTTTTTAGAATTAATTTTTCATCATGCTAATTGCTCATCACTATATTACCGGATATAAACTAGAGGCTTACTTTTGCTAAATTTATGAATCCACACATTCCAGCGTCATTTCAAAACCTCTCTATTGCTGCATGATTCCTATTTATGGTTTGCAATATCTTCTAATAATGTAGCTTTCTGCTTTTCTTTATTTTATTATGGATGTCTTAAAGCTAAAATAATTATCAATGGATTTATTTTAGCATTATATCGTGTAGTTAAATATGTTCAATATGGTCAATTTAAAATTAGTGGTTGGTCTATTTAAACCAGTTTTGATATGTAATTAAATATAAAAAATAAAATAAAAAATAAGGTGTAGTCGTAGCTTTCTGCTTTTCTTTATTTTATTTTGTATGTAGTCATAATCTTAACTATATCGTGCATTGTGTTGTATTTGTGTTTGTGCAGCTGCTCTAATCCAGCAGTCCACGTCAGTCAAGAAGAAGGATATCAGAAAGTTCCTTGACGGCATCTACGTCAGCGAGAAGGGACACATAGTGGAGGACAATTAAATTAAAGATGTCGAGTAGAAGAAATAAACTGAATCAGTTCATGCACTACCAACAGTTTTTGTTTATGACTGTAATAGATTGTGCATTGATAGTTGCATTTACATGTAAGCAGTATAAAACGTCAATAAGGTTAATTTCGTTATCTGTCAGAATTATGCTCTAGGAATTTACAATACGATGGAATTACGTTCTGCACAGCTATCTGAAATGATTCTCATCCTGCTGCCAAAGTGTACAATAGTTGTTAATGCTTATTTGTAAAACCTAATCTGACGTCTTTAGTGTCATAGCTGAAGAACAATAATGTTAGTAAGTTCTAGTTTATTTAATAATGATTTTCCATCAATGAGATGTCACGGTTGCTAACCTTGTTCTAGATGTCTTTACAAAATATATCTGAATGATTGGATATATATCTAAGCATTCTGTAAAATTCCCACCTCTGAATCAGCTTGACACAAAAACCTAAAACCTCTATACGTGTATGATATGAAATACTCAAAAATGTATTTTAATCATATATTTCCATCTAAGTCAAATTTTAATAGTCGCTTGATCTACATGTGATGGTACAAGAGAAAAAGCCTTTAGCCTGATTGGGGAATGTTGTTTGAAGATATGATACAGACATAAACATTACAATATGCGGAAACAAGTTTCCCTATACATATTCCAAAGAATCATTGCTAAAAATATTTAACTGTTTTTCTTGGACAGAACTTATTGTTAGTTTATTTGATTATTAATAATAGTAACAACAATTAGAGTGTAACTGTCGTCCGTGGCAACATCTGGTACTATTGAAGAAAATTCAAGCTGGTGAGCAAAAAGAAGGTCCAAAATGGTGCAAATATCAAAATCTGTCAAAAGATAAAGGAAATTATAGAATTTTATTAATCATTGACCTTTATTTTAGATTAATCTGGCTAACCAACTTAAATCTCATTTTGCATTTTAGAAATCAGACTTTATATTGTAATACATACGGCATTCATAAGATTGAAAGGTAAATTCTAAGTTTATAGTTCTGTTGAAAGGCTAGTAATGATGTATGGTTCCATACATTTGTATGGTTCTGGGTGTTGGGCACTAAAAAGGGAACATTTGCCGAGTTTGCATGTGGCAGAAATGAGAATGTTACGTGTATTGTGCGGTAAAACTAGAAAGGACAAAATAAAAAACGAATATGTGAGAATGAATTTGAGTGCTGGGCGGGCTAGGGATAGGTTGGCTCTATCTAGATTGAGGTAGTATGTGCATATTGTGAGAAAAGCAGATGAGGATATAGTAAAAAGAGTTTGGAGGGAAGTTCTGGATGTTAAGCTAGTGAGAAGTAGACCACAACTGACATGGATTCGGTGATTAAGCAGGACATGAAAAATAGGGAATTGACTGATGATATGGTGTGGGACAGAAATGATTGGAGAAGGTCTATCCGTATCCCGACCAAAGTTAAACTGGGATTTAAGGGAAGATGATGATGTTGATGATCAGACTTCATACGGTAGGCCTACTCCTATAAAAGTATTGAAAAGTATCAGATTGACCATGAGAAGAATTTAGCTAAAATGTTAATTTGTATAGTACATATTGATGACCTAAGCATTCTGTCGGTTTAAGCATTGATATTAAGAATTGCGCTGTGTGTTGAAAGTGAGCTTACTTCATTCAGGAGCACTGTAATTGTTCTTGCTGCTGATGTTTTTCAAAGATAAAACTTATGCAGAAGAAGAAATCTTGTGAGCAGTGAACAAGAATAAGAATGTTATTGTTTTGATTCATTGTAATAAATTGGTTTATTCATTAACATTTTTCGAGAAAATTCTTGGGCTACTTAATCTGTGAAATATTTATTCTGATTTTAGAATCATATATCTAGATTCATTTGGACTCAACAAAATTTCAATCTAAGTTTAACTTTAAGATGTCGTCTGAGTATGCCACAGTTCAGAGAGGATCTTTAAAACTGAAGAACACATCAGATTCTATTACTATTAAAAAGTAAGTTCTAGCCTGTGTACGTATTTTATTAGATTGGATTATTCTATAAGAATAATCGAATTTTCGTGAGTACGTAATATTTTTATTTCTAAAATAAAAATATGTAATTATTTATAAGATTTATGTAGAATTATTGTTCATACCTGTGCAATTCATTCGTTTATATAGTATTTCAAACAATTATCGAAATTAAATTAGCGTATAGTTGACAGGGCGTACAATTATAAATATTGTAATTAAATATTTATTATATTGGTCTGTTATTATTCATAAGTAATATATATTATTATGCAACACTCCATCTTTTGTGGACTATACTGCAGGTAGAAATCTTGAAAGGGTTGCTCCTGGTTTTTTGTTTCTTTGCTTCAATGAATATTACCAAAGGTAGTTTGGCCGGGTTTAGAATCAGTGGCCTTCCAGACAATCTGGCAGTTTGTTATCCACTCTACCCACTACAAAATTGGAATTAGTATTTAACTCCTGCTGAACACATTAAATTTTTTATATACTATAGGTATATAGGCCCAAATGGTCAAAGATACAAGTTCAAGTACCTGTCATAACTGAGAAATCTCATCCAATAGCAAAATTTTCTCAAATCGGTATCGCCAACATGCTAACAACTAAGGTAACTTTAGTGTCCAGATGAAAATACCAGAATAGGTAATTATAAATGAAATTAATTCAAACAATCTTTTGTAAGCTGTTTGATACTTTGTGAAATTAGGAAAAAGAACAAGTCAAAGGAGAAAGAGAAGCTAAAGAAGAAGATGGAAAATTTTTCCTCAATGGCAGCTTCAAGTGACAACTCCAATGATGGTCAAGGTTCTGCTAAGGTGTCGACTCGCACAAAGGCAGAAATAGCATTTGAAAATACAAAGCAAAAAAGGGTTTGTAGACTGATTATGAAATTGCACAAGTTTTAAACCCAAATGTATACCAAAAGGCTACAAAAGTAAAGTAATATATATATATATATATATATATATATATATATATATATATATATATATATATATATATATATATATATATTGCCGTACTTGGTTATACTGTCAAAGACGTTACAGCGCAGCTTAGAGCTTGTTATCTCTAAATGAGGTAAGAATGCTACCAACTCAACACCATGCATATGCATATGCAAATTAGCACAGTTTACTTTTCAGTTTTACTTGAGAGAATTTTAAACATAGCACTGACGTCCTTATCTTAAACTTTAAAAGCCTCTACTAGAATAGAAATTATTCTGTTTATTTATTAGAAGATTTTATTAGAAGATCTTTATCATTACAGAATTATAGGTTATCACTCATGTAGCATTTGGTTAATTTTTGTTGACATGATTTGTGATTTGATTGCAGATGATTGAAGAAATGATGCAGAAGCCACTAAAATCTCACAAGGAAAGAATAATGGTATGTATTGCTATATTGAGTTACTTATACTCTTTTATTCAGCTGGATTTCTTAAATTACAATATCATTTCTTTCAGAAGAATAATAATGAATTAAGCTTAGTATGAAGGATTATTGAATCTACAAAGCTTTCGATTTAACTATTTATTCCAGTTAAAGATACTGCCTGGCTGGGACTTAACCTGTCACCTCCTGCTGTTAATCAAGTCATATAATTAATCTATGCTGATATTATAACCAGTCTGCTGATAATTTTGTCATATTTGTCAAATCAATTGTAACATAAAAGTTTTTGAGCATGCACTCTAAACTGAAATTCAGTAATGGAATGGGTTTCTTTAATCGAATGCATTGCCTAACTCTGCATTTGTTATGAACTACTACTTGTCCTTGAATTTATTCATCTCACTTCTGTAGCTCATAAAATGCATGGGTTCAAAATATGCTTCAATATAAAAAATAAGCATTACAAATTTGCTATTGGCTTCTTACTAAATCTTGTTGTGTACTGTATATACCCCTATAGATTATAATTAATATAACTTAGTGTGTATGATAAGTGGCACTTATAATTGTTGTTAGTAGCATTTTTTCTGATATTGAAGCTGATATTAGTAAATTTTATATTTGATTTGCATACACAGGAGTTCAATAATCACCTGGACAATCTATCGGAGCATTACGACATACCTAAAGTCAGCTGGACCAAGTAAAATCCTTGTGGAAATCACTTCCACATCATTTCACTCTTCCGAACTGTATATTCGTGGACTCAAATCATCTTCAAATTATACTAGCACAAAATTGATCCTTTTAATTTTAGCTCTGTTACAGCATATATTTTATGTGTTGGATTATATTATATTATTGATAATTATAACTGTTCCCATATACTGATTTCACTACTGGTCTGTGCATATTTAGAAAACATGGATGTGTTACAAGTAACTTCAAATCCTCGTTTTAATGCTGGGGGCGAAATGTATACATATATTGCACATTTTCTTAGAAATACCTTCTATTGAACCTATGGAAAAAGTAGTAGCTCTTAAGTCTGTATATATATATATGACTTTAAAAAATCATTTCATTCATATGTATAGGATGGACGTTTTAAAATTTGAATAAATACCAACATTCATTGTAAATTGTGAAACTTTCATTTAACAAACTGCAAGCTTACAAATTTATCAACAGAAAATTAACACAACACCAGTACCTTATATAATTATGTCTTTAATATTTTAATATATTCTAAGATGAAAACTTTACAATATGATTGATATTAATCAAATGATCAATACAATTGGCTAGACTTTCTCAAAATCCAAGCCGCTCATTGATTTCTAAATTTTGGTTTATTATACACTCTAAAGGTTTGACGCAATTGAGTGGTCTTACTTACAGTTTACAAGAGAATACTACTAGTTAGATCTCTCTCATAGTTAACTAAAATCACTTAAATTAGAAATTTGTTTTCGCATCTGGTGATGCAGGTGAGAATTATTAACATTTGAAAGACAAAAGCAGTTTCAATTATCAGAGTTTAGATTTCACCCGAGAGCCCACTGATCAGTATATCTTATGTATATTCTATTACGCAAATTATTGCTAAATATATTTGCCTCTCAGGAATTCCAACATTTGAAACTCCTGATGTTACATTACATTCTTAATGTTGTATTATAATTATTTAGTGTTATGATCTATACAGTCGATGGAAAGAAGTTCAAATGAAGGCTAGTGAGCTATTGTTTCACGGTAACTTGTTCTCTACACTAATCTGATTAAACAGTCGATCCTTGATGACTTGAGACATTAACCCATGTATCACCTCTATCGTGTTCTTACTCCTGCAATAATATAACAACAACAACATTAACCCATGTATCACCTCTATCGTGTTCTTACTCCTGCAATAATATAACAACAACAACATTAACCCATGTATCACCTCTATCGTGTTCTTACTCCTGCAATAATATAACAACAACAACATTAACCCATGTATCACCTCTATCGCGTTCTTACTCCTGCAATAATATAACAACAACAACATTAACCCATGTATCACCTCTATCGTGTTCTTACTCCTGCAATAATATAACAACAAAAACAATAACATTAATCACTGTATCGCCTCCATTGAGTTCTTACTCCTGTGCAATAACATAATGTACAACAACAATAGCATTTACCTCGTTAACAAACTTGTATATTAATAGGTTCAAGATTAAAATTGCAACTTGCTGTCTTCAGTTTAGCTCAAGCATATATACATACATATCATTTACAACATACAGAAATTATCATCACACGGCAATTAACCACTATCATTGAAAATCTCGAATATACATCAGATTCCATGACGCCTTTATTACAACCAAATAACTAAATCTAACTATAACTAAAATATCTATCTAGCGTTTTGCCAAGTGGCGGTGCCAAGGTACAAGATACTCACATGCTGCTTACACGTTCCATAAAGAGCAATCCTTCGATTAATGAGTCAATCCATTCACAAAACACTATACCCTATTCACACCTTAATGTAGTATAGCTTGATAGTAATACGGTTTCCGAGGTGTTTTCCCCTTGCCTTCTTCAGTTTCTTCAGTCGCTTCTTAACAACACTTGCAGTTTACATTTGGTCTATTCTTCAGCAATCCTAACACTGAAGCATATATAAAATATGCATAAACCATGAATTATTATTATTATTATTAACAACAAAGAAAACTTGTATAGCAGTGTCATGGCCGAACTCGGTCTTCGAAACTGCTTTAAAGAAAGAGTTCAATAGTAGTAATGTACGAAGAAGATACGCTGCAGACACAAACCCATCTTTGGATTAAAAAAAACCATCCTGTGCACATATTCATAAAAAAAATACTGTGCACATATTCACAACACATGAAATTGTGCACAGGAGATAGACTGCAGCCACAAACCCATCTTTGGCGGCTTTGGTCAGCCTATCTTCAGTTCTCTCGTGCACCTCGGACCCCTGCCCGCTGCCCACCCCTCCCCCCAGCATCAACGTGCCCCGCCCCAGGTTACCCTCCGACTGCTCCAGCTTGTCCGTCAGGTCAAATATTTGCGCCGTTGTGTAGTCAGCGTTCTGCGCAGACAATTCAGACATAAGAAATATTATATATCAATCAATCAATAAGAATTTAACGTCCGGTTTCACGCCATAAGCTTGTCCGTCAGATCAAATATCTGCGCCGTTGTGTAGTCGGAGTTCTGCACAGACAGGTCAGACAGCAGAAATATTATATATCAATCAATCAATCAATAAAAATTTAACGTCCGGTTCCTCGCCATAAGGCAATGTCAGGGACGTTGCAGACTCTATACAAACAGGCGCCGAAGCACCACACGATGACGACTGAGTACACAGAGACCACAAGAGAAAGCGAGATTAAAACATTGCAAGTCCAAGAGCCAAGTAATAAAGAAATAAAGAAGTGAAACTGTCTGCAATATTAGAGAATTTAACAAAATTTAGCCAAATTACCAATATTCCTATAGTTTTTAGTATCCCAGAGCTATCACTGACTGATTATTTTGGATCATCAACTATACAAAGTAGCGCATTTATTTTCACATCAACATTTTCAACACTGTTTATTATTATTAAAAAATAATGACTATTTTAAGCACTAAAATAGTCTTCATATAAACGATATTATTTCCTATTCTCTCTCTCTCTTAGTGCACTGCCTACTGGCAGGTCCATGGTACATAACACCTCCACTCTTCTCTGTCTTCCGCCTTCCTCTTCATTTCCACATATGAGTGGGTCTTTAAATCATCTAACATACCTAATCTCGGCCGGCCCCTGCCTCTTTTTCCTTCCATTCTGCCTTCTATGACCTCTTTTAATAGACCTTACCCCCTTAGAATGTGTCCTATCCATCTCTTCTTCCTATTTCTTAATACATTTATCAACTGTCTATCTGTGCCAACTCTCTCCAGGACTTCTCATTTGTAACCTTTTGTGTCCAGCTAATCCTCTCCATTCTTCTCCAAATCCACATTTCCAATGCCTCCAGTTTCCTAATATCTTCCTTTCTTAAGGTCCATGTTTTACATCCATACAATAGCGTGGTCAAAACCAAAGTTTTCACTATCTTTATCTTTGTGTCTTTCTTTAGACTTTTTGTTCATAGTTCTTTTCTACTACCAAAGGCCGCTTTTGCTTGTGCAATCCTACTGCATATTTCTGTCTCACATTTCCCATCATCGGTTATAGTAGGACCCAAATATTTGAAACTCCTTACCTGTTCCAATTTCGTACCATTTATTGTGATACTAACTTCACCTTTATTATTGGACACTCTCATAACCTTGGTCTTTTTTATATTAATCTTCATGCCATATCTTAGGGCCGCATCATTCAGCCTATCCATTATCTTTTGCAATTCAATCTCGCTGCCCGCTACCATTCCTTGTTCATCTGCAAATCGTACATCTTGTAACAAATTCCCTCCTACTTTTATTCCTTCTTTCAAGTCTTCCATGGCTTCCTCCATCATTGCCTCAGCGTAAACGTTAAACAGCAGTGGCGAAATGCTACAACCTTGTCTTACTCCACGTCCTATTTCACCTTCTTCTGAGTATTCTTGTTGGATTTTGATTACTGCTCTTTGATTCATGTACAAGTTCAAAATTAGTCTTCTACCTCTACAGTCAATTCCTATTTTTTTTAAGATATTCATCATCGTTATCCAATCAATCCTGTCAAAGGCCTTCTCGAAGTCTACAAAGCATACAAAACCGTCATTTCCATATTCTAAGCTTCTTTCGCAAAGAACCCGCATTATTCCTATTGCTTCTTTTGTGCCGCATCCTTTCCTAAAACCAAATAGTTCAGTATCATCTCTGCTTTCGAATGAATGCGATTAGTTACTATCTTTAATAAGATCTTCGATGCATGAGGTATTAAGCTGATTGTTCTGTAATCCGAACACTCCACAGCATTGGCTGTATTTCCTATTATTTCAGAAAATTACATACACACAATGGAAAATTCAAATCTGTGGAGTAATCAAAAACAGAAAATAGAAATAACAGTTGATAAAGTTTGAAATAAGAGCAGCAGGAATTTAAAAACTGAATACTGCTTCTGGTAAAGCTAAGGTTAACGTCAGTTTCTTCACTCGAAAGAGATGTATTAGCGACTTCGCCACTGGCTTCAGCCAGTGGCGAAGTTGCTAATACACCAGAGCTACGGAGAGTCACTAGAGCCAGGTACACACAGTTAGCAGACTGGAGGAGCTGAGAGTGTCCACCCAGTACTTGTTCCACAGCAGCTCCAGAAGTCTCCTGTCCAGTGACGACTTGAAGTACTGAATGTCCAGTGCATAGTACTGCTTGCAGTGAACACCGAAATCTTCTATCTTGTTCAGCGGTATGGACTGATACTCTGATGGTCCCTCGTCCGGGGGCTTGTACCCCTGAAATTAAAAACAGAACGATATGATATAATAATAATATTAATAGTAATAAAGGTTTAATGTCCATTTCCTCGTCCAAGGATGATGTCAGGGACGTCAATATAGAGGCTAAATGGGCTAAATTTAAGAAAGGTGTTTTAGTTGGGCAGAATTGGTAGCACGTAGGCAAGGAGTCCAGCTGCTGATCAATAGGTGCAGGGTTCAAAACCAGTGGTTACATGCATCACTAACATGCTTTAGAGCATTGACATTAGATTTGGTTTTGATTCAACTTCAGTTTCTTATAACAATAGCCAAGATATTGATTGGGTATATTAGATATTATATTATATAATAGATTTGAATCCTGTGATTACTAATTGGCTGTCAGGCTATTTACCAGAATTCATCTGGCTCAGCCCAATATATTACGAGTAAAGTCAAACAGTCATTATCTAATGATAATATGATTTCATAGCTATAAATGTAGTGGCTATAAATTGGTTGCAGGCTAGAATGAAGACGAATATTTGTAAATTGACTTTATTTTAAAATATTATAAAAGGCATCGGATGTCACTCAATTAAAGCTGTAACACTAAATTTCAGAGAACCTTCTTCAGTTACATAGAATCATGTACAGTAATGTACTTTTTAATAATTTTTTAAAATAATTTGTTCCTAGACTAAACTTTAATTCATAGACAGTTGATGCTAACGATCAGATCAGACACTGAACAGATCCACTGACGTACATACCTTTGGATAGGTCCTGAATGCACCCAGGTTAACTTTTCCAGCTGAAATGGTTCTAATGGGATCGATCTGCAAAACATCACAAATGAAGCATCCAGCATCAATTCATATTTACAATAATATAAAAAGCTGGTAAAGCTAAGGTTAACGTTAGTTTCCTCACTCAAAAGGGATGTCAGTGACGGGTGAGCACAGGATTTGAACCCCACACATACTGATCCGCGGTCGAGTATCATACTGACTTTGCCACTGGCTTCAGCCAGTAACATACATACATACACTAATATACATATACATACTAATATACATTCTAGTAGCCAAATTTATGCAAAAAAACAAATAAATTACATAACATGAAATGAGATTAGATAAATAGGTAAAGCAGGTGGAACCACTCGGTACCTAAATCAAATTCTAGTGAGACAAAACTACGTCAAACTAAGGCAGTGTAAATGCTTTTGACGTACCACGATGGCAACGAATGGTTCTTGAAACTGTTGGTTGAGCATTTGAGTGCCCACATCTATACCAGAGAGCCAACAGCCATAGCCTGGATGAGAGTGGTACCAGCCTATAGCATTCTCTAGTCTCTTTACCTACATCAACCAATCAATCAATCAATCAATTGGCCAATCTATCAGTATCATCATTCGATCAATCATCAATAAAACAATCAGTAAATGAATAGTAGTTATAATAATATCATAATAATAAATAATAAATACCATTGTGCGTTTCCTTGTCCAAGGTAAGGTCAGTGACGTCCCTACATCACACGACACTATAAATCAATTCAGTAAAACCTATCTGTAATAAACATATGCTGATGAGATGAAAGATCCAAAATGATAGTAGTCCAGTGATTAAAAGATGGTCATAGAAGATAGAGTATATCTACAGTGGGAAAAGATGTATTTTAAGCCTGTTTAGCTTCACTGTAGGCTTCCATGTATTCGTACGCCTGGGTGCTAACAATAAGTATGATTCGCTAAACTAATCTGCTGAACTAACCTATTTAGCAGCTTCAATGTAGGCCACCATGTATTTATTGCCTGGGTGCTAACTCTAAGTACGATTCGCTGAACCAACCTGTTTAGTGGCTTCAATGTAGGCTGCCACGTATTCATACGCCTGGGTGCTAACTGTAAGTATGATTGACTGAACTAACCTGTTTAGCGGCTTCAATGTAGGCAGCCATGTATTCATACGCCTGGGCCTGAGCATTCACCCTAGTCTCCGTGCCCTCTACCGGCAGAGCAAAGCTGTCCATCACAATCATGTTGTTGCCATCGACCTTACCAAGCAACAATCCCATGACCTCTAGGTTACCGCCTGATCTAGCGTGCATGACCATCTTCAGCAGCGCCAGCGCTGATATCCTGATGTTGCTGAAGTAGTGAGGGCTGAACAAAACGTAATGTAGAATAATGATTTTATTTAGAATTACAAAATTATTTATTTACAAGAATTATTTATAGGACTTTATTTATAAGAATGAGAATTATTGCATATGCAAATTTTTATTCATGTTTGAGACTTATACTTTTTAAAAATTAAACAAATGCCATTTGGTAAACCTTTCTGCCTTTTTAGCCCCTTTGTAATATAAGATAACGTATACAACAACAATAGTTTCTATTGGAACAGATTTCCTATGTTAACCACAGAGTGACTAAATAACGGGAGCATCTTCACTTTTAAAGCATCTTATTTATATTAATTAATAACTTTTTATTAATAGAATTATTATAGACTGATTGACCTCACAAAGAAGCAGAAAGTTCTGAATTTTATTTTTATTTTTATAGTAAAAGGATATCTAATACAAGTTAGCATATTGCTAAGGAAAGATAATCCAAACGTCATAACACTGTGTAAACCATTGTAAGGGGTCCACTATTCTGAATGTTATCATTCAATCAAAAGTTCCATGACCTTAGAATAACACACCTGATGAAAGCCAGATATTATCAATATATACAAGCAACAATGGATTGCAACAAGACTATAAGCACGTGCTAAATTAACGAAAAATGTATCATAAAGTTGACTGACAATGAAGAACATTAGATACGCTTACTCTTTCTCCCAAGGCTTAGCAGCTAAAATATCCTGCTGCTGCTTCTTGTCGTATCGATAGATCTCGTCAACGCTGCCAATCATTTCAACATTGTTACTCAACTCCCAAGTCTTCTGAGCATTCTTTGTGTCCATCTTAGCTTGGATCTGTAACAAAACACAGTTAAAGTAAAATTTGGCAAATTAAATTTACATATTAACTGGTGCTATTATAGAATTTACAACACCTACGGGTAAATTTTTAATAATATATTTACTAGTGAAGCTTACTTCATCTAATTGCAATGGGCTTCAATGGTAAATTTATGAATTTTTTTAAATATATGAGAATATGCCAAGAAATCTTACTAAGGAATTTTAGCTATATATTAATATTTTTAAAACCATAAAAATTAATTCTAACTGAAAACTAGACTTCAATGCTGGCGCCCATAAACCTAGGGGTTCTAAATTAAACTTTATCGACAACTTAACAGGAATATATGGTTGAAGGCTTTGGCTTCTATAACCATATCAATATTGCCAGAGTACATGCAATAATTGCATTTCCGCAAAGACTTCTGGAGAGATTTAATTAAGCACCTTGCAAAATGAAAACGTTTTTGTTCATGTACTGCACCTGCATTCCAGCTTATAATACAAAATATATTGAATGGTGACTGGTGTAAATTACTTTACCATAATTCCACCAGAGGAGATGGAAAAATACAAGACAAAACTATAATCATAATCTGACATGAGCAATTCAAATTACATCTATAATTTTATATTAAGTTGACCAATAAGTCTAACTTATTCTGAAATTAAAGGAATTAAAAATAATACATCCTAATTTTAGTTTCACATTAAATAAAACATACAGCCTTTAGGCCTCTTATATATTTAAACATTTAATATATTTTAAATAGAAACATAAATTCGCAATGATACATAAGTTTCAGAAAAGCAGATTTTAGAAAAATGTTGAGCTTAATGGCAGTTTTAACAGAAAATATTATTTTTTTGGAATCATAAATACCGTTAATAACAATAACAAGCCAAATGTAAATAATATAAAGTCCGGTTAGCTAGTCACTTGGCTCAATACCGAAACTTTAAAATAAAATACCAGACAAAATGTTATTCAAAAGCAAGTAGGGCCTATAACTTATTGCATAAAAGAAATACTAGACTATGAATAGGATGCCTATTGAGAGATTCTGTATGACATTACTGTTCAATTACTTGAGTATTTACATCGCAACATTGAGAGCTTCAGTTGCATTTAATGCATAAAATTCTTAAAGAACAAAACGTTTTTGCCTGTTCTGATATTAGTAACACCACAAGCTCATTAACTTCGACATCTAAAATGCTAATTTTAGTAACGAAATGGCACTAAAATCAAAATATTATCGAAAACCAAGTAAAACTCTAATAATTTCGAAAGTCAATAATTAGTAGTACACACTTAATTATCTGTTTCATATAAAATATGAATAAGACAAAATATATTAAAAATTTAAATGAAAAAAGACTAAAAATATTGACTTCAGAATTCATACAAAACCACAATCAGCAGCGAAATATCCTTTGTTTGAGTAAATGTTTTTATCCTTGTGTCATTTAAATGTGGCAGTCCTTATTAGATAGGCTGTAATTGTATTTAAGACGTCAATTTACATTTCCGCTTATTGAAGAAAAATTAGACCAACGATTATATTTTCTTCAAACGATGGAACATTAGATTTGCTACACCTTAGACATTCATGATTTTGTCTATAAAATTATTGTTCCAAAATTATTGACTCCTTCAAATGTCTTCCCAGAGAAATTACAACTTGCTCTAGAATTCTTTGAAATACTTGCCTCACTTTCTTTACTTTATCGAATTTTGATCCTTTTCAAATATCGCCACTCAAATTACCGTCGTATTGGATAAATGATATTATCGTGACATCAAATCGACTCATATGTCACTGCGACTTATTGGCGCCGCGGGTTTTGGTTCTAAAGGTCACTTGTTCTTTATATTTAGCAGAGGTTTCTATAGCAACGGCGGCCATATTTATGCTTCCAGCTACATTTTAATTAAATGGCTCTGTAATTGTTAATTTATTTTTAATGTAAAATTTTTAAATTCACGACTCACGAACTAATTATAGTAGTGTTGAATTAAAATTGTTTTTATTAAATTCAGGACTGCTTATATTACTGATTATTCGTTTTGATAAAATAGATTAATTTCCGACTGTCTAATAATTTTACGGCCTGCTTCCATTTGTTGCATGAAATTTCCTTAAAATTCTAGAGCTATGCTAATGTACATGTAACAAGTTATAACTATCTGGATATATTGTGTTTTGATAAATGTAATGTTCTTGAGTAGAAGTATATCAAACTCCGTTCCTTATGTAATTGCCCTCCGTCGTGTATTGAAAAGTTTGGTTGCATAGTTTAGTAACTTTTTCATTTTCAGTTTTTGCGCTTGGCTTGAACTTCATTATGCTCAATTTTATCATATATATAGGCAAAACTGTTGATGTCTTTTCTAGACTAGTTTTCTAAATTTTTATACACATAATTTATTCGACACTCAGCTCACAGTGTTGGCCTTGGTTATATAGTGCTCGATGTTGTAATTGGCGACAATCGCACTCTAATCTTGTTGTTGTTGTTACCTGAGCATAAATTTACTCGACGCTGAACTTTTGCTTTTTCTAGAGAAAACATAATGAAAAATAACTTTGTCTCCTAATACTAGTGCTTACAGAACAGTAATATGTAAAGACTACTGTTACCGACTCTTTAAGGCTATGATATAACGAATATAGTTGTGGGAGGTGATTAAGAAGATTGATTAATCAATTGATTGGTCGATTGAGAGGTTGATTGCTTGATGGGCTGTACTGGAAGTGCTGTGTGGTCTAGGAGTCGACAGAGAGTGAGTTCAGATAAGAGAGAGAGTTATGATCGTAGACCAAAGGTCAGCGTTAGAATCCTTTCACAGGTCAGGAAAGCCGATGCTCCTCCAACTGTCATCTTCATCTTTGGTGTGTATTGCCATCTACTCATATATGTTTAGGCTTATTTGATATCATACTGATATCTTTAGAGAAATGTCACTTTCATGATTATAAGTGTTAAATAAATTCTACGGGTTGGGAGAAAAATAATTCTTTAGCTACATTTACGAAGCTTTGTCTAACATTCCATTAGACATAGGGTTTAGCCTAAATTATGAATCTAAAATGGATCATTTGTTATATGCTGAAGACATCTCTATAATACCTTAAATATGATTAATATATTTTTTTAGCCTGGATAATTAAACTGTAGAATTAAATAATGAGAATATAAAAGAGAACAAATAAAACTGAATTCTTTCTATTTCTTTGCTTTTTAGCACTGACTAAAGTTGGTGCTTTTTATTTAACTACGTATCAGTCAATTAGCAAACTCTTCATGCCTTTTTAATATTATTTTCATTGACCTATAATTACTCTTTATTTCTATCTCTACAGAATATATTCTGTGCAGTATAGAGGAACAGTATCAAGCTTTGCACTTGTTGACTTTGTGTTGAATATCAGGAGGACCTGGCTCTCGTAAAGGCTGTATCGTGGACGACTTAGTCACAGCTTACAATCTTGTTCATATCTGTACTGAAGAAATCCTCTTTCAAGAACTTCCCAAGAAACTTCCAGATGCTAAACTTGACAATGTTAACGATTTGAAGGCATTGTTAGAGGTGTGTAACATTGGTAAATTTATGGTTGATTTTATACAAATGGTTTATTTTGAATGTGTTTTTCTTTATATTTAATTTATGACATTAACCACTATATGTGTTTCTATGATCTTTTCTGAACTTATTTGAGCTTTTTTTGCTGTAATATGTAGCCATTTGTATGAGTAATTTGACGATTGTGTTTTAGTTATCATAATATTGTACTTCCTACATCTCTGTGACAGGATTTGTGCATTTCTTAAGTTGTATGATGTAAAATTCTGAAATACAGCCGTGAGATGGAATCAAGTCTCTCTTTCATTAAAATAAATCAGTAAATGAATTGTATTAATTGATTTTCAATGTATTTACTATGACTGAATTAATTAGTCCATTGTATAATTAGCGTTAATATATTCAATGCAGAGTGATCCTAGTCAGGTAACGTTGGAGTGGATACTGGAGATGATAGAAGAAAGGATCAACTCTAATCTAACGGCTCAATATCTTATAGACTTCATTCCTAATCTCAAATATATGATCCGGGCTCAGTTCTTGCAGGAAGACTGTCAGGCTGCTCTTGAAAAGTTTGAGCAAAAGGTTCGCGTCAAAATTAACGTCATTCAATCAATCAATCAATAAGAATTTAACTTACGGTTCTCCGCCATAAGGCAATGTCAGGGACGTCATTATCATTCGATGATAATGTCTGAGAATATATCTAGTTACTCGTTAGGCATTGCTTCATGTTCAATTTGTGCTAATTTTAATCTGTGGTGTGCACCATATGAGGTTATGTATTCTTAGTATGTCAAGTATACTTTACCCTTTTCATGCATAAAATCCTGCCCTTAGTCTAATAGAAATTTTGATTTTATGGACCCATAGTTTTTAATATTTTTCTTCAGTATTAGGTTTAGTCAGCTTTTGCAGTGCTTCTGCAGTGTTTGGTTTAAGTTTTCCTTACCTAGCATATAATTAATAAATATCTGTCATTCAGTTTACCAAAAAACTGTAATTGATCTATAAAAAATTCTCATCTTGTTTTAATTGTGAAAATCCTTTTCTATGCTCCACAATCGAAAAAAGGAAAGAACTAATCACTAGCAATAAACTATTCAATTATTTTTATTTGTGCTTAATATTCCTTTCATCATCTAAGTATGATATTGGCCTTAGTCAGTAGTTATTGAGTCAGAGAATAGGCATTGACTTTCTGTTAATAGACAATGTCTAGTCTATTCTGAAAAAAAATCTCAGTCTTCTCCTATCTCCTGTTCCTCCATTCTTCATTATGTTATCTTTTTAAAACATCCGAACATCTGTAAGCTATTAAGACAAATATACTAATTTACTTTTGAACAGTTTCCTATCAGTTTTGCACTCAATCTTGCCATACCGCCTGACAAAGTGGTCAGTTCAAAGCAGACGTATATAACAAGTGGCAGCAAAGAATTGTCTGCCATGAAGGAGTCTGGAGGTAAAGGTGATGAGGCTGATACTGCAAAGCTGCAGGTAAAGAATTTTTATTATTAGTTTGCTCTGGGTTGATTGCCCAATTCCTAGAACATTTGGTGATTTGGCTGGAATCTACAAATTCAAATCACGATCTGGCGCTATTATAGAGTTTGTCTATAAGAGTACCAGACACTGTTTTGCTAAAGGTGACACTGATCTATGTAATATTTATAATATATATTCATATCTATCATAATGTAGATATACATTTTTTATTTTTAAGCCATTTGAGCTGATTAATTTTTTTAAATTTTTTTGCATAATTGAATTGTACTAGAAGCATATTAATATTGTGAAGCAGTATTTATAGTAAGAGTTGACTAAGCAGAAACTAAGTAATGCAGTAAGAGATCCCCTGAGAAGATATATTGGAACTAAGTTAAGGGCTACATTAATATAGCACTCGTTATTAGAGAAGCAGTTTTTTGATAGATGGAGCGTCTCGTAGTGTGCTGGATACAAATTGTGATAGATATTATGTGCCTTGTACCTGTCATTTGATGGAATGCTAGAGGGGAGAGAGACGAAATGTTTATTATTTTCGTACATCCCACTTTCATTATATTTTAGTAGATAATGAAAGCTAGATTGGCTTTGCTGTATGCCAACTCAATTTTTGTACATCAATAAAGAGTCGTTAGACTTTTTAAGTTAATTTAAGGCTAAACAGAAAGTTAGTTTTGATGCTCTATTTAAACACATGTGCTCTATTTTTAAAGCCAATCACTGGTGAAATTAACAAAGAATTTATTCAGGTATTAAAACTAGATCGGTGTTGTTTGATGGCCTTGTCTTTCGTCTTTGTCTCACTGTCTTTTGCATATTTTTTGATCTATAATTCTTTCATGTGGTTCAAGCTATTTCATGTTTTAATTTAAGTTGATACACAAACATTTCGTTGCTTTACTGTGAAAAGACTCATTCCCTTTGTGTTGCTGTATAAAATTAGTAGTAGAATGCATGCTCTGGTTTATTTATCTGTAATTTGTACACATACAATGAGCTGCTAGATTATGCAGCAAATTCCTTTCTGATGTAGTTGATCTATATATCATCAATTGAAATTTGCGGGGTTATCCTTCTTTTCATGTAGAGTTAGTTGACTTGATGACAAGGATATCGGCGCCATTTTATTCTGTTCTTGTTCGAGATCTATATAGACATTTAAGTTTCAGTTTAATTTTTATGCATGCATTACATTTTTTCCCTCTACTGTAGATATATTCTATCTATCGTTACCATCATTTGATCTCTGGACCGGCATCATTTAGGATCTTACTTCTCTTGTGCTAAGTCCTTTACAGATTGGTTTGGGTGGATTGATCTGTAGTGATATGTGTTGTGCAGATGCCTCTGACAGCATAATATTTGGAGCCAGTGGCGATGTCGTTAAGATATCCGACCGCGGATCAGTATGTGCACGGTTCTAATCCTGGGCTCGCCCATCACTGATATCACTTTCGAGAGAGGAAACTGACGTTAACATTAGCTTTACAGCTTTTTACAGCTTTACATCTTTGGATGAGGAAATGGACGTTAAACCTTTAGATTATTAATATTTTTTTTATTTGTTTTCATTGTATGTGTGTGCTTCTGTTTTGTATTTTTTCTGTTAGAATTCGTCAGTTTACTAAGAGATGGATATATTTTGTTCACCTAAATTCATTTAGTGTCTCAAAAGCCGGTTGTGGGTAATGCCAATTTTCTACTTTTAAAAACTTTTAAAATTATTTATTATTTCATTTGATTTTCATAGAATCCTACGTCGTGTGATATAAGGGACTAATGTTTAATGGACGATTCAAGTGACTACAGTAAACTTACTGATCTTCTACCTTAGATTTACCACGACTCTATTCCTATATTTTCTCTCTCTATTTAACTACCACTACTTATATTATGTGTAATAATTTTTAAAATTTATTCCCCCTTTTGTCACGTCTACTTCTTGAAGTATGGCGCATCAAATTTCAGCCGGCGCAGATTTAATAATAACCTTCCATCACCCTGGGATTTTTTCCTTCCTAAGCTTTTACCAACACTAGGTCTCCCTAGGTGGTCACCCACAAAGTATTAACCGAGGTCGATGCAGCTTAACTTCGATAATTGACGCGCAACTAAACCAAGTGCCCTAATCCCGCTGTCTATATTTTGATAGAAAAGAGCAGCGATGTACATGCAGAGTTCTCGTAACCTCCTCGAGTACTTCACGGAGAAGGAGCGACTGGTCACCGTTGACGTGAGATGCGGAGAGTCTCAGCTGATCTGGCATCAAGTCAATCATGTCCTCTGTCAGCTCAACTTCTATCCTCTACGAACGGTCAACACGGCTCTGCTTTTTCTCTTCGGTGAGCGTGCGTGCCTCTTCAAAGAGCTTTGCTAATTTTACGGCTCTTTTTCTCGTTGTTTTATTTATAGAAATGAAATAAAATAAGTTTTTGTTTACTGGGTAGGGTGTCTATAGAAACGAAATAAATAAAATGAGTTTGTGTTCATTAGATTGGATGTCTATAGAAACGAAATAAATAAAAAGGTTTTTGTTCGCTGGATAGGATGTCTATAGAAACTAAATAAATAAAATAAGTTTTTGTTCATGGAATAGGATGTCATAGCTTTCGTGTTTTATTATATTAATGCAATCAGCGGCTAATATTTAAAATTATAAGATTGTATTGTAATTGTGTTGCCTTTGACCTGTATTTAATGAATAATTAATTATTTAATTTTTTTATTATTATATTTATTGATTATTATTATTTATTATTATTATTATTATAATGATTAATTATTTAATAAATAATTAATGCAAAGAGAGGCTGATATTTAAAAGTTCAAGGTTTTATTGTACATAATCTTGTTGCTTTTTACCTGTATAATGAAATGCTAATATATCATGAACACCTCGGATGTATGAGATATGTCTGTTTTCAGAATATTTTGTAGTCTACTACGGTGTTTATTTGATTTTCTTCCTTACAGACGAAGCTGATTTTGCTTCTTTTGACTGCGAGAAGTATCAGATGGGGAAAATAAATCTTCTAAAACTAGACAATAATCCTACATCTTTAGTATGTTAATTTATTCAATATCTTTATTTTTTTTCTTTCTAATATGTTGACAATTTTCTAAAGATAGACTAACGACAGTATTGATCTCTAGCTGCAAACAGTCTTTTCAATAACTGCCGTTATCCTTTCTCTTATTTTTTTTATATTATGTATGAGTAACGCTGTCAATTATTTCTTCCAGCAATTTAGCTTGACTTTTATTTTATGAAGTTTGAAATTTCTCACATTTTTAACACTGTATAACCCGAGACAAGCGCACATTTGATGAGTCTATCACATTACATCACATGCAATCACATGCATCAAATCAAAATGCATCACATTTTTGCGTGTAATGAACTATCTCAATTAACATTGTAGTTGTTCAAAAATAATATACTTGTGAACCGTTCAGGATACATTCAGCGTAGTTTAACGCCATTTTTATCAAATCAAGTTCTTTTAAATGCATTTGAGTTTTTTTGTTTCTCATGAACCTTAATTTTACATTTACTGTGTACTGAAGATCTCTGTTTGGAAGTACAAATATAATTCATTTAATTATAGCTGTGGAACAATGCGACTTTATATATTATATTTCTCTTGATGTCCTCTCTCTCACTTTCTCTCTCTCTCTCTAGTAATTTGCAAATGGCAGGTCCAAGATACATATTCTTGCTAACATGCTGCTCCTACACGCTCCCACAAGATCCAGAGTGTTATAATTATTAATTACTGCGTACAGCGAAGCATCCTTCAATTGTGTGATATTTTATTTATTACTGAAATAACAGGAATCATTGCTGTCAGCTCTCACGGTTCATCTTGATAAGAACAGCCGCAGAAATGATTCCTTTGTCATCAACGCCAGTGGCACTCTGCTAGCGGCCGAGGAGGCACTGGAAAAGGTTTGAAAATATTATGTGTGGGGATGAAAATTGTAAAATACGTTTATTCAATATTCATATTTTTACTGTTGTTGATCGATTACTTGAAGAAATTAATATTGTTACAGGATATATTGATTTCATATTAAGTTAGTTTTATCGATGCTGTGCTCATGGATATTGGACTTAGGTGAAGGACGTATGTAGACCAACCAAGCCACTGCTTGCAAGTGGTTCTTGATTATTTTGCTCTTCATTGATTGATTGATTCATTCATTCATTCATTGTGTAATTGATCGAGTAATTGATTGATTGAGATGTTAACTGATATGATTCTGTTGATTAATTGGTTAATTGGCTTGGCGACTGTTCTGTTATAATTCTGTTGCTCTTGATTCATTGGTCGAACTGTTTACTGACATGATTCTGTTGATTGATTGATTTGCTGACTGATATGATTCTGTTGATTGATTGGATTGTTGACTGATATGATTCTGTTGATTGACTGGTTTATTAACTGTTATAATTCTGTTAATTTATTTATTGATTGGTTTATTGACTGACGTGATTCATATGTTCAGGCCAGCTTTAAGGGAATAGTGTTCATGGACATCGATGAAGGATACTTGGAGACGTACCTCCCCTGTAGTCCTAAGAACTACACGCCTCTCTCTACCAGTCCTAAATTCCGTGCCGTCTCCTCGCTCGAGAATGAAGTGTGCCTCTTTCCATTGGGCACAAGTGACGAGATCTGCACTACAATTGCTCTTCATCTGGCCAACAATCGCCTTCACTAACATCAAGCTCCGAAGCAGAATATTTTTGTTTTCTTCTCTCCACTTACGAGTCTGTTTGTGATGCTACTGTGTAAATGATGTCATATATACTGTATGTGTATGTGAAGGATAAATTGTATACCTAAAGTTGACGTGTTGTTGGTGGAGTGCTTTGTTTGGTTTTAAGAGGCTTCTTATTTTGTAAAAGCTACCAAAATTCTAGAATCGACAGCTTTCATATGTGATGTGCGGTATATGAAGTCAGATGAACTAATGTGTAATGTTCACTTCTGTAGGGGGCTTTAAGATGAGCCCTATTTTTGCTATATAAAGTATTTTTAGATTATTGAATTGTTAACATATATTGTAAATTTTCTTTAATGCCAAAGCGAAGTTAAAACCTGTTTCATCTGACTATTTTGGCTTTGTAATTTTCAAAATTTGTAAGTCATTGTCAACTTGAGGTTTTACAGGTTTTGTTCGAGTTAATGTAGTTGTTTTGTGATAGTCAATGTTAAAGTGACGTATGCAAAAAATTATGTTAACAAATTTTGTAGTGATAACATGCTGCGTTAGACGTTTTTATCCCTGTGTTTGTGCTCGTAAGATTATAGCTAGTCTTTTTGTTGTATTATCTCTTTACTCGAGTGCAATGGCATCTCTTTGTGTCAATTTATTTGTGTGAGTTAGATACAATCGTAAAGTTTTTTGTGTATTTTGAGTGTTTACACTATTTCAGTTGTCTTTTTCCAGCTTCAGCTTCAATTACATTTGATACGTTGGTTATAGATCATGGTATACTAATTTGTGCCAGAATATTTATTTCAACAATCATCGTTATATTAGCCACTTAAAAATTTGTCAACGAGACTCTCAGAGTTGAAAATTCTTCTGTATTGATCTGACATTCAGAGGAGTTAAATTTTAATCGCAATTCTTACAGCTTCTTTGATATCAATGCGATCAACGAAATGAAAGTCAATTTTACATTCATTATTAAATATTACTCTTCCCAGTTAGTTAATTAATAAACAGCATTTAGCTACCCGTTGGTATGCGATAGCTTCATAGCCGGCCTAGTTATCCAATCATATCTGTATTAGCTTTATCTAAACGCCTGGTTGCTCTTCCATATATTGTTAAATTTGTTATCTCGGATGCACTCAGTAATAGTTGGCTGTATTTTGTGAATGAGACTTACTGCAAGGTATTACATAATTGCATTATAAAGTCTTTATATGTTATTTATTGTTAAAAATTTAAGATGTTCTAGAAAATGTGTACGCCTACTGTGAACTGAATGCTACATTGTTTTAGAAGTGTTTTATTCTTATGCTTATTTTATTTATGATTATTGTTATTGATATATATCTGAGTCTTGATATTTTTTGATCTGCATAATTTTTTATGGTGCTGAAGTGGTCGATTTTAGCTTAATTTGATTTGGGAGATTTAGAAAATGATTTTAACAAATAAAATATTGAAGTGTATGAATCGATATAGATCTCATTTAGTATTGGAAGCTGAGATTTAGTATAAATGTTATGTATAGTATTAGAACATGGAAGGTTAGAATTAGGAATACAAATTGAATTGAAAATGGAAACATATCTTCTAATTCAAATAGGGATTTTTTGAGTTTATGTTATTATAATTTTGTATGTTCAAATTGTGATGTGAAAAGAAAACTACTACTGTAGAGAAATAGTTTTGCAAATACTCATTATGCTCTATATTATTCTTTTCTCTCTCTCCCTCTCTATCTATCTCGCTCTGTCTCTCTCTCTCTCACTGTTTTATTTAGAGTAAGATCCATGCTATTCTACTCTTTCACTCTGTATTTTTGATCTTCTTGTCATTAATATATACTAGAACTTTCGTAATATATTTATCTGGTTTCCCTTGTATTGTCATGTTCCATTCATTCTTTCTTCAGTTGCCTCTTTCATTAAACTGTCCTTCATTCGTCTCAGAATATCTTGTTTATTTGTTTTTATCCAACTATATTTCCTGTCTTTGAGTGAATTTAACAACTGCCTACTTACACCAATTCCAAGTACCATTTCAATTGAGGAAGGCAATGGGAAATGACCTCAGAAGATACACATGTATATTCCCCTCGGTCAAATTAAAGGCTATCTTAAGATTTGGAAAGGGACTAGTCGATTGGCTTGAGGCAGTGGCTTGTTTGTTGGCAAGTTGTTCAACAACGGATCAGTAGGCGTAGGGTTCAGTATGCAGTAATAATAATAATAATAATTATTATTATTATTATTATTATAATTATTATTATTATTATAATTATTATTATTATTATAATAATAATAATTATAATTATATTTTTAATACTATTAATCAAACAACATATTTTGTATTGTTTGATTCAACGATGCAAAGCCGTCATGTTGCAAAGTCGTGTGAATATTTCTATTTGCTTTATATGCTTGCATTTAGAGTTGATTTAGAGGCGTCGTTGTTTGTGCTAGACCTGTGTTGGGTTCTGTGTCATATTCCTTAAATAATTTCAGCCTATCAGGTTTTTCTGTCATGTCCAGTCAGTTTTCTCGAAATACAGAGCACTATAGAGATATGATTTATTAGTGGCATTTTTAATTTAATCGCAATAATCTGAATCATATGCTTGTGAGATTGAAAGTCATTGTGGGCAATGTGAAACCTAAAAAAATAATGTTTAAATGTTTAATACAGGAGTTTTAATTATTGCGAGGGTTTCATTTTTTTAATTTAGGAATCCTATTGATATTTTGGAGTGCAGATATATTCTTCTCGTTGCCTTGTGTAATTGAAGGTTAGTTGTACACTGAATGTTGCAATGCTAAGATGCCGCCATTTAATTATGTTACTGAATGAAAGCGCAGAACTAAACCGAATCTGCAGCTACTGAAGCACAAGTGTACCAACGTCATTGCTTATAATACGAGACTGAAAAAATAAGAACCAATCTATGCAATCTATTTGTACTTACCTGTACCTACTAAGTTACAAACTGATACAACATGAATTAACTCAATAGGAGACAGATGGCTTGAATGACCCATAACATATTTGAATATTGTGCTCGCTGATTGCCTTGAATCGAACCAGATTATTGTCAATGATTAGCTGCACAAGTGTCCTACGTTATGTCCAGGCCACCTGTGAATAGATCAACTGTAAACTGCAATTAACGTAAGAGGCGACTGATCAAGAACTGAGGAAGGCAAAGGAAATCACCTCAAAGCCAGATTTTTCCCAACCTATATGTTACATCAAGTTTGAGTTAGGTATAACCTGTTGGGAATGGATTAGCTCGTTAGTCGAAAGAGTGTTCTTTATGGAAAGCCGAGTGTGAGTATGAATATGTACGTTGGACCTGCCACTTTGCAGAACTTTGCAAGCGACTCCCAATGATAAATTAATCGTAAGTATAGGCCTATTTTTTCAAGGAATTTTTGTCTTCAAGTTAAATGTGACACTGGCCTAATGCAGACACATCAACTTGAGGACTTGGCAACTTTTACCAACATTATGATAACTTACGATAGCAATTAGCAACCTCTCTTCAACATTTTTATAACATTTTGATTTATTCATAGAACGATTTACATGTAAGACGCTCAGTGAAACTTGTAAGTTAGAACTGTCGAAGAACTATCTGAACATACATGTTAGTGATTTTAATATGCTTGCATAGTAAAAGTTAAATATCACAAATATCGTACCATCGTACTAGATTGAACAAAGGTCCACAATGATTTATATGCCGCTTGTACTTTTGGACAACTGTGTAGTTTTCATTTTCAAATTTTAGCAATATTAGCTTAGAACTTAGAAGTTTTTGCCTGTAGTATTGCTGTGTTGTGCAATTTCAATCCGTCCTCTTGCAGAAATCTACGTCTATTGAGAACCGAGTCTGGTATTTTACTTCTGGATATTGAATAAATTCTACGTCTCGTGAGTAGCCTACATGAATTGTTTTCTTCCATTGCGTTAATTATTTTGTTCAGAATCAAATCTTCCCTTTCACATCTTATGTTAGCGTTGGTTGTTCTATAATAGATTGGTATAGGCCTACAAAAAGACAATAGAAAATATCGAGAATTAAGTCTTATTATATCTTTTTTTAAACTTCATTAATTTAATCGCTCAGGATGAAATTGACTTGTTAGTGGCATGCATGACCTGCAGTTTATTTGCGAGCATATTGTACGCACAAGTTACAACAGTGGCAGATAAAGTAGGAAACTTACCACAAAATACCACACTAACACGTAGGGTATGTCGTGTGTATAAAAAGTAAAACGCGCATTGTAGTGAAATTATCAACTATGGTAAAAAAAAAGCTAATGTTGTTAACGTCAGTTTCCTCACTCGAAAACGATGTCAGTGACGGGCGAGCTCAGGAGAGAGAGAGAGAGAGAGAGAGATCTGTGTTTATTTCAGCATCAGCACCAAATCACTGACAAATACAAATAGAAATAAACAGGATTTGAATCCCACACATACTGATCGCCGGTAGAGTATCTTACAGACATCGCCACATGCTCCAGTCAATAACGTTTGAAGATATGTAGATATCTATCATTTTTAATACCGCATGTTGAAATCGATAGGCAATTTAGTCTATCATTTTTAATACCGCATGTTGAAATCGATAGGCAATTTAGTCTATCATTTTTAATACCGCATGTTGAAATCGATAGGCAATTTAGTCCATTTTCCGTGTAGTCAGTCCCGTGAATTTCCGAGATTTTACTCTCAGGTCAGCGCAGCTGGGATTGAAACCCACGAAAGTTCAGTTCACCTCAAGATTTGCAACTTAAAAGGTCATGACGTAACGTGACGCCTCTACATTCAAACATTATAGGCATAGCAATATGATAGCATTCTAACAAAGAAGAGAATGTAAATGATCTATTTCGTCGTTGCAACTCTTTATTCTTTACTTTCAAAATGTTCTCGCGTTTTATATTGAGTGAACAATTATCACTGAGTATCATTGCAACTAATCAAATGCTTAGGTGTCATAGTATCTGATAACTTTTCTTTTTCTGCTCACATCACAAACATCATTAGCTTGTGTTCGAGCAACATTTTTGCGCTCTATTCTTTACGTAGTAAAGGTTTGGCAAATGATCTTCTTCAGAGAGTCTTTGAAGCCTCCGCACTCTCTAAGCTTCTATATGCCTCCCAGTTTTAGTGGGGCATTACAAATGCTGAAGAGAGAACCCGTCTTGAAACCTTTTTAAAGAAGGCAAGGAGAGCTGGATTCTACAGTAAAGAATCTAATTTTGAGGATCTATGTAATTTTGCTGAAAATAATCTTTTCAAGGCAATCTGTAACAACCCTGCACATTTACTGGCGCATTTGTTACCTCCACAAAACAATCATAATTACCCAACCCGAAGAAATACTGCTAAGAGATGCTTTTCCCTTCCCATAAAACGAAGCAGTCTGAGCGATAAAAACTTCATTATTCGTATGATTCTAGATGATGCTAGTTAATTTAATGAATACTAAAAGATTCTTCTTTACTCATATTACAGTACGCCCTATATGGCAATTATGAATAGTATAAGCCATTGATTTATGTAATGTTGTAATATTCATGTGGTAAATGTTTGCGAGAACAATTTTTAGTTTTATCTCTCTTATACCTAGCCTATTAACTGTTTATGCTATATCTGTAATAAGTTATGCTGTGTCTGTTGGAATTTCTGTGCTGTAACTTTCTGCGGTTGTCAGATTGAACGAAAATAAACGAATATATTATTATAACTCCAAAACCTACATGTTCAGCAGAGTGTTCAGAGAGCCAGCCCAAGACATGCGCATGTGTTGTAGATTAATGTATAACAAATTATTGTATAACAAATTATTGTATAACAAATTTTTGTAAATTGCAGAGATAAAACAAAGCAGATGATACAATTGGTTGGAAGAGTTATAAATGCTGTTATTCCCAAAGGCCCAAAGTTCTGTTGTTAAGCAGGGCTGTTTTTAAAGTTTTTACGCAAGTTTATTTTATTGGCCGGGTTTCAAGCGTGATTCTTTTCGCGGGGTTCGCGAGTTGGGTGAATGGAAAATTCCAACAGAGATAAACGTTTAAAGTTATTTAAAAAATAATTATTACATTTGTCAAATGATATACTGCACATGACTAAAATAAACGCAATTAAACAACTACTATACGAAATATTTTCATTTCATGCATAACCAGAAATTTTTTGGTATATGAATATTTGTCAGTATAATGTTCACATCGCGTTGTTTGTGTTTGAGCCGTATTACTGCTCAGCTACCGGATTAGGTCAGAGGTGGTTAAACTGGCGCGTCTTGTCTGTTGTGCTCATCCATTGTGAAGCACACTAGTAGTGGCTAATCTTTCTTATGTCCTATTGCGGTAAAAGTTAAAAAGTCATATTTTAAACTTTCTCTATTCAATGTCCTTGGACCGATTTTCTGGACTTTTGCTCAGTTTAATTGTTTATCGGCAGATGAGGTTCATAGTGCCCGATGCTGATGACAGTAGCACTCTAATTAAAAAAATAAAAACTACCCATTATCGTACGGCTATGACGTCGTAACAGAGTGTACTGGCTTGACTGAGTTGATAGCACGCATGTCTTCCAGATTTTGCAAGAGATCACGGTTTAAAACCACTCTGTGCCGTCCCTGAGACTGACTTAATACATGTGTACGGAAACAGACGATAACATTATCCTTAAACTTTATTATATTCGTTTATTACATGAAATCTGACATACCGCAGAAAACGTACAGACACATAAATGGCAATATAGAAAGTAATAAACATAAGCAGACATTGTTTAAAAAAACTTAATAAGAGTCTTTATATAGCATTCTAATTATAAAGTTCTTATCTTTCAAAGGTGTGCGCTTAGATGGTAAAGAGAAAGGGTGAGCCCTCTCCCTGAGCTTAAAGTTAACATTATCTTTAAGCGGCGGAAGAAGCCGGATTTAAACTTTATTAAGTAGAAATGTTTCGGAACATTAGTAGCGTGCTAGCTATTGCTACATCCTCCCTTCCAAAAGAACCAAGATAAAACAATAAAATATACAGATGAGCAAGTGCCTAAAGACAATTGGAATCTCGACAAGTACAAGGAAATCATGAAAATTATTATAATTTTAACACAGCACTAGTAAGAGCACAAAGGATGAGACTGACATGCCGCAGCATGTATTCTTGCGCGACGCATGAGTCACGTGGTGCTGAGACCTGGTCACGTTCCGCTCACGAGATTTTTGTTCGAGTCATTCTCCTCGTCGTCTGATCTCTGTCTCGTTTTCTTGTGTCTTGAGCCCATCCTCGCTATCTTCAACCATGAGAGTTCGCTGCTTCTTCGAAATCGATATCGACAGCAAGCCTGCCGGCCGAATTGTTATGGAGGTTTGTGATAACTTGTAATTTGTTCAATTTTGCTGTGTATGTTGTTTGTTTTGGGTAATTTTTAGGCGTTAATATACTGAATTTTGTTGGCACACGAATATTTATTTGATATTGATACGATGAAGACTTTCTAAATTTATATCTGTCGTTATCGCCAATCTGTTTTTTGTGTGAGGAATTTAATTTAAAGTGTAGAATATTATTCAAGGATCTCTTTGTTGTAGGTTCAGATTTTAACTTTGCTTAAAAATGATTTGGAATGTACCATTCGCTTCTCGCTCTCTGTAGTGCACTGCCTAAGGGCTGTCCATAGCATACGCTTCCGACCAATTTTATAATTTACTTATCAAATCATCCAACATTTTGTGTGTCTGTCGACCTCTAATTCTTTTCTCATGCACTATCCCCCTTATTATTAGTCTCCTCTACTATTTTTTTATCACATTTACCTACTTCTATCTGTATCTGCAACCAATTTCTCAAGAACTTCTTCATTTATAAGTTGGGAACTAATCTTTACCATCTTTCTTCTCGTCTACCACATTTGCAGTGGTCCTAGTTTCCTGGTATCCTCTTTCCTTAACATCAACGTGTCACATCTGTACATTAGTGTCGTTCATACATATGTTTTCACAATCTTTATTTTTGTGTTTTTTTAACATCATTTGTTATTAGCATCTTCTTTAAATACTATAAAAATAATTTTGTTCAGTAATATTAGTACATTTTATGGAACTGTTAACAACTATCTATTTCTGAATTGTTATATTGAAATATCTTGTATTTCGTGCAGCTACGTGACGATGTGGTTCCGAAGACAAGTGGTAAGTACTAAAGCAATTAGTATTAAATTAAAATTAATAAAAGTAGAGTAAATTACATTTAAATGAATGGAAAAGTCTCAAATAGGGTATTGACTGACATGCTATAGGACAGAGAGGATTTGCGACAGTCTATTCAATATCCTGACCCTAGTTAAACTGGGATTAAAGGGAAGATGATGATGATGATGAAAAGTAGAGCACATTGCTATAGTCTACATGTAACTGAAAAGATATATTACGTACTGACTAGAGGCTGAATTCCTAGCTTGCTTGCCCTGTAAACAAGAGTTCAGTGCTCGAAACTCGACCAGACAGATCTGTCAGCATTTGGGCCAAAACATGAAATTTAAATTTAGCTGAATAGTTATATTCTGAATAAGATTTGATCTTCGTGTATATTTGTGGAAATAAAATTTGAGTTGTTTACCAGTTCTCCTTGAATTAGCTGTAGGCGCTTTATTAGGCACCTATAATGCTTCATGGCGATGAATGCATAAATAAATAAAGTGATAAATTAGCAAAATACATTGTATAATAATACCCACCTAGTTTTGGTGCAAGCTCTCTGACGAGTGTAAGGTAACATTTCTGGCCATTGTGGGCATGCGTTAGAGCCATTGGGCATGTGTGTCCATTTTTCACGTCGTCTATGCATGGTGTATAGTGTCACTGTGATTTTCGTGAAAATTAAATATCTATCTACTCCTACAATACGGAAAGCGCTGCGTAGATTTCTAGCTTTGTTTTACTGACCGCTTGCTTTGTCGTTACAGAGAACTTCCGTGCCCTGTGCACTGGTGAGAAGGGGTTCGGGTTCAAGGGAAGCAAGTTCCACCGCATCATTCCAGGGTTTATGTGTCAGGGGGGTGACTTCACGAGGGGTGATGGAACCGGTGGAAAGTCCATCTACGGAGAGAAGTTTGCCGATGAGAACTTCGAGCTGAAGCACACTGGACCTGGTAAGGGCCCCTTGTTGTAATTTGATTCTATTTCATGCATATTTATATGCTATCTATAGTTTTTGTTTTGATATAATTAATTTTATGCCGGTTGATGCTTTCATACTTATCTAATTTTATTTTATCTTGCAAAATAGTGAATAATTCTATTTAATAAAAACCTCTGCATTGAGCTTCAATATCGATTTAAAATCCGCTTAACTAATGCATAATGCATTGATTTAATAAACTATAATTATTGCTAACATGCAGCAAATTAGTTTACAAAACTAAATGTAATATGATTGTAGTAACTAATTTATTAAATTCACTAGGTGGCACTGCTTTTAATGGGTAGATACTGGCTGCTGACTGGCACTGTTGATTACAATCAGATTAGTTTCTGATACTCAGCCATTTTGCTCTTCAGGTATTGCATAGTGGAAGTTAATGATGTGAACAATAGTATATTATTATTAAAAGCTTTGCAGATAGTTTAAAAATGAAATGAAAATAAGCAGAGATGGAAATAAGATCTTTTTTAAAGTAAGAGATGAAAATGTGTATATGAAAAGTATATTTTAGACAGATGTCGAACAATAAATGGCCATGCTTAGCGTAAACCACAGTATTTGATAATGACAATGTAACCTTGTTAGTTTCATGATCTTTTAACTATGACCATTATTTTGCAATACAGGCATTCTATCCATGGCTAATGCCGGCAAGAACACCAACGGCTCCCAGTTCTTTCTGTGCACTGCCCAGACAGCCTGGCTCGATGGCAAGCACGTCGTGTTTGGATCAGTCATTGAAGGTATGGACGTGGTGAAGAAGATGGAAGAAGTTGGCTCGCAGAGTGGCTCTACCAAGAAGCCAGTCGCTATCAGAGATTGCGGACAATTGTAGAGCTAGTAGATCAACATTAGATGGCTGTTGTTGTCATGTCCTCTTGATGATAATATCATAAGGTGATGATGATGATTGCTAATCTATGATATGATAGACTTTACCAGGACAGTTATTTTTTTGGAAAGGCAAGCTCTTTTCTATGAAACCCAATGTGATAATATGTTCCCAAGCAACATTCTTTTTTGTGTGTTACGTTTTCAAGTTGAGGATGATCTAGTATCATATTGAACCCTGATTTTATTCCATGGCTAATATTCTGTTACTTTGCTAGTTGGTTCAAGATTCTGTTCTAAACAGTCTGACATTCAGACCATATAGTTTTGGCTGATTGAAATTGTGACACTATTATTACACACTGTAAAGGTGCATTCACATTCTATTTTATGATTTATTTCACACTTGATAGCCATAATTAAGCTAATTAGCCTAACTATTTCAGTAGAAAAAATGTTTTTGAAATTGTTTATGCATTCAGAAACTGCTTTTGTGAAACATTTATAATCTAGGTTTTCTAAGTTCTAATAAAATAGCTACTTACTAGCGTTATTATGTCTATAAAGTAAAGTTACAATGCAATGTCAACCTCCGAAACAACAGGCGCAACTGCGCCTTACTTTAAACCGTGATTTAAAGCTTACCAAATTGTTATCAATCCATAGTTTACGCCGCTATTAAGGTTTAAACCTTGAATTATCTCACTAGTAAATATGGCCATTAGCTTTTGAAAAGCTTCTTGTTCAATGCTATCTTACTCAACTGATTCTAACTTTGCTTCCTCTTAGGCATTTTATTTATTTGGCCTATATAGTAATGATCCAGCTGTAACAATGGACTTAATTAAAGTGGTGTTTTGCCAGTAGAAGAATGTCACAACTTTAGTCAGTGTTGCACAAGGTGATCTGGTTGAAAATAGAAAAGTGATTTGTCATTGTACTGCCAGGTACTACATCAAATTAGTAAACAAAAGAATACGTAGTTTAGTTCTCAATCAAGAATGAGCCGAGCACTATTTATGTCAAGTTTTTAAATTGTAGTGTATTAATTATGATGTGAACCAATTATCTGTACATGGCAGAAAGTTTTCTACTCCTAGAATTAGGTTCCAAGAGTGCTTTCATGGATGATTGCTCTCTTATTGAACCAATATATATAGTATGAAGTTTTCATTATTTATTTAACCGAGACAGCGAGTTTTTTTTAGCAAATGCTATATAATTATGGAATTATCTACATCACATTTCAAAGCAGACAAATTATACTGTAATGTAATATTGTCCGAGAGAACTTTAGCATTTGCTCAAAATAAAATATTTAAACACTAACAAAAACAACTTTGCACAACAGCTAGGTATAAATAAAAGTACAGAGAAATGTGAATTACCAATACTCATCCTCTATTGGTATTTCTTGCAAGAAGAGTATCTAACTTGTAGTTTACGTGATTAAACCTAAATTTGTTATTGTGATGTATATCATATAGAGAGCTTTCTTTAATACTGTTCCACACTATACAACGATGCTACCTGAACTCAAGATACGATGACCTATTATATTAAAATGTCACAGTATTACACTTCAGCAAGCACTAGTCGTCAGGTTTTCTGATGATGAAATGTTCCGCAGATGTGCTAAACACTGATGACTTACTTGATCAGGAAACTGTTTCATATAAAAACAAAGAGATTATTTAGTTCTACCTGCATTTCATATACGATAAAATCAGTTAAATACACATATAAGTATGCATGTTATAATATAGTACAATCAACACTCAATACTGTGAAATAAGGGCCTTCGACTATTGCCAACTTATTAAATTATAATGACTTGCGATTTGTCTACTTTTAAATGTGCCAGATATCATCATGAATAAATCACTAAACCGTGTGTTTTATTACTAAATACTTTGTTGGATGGGAATAGAAAATAAAATTTTTAGATTACAGAACGAAATGTTCTGAAAAAAACTTCCGTAACTATGCAAAAGTTACAGTAACTGCTTCAACCATGGAAAATGACAGAAAAGAATCATTATAAAGTTTCTGTAAATGAGCTTAACATCCATGACAACATGAAGCACATACTGGACACGTATAACACCCATGACAACATGAAGCACATACTGGACACGTACCTGTATGGATAGCCTTGATATTTAGCTCTGAACACCGACAGCAGCAGACTGAAGAAGAATGCAACCGAACCCAACCCACACAGAGCCACAACTAAATCAATGAAACAAATTTAATTACATTTTTAACAAAACTACTGAGAAATAATACAATACAGTTCCTATAAAATTTACCTACGCACTTTTACCTAAATTCGTCAACAACAACAACAATTAAAGTGCTACAGTCATCAATGACA
The DNA here is from genome assembly GCA_905160935.1 of Enchytraeus crypticus. Classification (NCBI taxonomy): domain Eukaryota; kingdom Metazoa; phylum Annelida; class Clitellata; order Enchytraeida; family Enchytraeidae; genus Enchytraeus; species Enchytraeus crypticus. The sequence goes on from CAJHZI010000457.1 coordinate 2,326,420, forward strand.
ACATCGAGCACTATTGAGACAAAATCAAGCCGGCGAGCAAAAAGTAGATCCATAAACGGTGCAAATTCCAAAATCCAGAAAATCAGTCCAAAGTCTATTCATCCTATTTGCATTTAATAAAAAAGCAAATTGAAACTAAGATAGCTGGTAGGAAGTTAACTACAGGTTAGGCATAGTTATTCTCCACATAGTGTTAGAGAACAATCACGAGTGACCTGGTTAATAACCAATACTACTGACCTGTTTTCTTGTTAGACTCTTTCTTCATTGTATGGGCCTCACTTAATAGTATCATTCCCATGACAACGGCTGCATCTAGATACAGGAATATCCAGTTAAGCGTATAACTGAATTACAAGTGAACCTATCAGATCCCCGTTAACAAAACAAGCACCAATCAGACCCCTGGTAACAAACCAAGTTAAATCTTTTGTGGTATAGTGCCAATCAATCTTATTTTACTCACACATATGCACATGCTTATATAGTCTTCTGTATTTAATCTACTTCATTTGTTATATATAAAGAGATGTACACTCTTCTCCTCATTGACTCACTCTTTTTCTCTGGCTGGAGCCAGTGGCGAAGTCGGTAAGGTACAAAACCGCGGATCAGTATGTGCGGGGTTCAAATCCTGGGCTCGCCCATCACAGACATCGCTTTCGAGTGAGGAAACTGACGTTAACCTTAGCTTTACCAGCTTTTAACAATAACATCCTTGCGCTTCCTAAACAGCACACACGACAATGGGCTCAAGCCCGATTAATGTCTCAATAGCGCAATGGTTAAGGATGTAGATAACGTCATGAAGTTTTAAATGACAGACCCTGAGGTGAATTGAACTCTCGTGGGTTTGATTCCCAGCCGCGCTGATCTGAGAGTAAAATCTCGGATATTCACTGGACTGGCTACACGGAAAATGGACTAAATTGCCTAGCGGATATAACATGTGGTATTAAAAGTGATAGATATTAACATAGTTGATCATTTCACTATAATGTGTGTTATTTACTTTAATCTACCACACACAGAGGTCAACCCGTGCAAAAAGTGCTTCCATTATTAACCAGAGACTCAATAAGCATGAATCCCAACCAGTCTAAACCTCAACTACCATGAACCCCAGGTTCTTCAGTCAATGGAGACTAAGCTGCCTAATAACCAGATAACAGGCATGAGAAAATAACTTGCATTAATAACTAAGCTGCTTAACTTGCCTGTGTACGTACACTTGTTGGAGTTTCATGAGCACTATTCCGCAAACTTGGAAAAAATATTTGCAGTATATTAAATCATAACGGAGCCACATATCAATACTACATATTCTCATTTACTTCGTTAGGTCTAAAAAAGATTTTTTATTCTGTTAGTCTGCTAAAATACATAATAAATATAGTAATATCGAAAAGGATACTGAGAAAGATGACTATATAAGTCTCTATTATAAACTGTCCCTGACTGCTTCCATGGACGTAATGCTGCACACACATCAACCACAGCTATAATTAATAATAATAGTAGACAAAAGTCATGTAACATAATACCTATATAATAAGCATTTTATTAAACTAAATAAATTCCTACATAAATGCTCAAAGATAGCATAAGCAGACAAAACTTTGATAAAATTAAAAAGCATTTAGACTTACGATTTATACAAACTGAATACAATCCACAAAGTTCATATCCAAGTTTAATTAAAAGAATGAAATCTATTAAACGACTGCTTCATACAAGCAGAAAACAAGATAAAGATTAACTATGCCAAGTCTACAAAAAGACAAAAATCTGTAATAGTGACACCTTCAATTATTTATTAAAAGATACTGATATATTTTCTAAAATCATCCTTGCATGATCAGAAAAGATCTGAATACTTATCTGAATACTTATCTGAATACATATCTGAATACTTATCTGAATACATATCTGAATACTTATCTGAATACATATCTGAATACTCATCTGAATACTTATCTGAATACTTATCTGAATACTTATCTGAATATTTATCTGAATACTTATCTGAATATTTATCTGAATATTTATCTGAATACTTAAGTTATTCCTTCATATCCACAATCTACAGCAAAGCAATTGAGATTGAAAAAAATGTTTCTGAACTTATTGTAGGTTTTTATGCCTAAATCTATAAGTAATTGTCTTAGAGCTCAATTTATGCACTGCCTATAGCTATTTGCTTTTTTGGTTCTTATTGCATTGTTGTATGTGTAAGATTCATGTATGGACTCGCTCTATCTCTTAGCGCACTGCCTACTGGCAGGTCCATGGTATATAACGCCTCCACTCTTCTCTGTCTTCCGCCTTTCTGTACATTTCCACATATGAGTGGGTCTTTAAATCATCTAACATACCTAATCTTGGCCTGCCCCTGCCTCTTTTCCCTTCCATTCTACCTTCTATGACCTCTTTTAATAGACCTTCCCCCCTTAGAATGTGTCCTATCTAACTCTTCTTCTTATTTCTTAATACATTTATCAACTGTCTATGTGTGCCAACTTTATGTATGGGCTATTTTGCCTAAAATAAAGCAATAAAAATATTTTAAAAAGGCTAATCCATATAATCAGAATCCAGACTCACCACTTGACCAGTTTGAGGATTTTTGTGCATGAACGGCGGCCCCCTGATGTGATTCCACATCTGACCCGAGGTCATAGCAAACATCAGAGTCTACAATCAATCAATTACTTAATCAATTAATCAGTACTCAACCATTAGTGGAAAAATCAAATATCAGATCATATGCAAATATATCAGGAAGGCAACTGGGAACCACTTCAGCCTCAGAAGCCATACTTTTCCCAAGCTATAGGCTACATAACGTATGGATAAGGGATAGACTTCGTGAATGGAGTAACTTGTTGGTCAAAGGAGTGCCCTTATGGAACGAGAAAGCAGACTTTGAGTATGAATATGTACCTTGAACCTGCCACTTGGCAGTGCACTGAAGAAGATGTAGATATCAGAGTCTACATTTACAATAACCATCAAACAAGCAATTAACCTGAAAGTTAGTTGATTAATCAATACATATTAATCAATCAATCCCACAATCGATCAATCAATGAATGAGACATCTAAGAGACATTGTTTAAACATCATATATTCAAATCAATCGATGTTGACATTTCATTCAATTTTGTAAATAGAAATCCATGTTGTTGACTTTTCGTTCAATTTTGTAAATAAAACATACAAAAAATAAGATTCTTCATCATCCTTGGCAGTTTATGCTTTGAATTTACGTAAGTTGAAATAAGATATAAATACCAGGCAAACGATGGCCCAAGACGTTTTATTGTAGAGGAACTCCAGATTATTTCTCTTCAGATAGAGGACACCCACGATCAATGAAAAGAGCAGTGCCAGCGCTAGAGTGCCCGAGTAGTTTGGTGGTCTGAACACTCTTATCTGCAAAATGAAATAAGGAACAGTACATTAAATATGCAAAAATTATATCAGATCAGAAAGAACAGAATTATATTAGTTTAGTTTCCTTGAGGGACAATATTTGTTTGTTAACAGAAGAAATTATATTAAAATGAAATATAGCTTGTGAGAATACTAGTCCCGACTCAAGCAAAACTAGGATTTAAGGGAAGATGATGATGATGATTGGGTGAATACTAATATATAATACAACAACCACAAGCATTGACTAAATTACCTGTATGTCGGTCCTCTCTCCAATCCATCTAGCTAAATGTTCTGCAGGAAAACCCAATCTGAAAAACACAATTTAAAAGCTGTATAAAAATCTGTAAAGCCGGCGTTAAGGTCAGTTTCGTCTCTCGAAAGCGATATAAGTGAGCCCAGGATTTGAATCCATACATACTGATTCGAATTTATCCTAATTCCAGCTACTATGCTAAGCGGACAACAATGTAGAGGAAATATTTTATTTAGTTCTGGAAGATATTATTTCACGCCAAGTGTAAACAAGAAAACAGAGATACGTTCTTCAGTCACAAACCTGTTAATATCCATGGTGTCAGCCTTCTTAGGTTTTCCCTTAGGTGGGAAGTGCATAAACACAGGCGCAGAGTTAAGCTTCAACTGAAACAAAGCCATACACATTTTATAAATACAGTAAGCTAGAAAATAATGAACTTTTATATCGACATATTTATCGATAGCAATTTATAGCCCTAAACAAACAACAAATACAAGCACACACTAACAATGCATCATCGAGAGTGATTACCAGGCAGAGAGAGTGTTGACGTCAGTAACACTCAAAACTTTACATCTTACTTCTGATCAAGAAATATGTCAGGTTACCTTAATTTTCTTGCACTAGGTTACCTCCATTTCATTGTCCTAGGCTAAGAGATCCTTTCATGAACATGATTTAAAGTAAAGCTACAGAATATATTATTTTGTGAATTCGTGACGACCATTTTCTACACGCACTAGGTTTATCAATCATTTACACGTATTTCACTAGAGAATTTAAATTAAAGTCTAGACTTCGTCATTAAAAAGGGAATAGTACTCAAAATAGGAAAAATGTGAAATCTGAGCTTTTATAACACTGTGTCGTATAGAACACTTTGCTCCACCTCAAGTTTCAATAAGCATAATTCATAATAATGCTAATGTGTTATCAAATGACATGAAGATGAGGAGGGCTCATAAGGTGAGAATGGAGAACAACAGAAAAAAGATGAGAATAGAGAACAAAAGAAAAAAATAATTACTCACAGATGAGAAGACATCTGATCCCTCATCGTAATCAACCATGGCGAAGAAGAGCCTGTTAGAATACTGCTGACCGTAGCGCCACGAGTTAGCTACGATGTGAAACTCTTCACTAGCCTGTCTGTAATACGTAATTCATTAAAATTACAGAGAATTAATTACAAATTAAATATTAATATGTAATTAATACTTAATACATTAAGTTTTAATTTCTATACAGTCAATTAAGCAATCAATTAATTATCAGTCTGTCTGCAATAACATACATAGGCAATTAAGTAGTCAGTCAATCAAACAATCAATTATCAGCTGGTACATCTGTAAAATCATACAAATCGTATACAAATGTTTACTTTAACGGGCACATGTTTCAAATTCTTATAATTGGAAGTAAAAACTAATATTATTTAAGAATTATTTTACTTCTTTAGTTATCTTACAAACGGTGTGCAAGACTGTGGGCATAGGTGCATTACAATCTTAACAATAATAATATATTAATGAAATAATTAATAATAATATTTATCTACTCATATTATGTAATTAATTCTTAATGATTAATAATTCAGGAGTTTACAGTTTAGTCAACAACAAAAAAAGTTAGCAGTATAGTCTTATATCAATACATGAATATTTAATTCCCTTTTCACATACTAACATGAGCATGAAGAGCTTGAATGGACGTAATCCAGACCAATGGAACAATTTATCCAACACTGTAAGTAACTGCATTTCTTTATCTGATTTTAAGTTGTTTTTCTTTAGTTTTGTAACTGCTCACTGTTGATTTAGTTCATTATTCAATTTTTAGAATCTTGAGTAGGCTATATCTTTGCTAAACTCTATTTTTCCTAGTTTTTTACTAGATTTTTTGCGATATTTTTGTTTACAAAAGGTTCTACAGTATTCTGTAGCAAGGTAGGTAATTAGTAATCATATTTGTTGCTCTTACTAGCTGCTACTTATGGAATTACCTCAAAGAGCTTAAATTCTTTACTGGCACCTTGTTTCATCTTCATCATGTTTATTTCTTTCTTCACATGTTACGCTAAGTATGTTTGAATTTATTGTTACTTGAGAACAGATAAACAAATAGAACAGTTTGAAGCTAAAAAACAATATTAATAGTTATAAACTAATAATTGTAAATATTAATTAATTAAATATTAATTAAATTAACAAAATGAAACATAACATAGAAAAAGCACAGTATTAGACTTTACCTGCACACAGAGCATTGCCTCTGAGGCTGTAAAGCCGTTAACATCACCACCACTGAGTAGTTTCTGGGCGGAGACTTGACGTAGGTCTTGAATTTGTTGCCATCCAATCGAATAACAGTCTTCTTGTTGTTCCAGTCCATCAACTGTGACACTTTGTCATCCAGCATCAGCTGTGAAAACCAATAATTTAGGCACAACGGCATTGGATTTTGAAAGCAAACTCAGAATCAGATGAAGATTAGGTTTTTGTTGGTTAGCCAATTAGTCAATGAAAAATAGATTTGGTAGAAAAGTCAATCCAATAATTACAATTTAATATCCATCAGCCCACAAGCTATATCAGGGACATTTGAAAAATAAAAAAAGTAATCACAAGTAAGTCACTATATAGCAAAAGTGAATGTTGCATGCTACTCTGAAATAGGTCAGGATCGGAAAGAAAAGTGTAATAAATTAATTTCTCAAATACAGACTCAAATGTAAGAAGGGTCTTGAGAGATATAGGCATCATAAATCAAATGCTAGCTACGTAGGTTAACTAATATAAATTGTAAGAGAGATAGTAAGAATCTGTTTTACGAAGTACAGGCCGCTTTTACAGTTCAATTTACATGTGTGAGCATTATAACTATTCTGTAAGTCACAACTTATGTTTCAAAATAAAATATTTAGATAAAAGATGCAGAATTATATAAATTTTCTGCTATATATATATATTAAGTTAGCTCAGTAATAAATATTTACAAGAAATATACAAATCTGCTGACTAACCTCTTTTTTCTTTGGAACCGCGGAACCAATATCAGTAAACACAGCAAGAAAAACGAATGCCAATACAGCTACAAGATCTAGAATACATCGTCGACTTGCCACAAAACTCCACATTCTTGCTTGAATATGAGCTAAGTTAGATTAATTGCTGAAAAATGACGATTAATGAATAAATGCCTCATTGAAAGTTCACGATAAATTATAAAGAATACACATCATGAGGGGCCATTAAGGATAACATTGCAGTAGAAAATAATATACTATATATATATATATATATATATATATATATATACACATACATGTATATATATATATAATATATATATATATATATATGAATTTAACATTTTTAAATTCATTTTTAAAGAATCAGTTGTGACTAATACTAAATCTCATAATCATCAAGCAGTATGGATATATATTTAATATTATATATTTATATATTTTAGTATATTTTATCAACTTAATCTCAACATTCTCCATTAGTAGAATTATGATAGGTGTTAGAGTTAAGAGCGAGAACTAAGCGTTCACTAACCTAAGCCAAATCAATCCATTGTTTTAAAAGCATATGGATGATTTTCAGAATGGCCTGGACGAACATTAGGTATCCCATGACCTCTACTATATATTGGTGCACTATCGTACCAGTGCACTTATCGGTGCTCTAAGGAAGAAAGTATAATTTCATACATTATACAAATTAATGTATGCGGACACGAAGAGTAAGACGGTACATAGAGATGAGTGAAGGCGTTATATACAATGGACCTGCCAGTAGGCAGTGCACTAAGGGCGAGATAACTATTAATATTAGCATAATTATATTACAGAGAAACAGCACACCTAAAGGAAATTAAGCATTTGAGATATTTTTAACAACTCAAGAAAGCAAGTGTTTAGCGTAAGCAATTTACGCCATTTTATACTCAAATGTAGCGCCTCAAAAGTTAATCTTTTGTAATTATCCTATTGACAAGTAATGGTGAATAACATAAAATACACTACAGAATTATATCTGATCTCTTACACGCCTCAACAGGAAACAGTCAATATGTAAACAAACACGTTTCACGAATAAAACTGAACTACATCTGAGCTGAGCCAGTATCACTGACATCATCCATGGTAGTTTGTTAAAAACGATTCAAGCAATAAGCAATTATTTTATTATTATTATTATTATCATTATTATTATTATTATTATTATTATTATTATTGTTATTATTATTATTATTATAAGATAGTACATTGTTACATTAAGGTTAGGTAAATATTTAGCCTTTTGATAGGAGCTAATTTATAGTCAATGGAGTGCTTTAACTGAGTGAGAAATGTATGGAAATGTATAGAAATGTATAGAAAAAATGTTATTATTATTATTATTATAAGGTGAACATAGTATATGTCCATTATTCGTGATGTGGCTCACCTAAAAGAGCGGCTCTCTTTTAGGTGATTGGTGAGAGAGGACTTTTATTAGTCTCGTAGGACAGAGGACTAATAAATAATGTAACAGTCATTGGTGGCTCCATAAACCGTGGCGAAATAACTATTATAAACGTTAAGTGGCGCAAGCGCCCACCTGCGTAAGTAGCAGCTGACGATGGGTAATTTTGAAAAACATATGGCACGATTCAAGTATCAGTATATTAGAATTTTAAAAGACTTTAAATTCCACACGCGAAGTGTTTTTTGTTTTGTCTCACAATCAATCAATTTGTATCACAGTTAATTATTGGGCTAATTAAACAATCTCGCTATTGATGATGCATCATTAATCCCTAAATTAAACATACGCTACTCGTTTTGGTTTAAAATATTAATGCTCGATGTTGTCATTGATAGTACCAAAACGGATAACAAAACAGCAGATGAAATTGCCAGATCGATCTCTCGAAACTAGTATTACAATCTCGTCGATAGTTCTTCAAACGTTTCTTCTGCAGTATCAGAGTCGTAGCAACGAGCCTGAAATATATGAAAGTAACATCACATTAATTCAAATTATTCATTAAAAACGATAATCTTTAAGAAACAAAGCCTAAACGTCAGTACCCGTAGAGTTGTTTTCATTTCAGATAATAATCTTACGGTACGGAAGCAAGCATTGAACTTATAGTTTTATTTTTATATTCTGGGACAGTTTTCCGGAGTTGCAGACAGGTAAAACAAAGATAAATACTATTCGTGAAACAGTAGGCGTAGTTAAGAATTAGATCGGCTAGCCGTAAAGATTTGTAAAACTAAGCCTGTATAATTTACGTATACATTTTGGTTACTTAAACGTTAGATTTCTCGAGATGATGTTTTGCGAAAACCATATCGGATGTGTGGACAACTTTACGTTATCAATCTTATTCAGAAAAAAATTAAGCGAAATTTTAATTATAGCCACTAACCTTTTGTTCATTAGTTGTCACAGAATTCTTGACTGGAAGCTTTGAGGATTGATTTGAAAGCCGATGATGCTCTTTCTGCAGTCTGTTCTGATTATCAGCATCGTTTATCAGATCTGACTTTCTGCTGTGTTCGCGTGGTTTTGGTTGTTTCAGCTGCTGTTTTCGACTGTTCTGTTTCTGCTGTTGCAGCTGCTGATCTTGTTGCTGTTTCTGGAGTTGCAGCTGCTGTTCTTTTTGCTGTTTCTGCTGTTGCAGCAGCTGTGCTCGGTGCTTACCCTGCTGATCTTGCTGCTGAAGCTGTTGCTTCTGTTGCTGTAAAGCTTGTTCCTCTCGCTTCTGACTTTCAGTTGGTTGTTTCTGCGATTTTTGCTGACGATTTGCTGACAGATTCTGCTGACGTGACACCTTCTCATTCGCACTGGATTTCTCCGGAAAAAAAAAATTACTTTTTTGTATAAGATGGTGTGAGTTGTTTTGACTTTCGCTTTGATTCTGGCGAGAGTTTTGACTTTCTCGTTGATGGTAGCTCGAATTTTTACTATTGCGTTGCATCTCATGCCCCGAATATTGACTTTCTCTTTGCATCGAGGTTTTTTCGTTTTGCAGGTTGGGTTTTAGGTGCTGCTCAAGCAAGGTGACACGCTTACGTTGTTGGAACTGCAAACTAGAATTCTTCTTTTTCTGCTTTGAAGCCTCTGATTTTTTGAGCACTCGCTGCTCTGCTTTCTCTCGCTGCCTCTGCTGCTCAAAGGCAGCCAAAAGAGACGCACGAATTAATTCATCCTGATTTGATGATCCCATTGATTCAAACTGCCAGTCGCTGTTAAATTGTCTGCAATATGAAAATTGTAAAAATATCAGTGCAGAAAATTAATTTATTTGAAATATTAATGAATTGATATATTGACCATAATAAATTCCAATCGAATAAAGCACCAGGAAGTCCAATCTGGCATTGCTTGTGACTACATCATTGAATAAATGAATACTGAATTGCGGAATTAGACCTACGTTTGGCATAAATTAAAGTTCAAAATGTTTCATCAGGTTCCGATGATGACGACTACTAGGAGTTAATAGAGCAGACCAACCAACGCTGCATGAGTTTCGTAAAGCCGACTAAAGCAGATTGCACTGTAATTTCTAAAATAACCAGAAGCCAAATTTCTCAATGCTCCAATTCAGATATATGTATATGTATATATATATGTATATATATATATATATACACATATATACATATATATATATATATATGTATATATATATATATATATATATATATATATATATATATATATATATATATATATATTATATAACATTTTTACATATGGCATATAGTTAAAAATGTTTCACCAGATTCTGATGTCGAGGACAAATATATATATATATATATATATATATATATATATATATACATGTATATATGTATACTGTATATATATATATATATATATATGTATATATATATATATATATATATATATATACAGTATAGCCTATTCTTTCTATTGCAGCACTGAGAACTCACTCAATTGGGTCGAAGGTCTCACTGGCAGAGCTCTCGGTGTCGCTGTCGTACATGGTTGATCTATTGGACCTCCTGATGAGGTTGATCAGCTGGGAAGTCCTCTTTGCCTGGGTGATGAAGGTCAGGCCGAGGAGCTCAGTGGCGCTCAGTCTCTGTGCTCAAGACACAATATAAGTTGAAATGTACAGTCATGTAAGCAAATATGAAAAAAAGAAACAAAATAAGCAATTGCCATTATTTACCAATAGAGTTGTATCAAATGTCTCTATTCTCTGTCTTCAATGCACTGCCAAGTGACAGGTTCAAGGTACATATTCATACTCAAAGTCTGCTTTCTCGCCCCATAAGAGCACTCCTTAGATCAACAAGTTAATCCCTTCACAAAGTCTATGCCTTATCCATACTTTATGTAGCCTATAGCTGGGAAAAATATCGCTTCTGAGGTGGCTTCCCGTTGCCTTCCTCAGTTAGGTGGATTAATTACCATTTAATCCTGGGGGAAAATATTTCATGGTGAGGTGAGTCCCCTCTTGCCATCTTTAGCTCATGCCTTTAGTCTCTATTATATATTATTAAATATCTCTGTTCTCAAGACACAATTTAAGTTCAAATGAACAGTCATGTATGCATAAAAGAAAAAAAGAAACAAAATAAGCAATTGCCATTATTTACCAATAGAGTTGTATCAAATGTCTCTATTGTATATTAAATGTATATTATTGTATTGTATTGTATATTATTGTATATTAAATATCTTTGTTATCAAAACACAATAGAAACAGCGAGCAGGATTTGGTAGTCGTCCCGACAATGTAGAGCACTATAACGATAAAGATGAGCCGTTAGAAGAAAAATGTAATCTTATTTAGTCTAATTCAACTAACATAAATAGACGCCGATATGAATTGGAAAGAAATAGAAATAAAATTTCTTATCCTGTTCCTAAGTACATGTATATTAATCTTTAAGAATGCTCTATGAACATACTTCTGCACAACAGTTCGAAGCCTACTTCAAAACGACCAAAATTAATTGAGCATTAGAATTACACAATAAAAACCATTTCATGGAGATAAACAGAGATAGAAAGAGAGGTACAGAGCTAGAGAGAGATAGAGAGAGAGAAAGAGAGAAGGAGAGAGAGAGAGAGACACACACACACAACGATAAAGAAAGAGACAGAGATTGGGTTTTATAAGAGAATTAATTTTGCTTTACGATTTTTATGTTATTCAGTCTCTTAAAGTTCCATATAACATAACAACAATTAGAATGCTATAGTCATCAATGACAACATCAAAATCAAGCCGGCGAACAAAAGGAAGGTCCAATCATAGGTATATAGTCTAATAGTTCACATATGATTTCGCTTAACTCACGTCCTCTGGCCTCACTTGCAGACATTTTTCAATGAAAAATCTAAAATGCTTATTTGCTTCCTCGGTGGTCAGGCGAGTAGGAGGCTCGTCCGTGATGACCTTGAGGACTTTCATGTAGGAATTGACCGAAGACCAAGGTGGATTAGCTCGCAGTAGCTCAATGGCAGTTATACCCAAGCTCCAAATATCTGCCTGCATTAATACACCATGCACTGATTGTTTATGATGATATCTAGCACGAAGTAGCTCAATAGCCGTTATACATAGGCTGGGCTTTGAATAAAGCTAAGCTGGTAAAGCTACGGTTAACGTCAATTTCCTCACTCGAAAGCGATGTCAGTGACCGGCGAGCCCAGGATTTGAACCCCGCACATACTGATCCGCAGTCGAGTGTCTTACCGACTTCGCCACTGGCTCCAGGCGAATAGCTACCTTCACACAACTATACCATGCAGGGAGCATCCATCATGCTACCTAGCATTTGAAATGCACATTTAAATGCTTCATAAGTCTATTCACTGTGTACAAATTTACAATAATGAGTGAGTTTGGATGTTATATATTGGTTGACATTAAGAATAGAAAGTGAAACAGCAGGGGAACTCCCGTCAGAAGAAATGAGAACGAGTGGAACTGAGTTTCCATGCGTTCCCTCACTTTAACCACTGCAAGAAATGAACATTTCTCTTCCATTTTGCGGACTGCTAATTATGTCAGGGAGGATCAGAGTGAAAATTTAATTCGAAAGTACGTCAAACAAATTTCAAAAATCTAAATTCAAGAAGAGTATTGAAGCATCAGTACACAGATTATAGGATGATATACCATTAAATGACCATCCGTTACTTTATACACGATCTTCCAAATACTGCGCTGTAAAATTTTAATATATGAACGGTGTAACTTACAGCATTTCCTTGACTTTTATTGAATAAAACTAAATTAAATCGCAGTCCTGATACCGTCGAAATCTTAAGAAACAAATGTTAATTCTTTTACTAGGTTACTAAACTGGCTGGAGTCAGTGGCGATGTCAGTAAGATATTCGACCGCGGATCAGAATGTGCGGGTTCAAATCCTGGGCTCGCCCGTCACTGACTTAGCTTTCGAATGAGGAAACTGACTTTTTTAAATACTACAAAATTACGAGATACTGCTAGATTTTTAACATATATTAGAATTAAGACACACCTTTGTGTTATGAGATTTCTGCTTGATAACTTCTGGAGCCATCCAGAGTGGCGTCCCAACAAAGGTTCCGGACTTCTGATGATGATCTCTGAGCTGCTTGGCGATACCAAAATCTCCAATCTTCACTTCTCCAGTCTCAGACAACATTATATTAGCGGCTGTCGAGCAACAGCAATCAATCGATCGATCGATCGATCGATAGATCAAATAATCAATCAATCAATCAATCAATTAATTTATTAATCGATCAATCAATCAATCAATCAATCAATTAATCAATCAATCAATCAACCAATCAAGCGATCAATCAATCGAGAAATCAATCAATCAATATATCAGTCAATCAAATTAATCATTCAATTGTTAATCTATAATGAAATTCATCAAGATCAATTAATCGATTAATGTTATCTATTACAACTATATAGGTGGTCAACTAGATAGGATACACTGCAGTGTGTCTATTGACGGCCTAAAAATGTACAATTGTCTGTTTCTGATTTTATTCTCTACAATGTAATCGAAATAAACATAGTTCTCTCTCTCATCTACGGTTTAAATAAAACTTTTTCTGGCACAGTTTAAATCCATGTATGTGAACTTAAAACAGCTTAATTAGTCCCATAGAGTTATTTAGTCTAATAAAATGTTAACTTTAAAAATCGCTAACATTTAAATAATTATTAAATTACAATAATATAATTATTTAATTACTTCTAAACTTATATAGGCCTTAATATTTAGTCTTGCTAAGTGACTCTAAGATTCTATATGCTAACCTTTGATGTCTCTGTGAACAATTTTTTGACTGTGAAGATAACTGAGACCCTTCAGGACTTCCTTCATTATGATGGCTATATAGATCTCTTCCATTCCTCTACCGGTATCTGGGTCTATGAGATCCAGCGCCGACCCTCCTCCCAAATACTCCATCACAATCCGTAGTTTCGACTCCTACGTCACACAGCATGTCCCATAGACAATGAAAGCTAATTGAGAATCAAGTTTCTATCTTATCTGATAGATCTTACACAAGCATATAATTGTTTCCTGACTTTGTAATGTTATGTTATAGAAACTCTTTCATCTCTCTTTTCCATCCAGTGTCCATGAGTAGCGACCTGCGCCTAAACCTCTTTTTCCTTAATTCCCTTTACTTTGGACTGATTTTCTGGATTTTGGAATTTGCACCGTTTTTGGACCTTCTTTTTGCTCGCCTGTTTGATTTTGTCTCAATAGTGCTCGATGTTGTCATTGATGACTGTAGCACTCTAATTGTTGTTATTATTATTATCATAGAGTAATTATAAGATGCCTCTCGTTGGTTTGCGTCATTCTAAATAAAAGGTGCATATTTAAAAAAGTAAAACTTTAACCACAAATGTAAAAAATTAAAGAAGTATTTTTTAATTGAACTTACAGTAGGGCCTATCAAACTATGTATATCAGTCAATGTTATGAAATTAATGCATTGGAAAACTTAACGAAGTCCTAAACCCATACGATCTATAATTTTTCTTCAATTCAAATAAAAACTGTTGCCTCTTCCAACGTCTCTTAGATGTTTCGCGATGCTTTATCTCTGAAATCTTTTACTGCGCTGTAGGCCTGACCTACACTCTTTCTTCGTAGACACTAAAACTAAGCGTTAAACACTGTTGTATGCACAGAATGAATCAGCTTAGAAAACATCATACAACTGAATCTGCTTAGATACAATTGTAGCCTAGATACAATTGAATCAGCTTAGAAAACATCAGTTCAATTAGAGAAGATAAATCAACTACTGCAGATATAATTACTGTACAATCGTGCATTACCTTAATATACGATCCATAGTATTGTATTATATTTGGATTCGAGCATTGAGCAAGAATGAATATCTCGTTTTGAATGGAGTACAGGTCATTTCTGGACTGCTCTAACAGCAGAACTTTGATGGCAACTGGACTTCGAGTCCGACTGTCCATTCCTTTGAACACTTCTCCAAATGCTCCCTTCCCAATTCGTTCAATAAATGTGTAACGGCCATCTGGATCGATCCGCTCCTGTGGAAAAATTAAAAGTGGATTTAGCTCCATTTTGCAATTATAGACGATTAAAAATCAGTATACCTGCACATGTAGGCCTATATAACAAATATAACAATATATGGCGATGTCGCGTACCGTCATATAGATAAGATATTCGACGGCATATCAGTATGTCCGGGGTTCAAATTCAAGCTATAGGCTACATAAGTTATAGAAGCCTTTGTGAAGGAATTAATTTTGTTAATCTCTGAAGTTCTCATTATAAAGCTTGACAGCAGACTTGAGTATGAATATGTGCATTTCTTGGACCAGCCACTTGGTAGAACAACATAGAGAGAGAGAGAGAGAGAGAGTGAGTGAGAGAGAGAGAGTGTGTGTGTGTGAGAGAGTGAGTGAGAGAGAGAGAGAGAGAGAGAGAGTGTATGTGTGTGAGAGAGAGAGAGAGAAAGAGAGATAGACTAAATTTCTGCATCAGCATATAGGACCTAAATCATACTTAGCTATGTGATCTCGGGCCATATATAAGGTTACCACAATCATAGTCATTGATCATTTTTCTGCGTTATGTCAGATTTCATGTAATAAACGAATGTATAATAACAATAACAATAATCAAACTTTTTCCTGATCTCTCACAATGCTCCGGCATTCAGAATCTGTCTTTGTCTTACCTTTAGTTAGACTTCATCGTCTTTGAATAATCTAATGTCGTTGAAGCGGGCTGTAAATTCTCATGAAAAATTTAATCGAATCATTACTTATTACCATAGTTTTTACAACTAGAAAATGCCCATTTCAAATATTCACAGGTTCCGCTAATATTTATAGTATTATTTAGGGGCAAAGAGGTGGCAATGTTGGAAAGATGTTTTACAACGGGGCAGAGTTCAAATCCTGTCCTCTACCCTTAGAGATATGCTAACGAGCTGGTAAGAGACGCTAAGCTAGGCTTATTATTATTATTATTTTAATATTAAAATGGCCGAAAGCGGTCTTCTAGGCTACTTTACAGAAAGAGTTCAAGTATAATTATAAACTAAATTTTAATTAAATTAAAATTTGCCACATGGATTGCAAACATAGTTAATACAGCATCTAGCATTAGTTGCAGAATATTGCAAGCATTTTTTAAAAATTTCGCTAAGCGTTACGAGGATTAAATTTGAAAATATGAAATTTTTTCTTGTGTCTTCTAAATAAATGTAAGAAAATTTACCTGCATACTTTCAGACGCCATGGGTTCATTCGATATGATCAACCATAATATCAAAAATCCAACAATGAGATTAAAAAAGAAGAACTTGTATTTTCATAATTGCTCTCATAGAATCTGTAAGAGATTTAGCACTTTCAACATAGTCCTGCTTTGTAATAAATGCAGTAGTATCAAAATTTTCAAGCAACTTCATCGAAATAGTGACCTATTGTTGTAATATCATTTAATAATTTTTGTTCAGTAAGTTTATTGAGAACTGTTATAACTCTCTCTTTCTCTCTCTTTCCCTCTCACTCTCTCTCTCTCTCTCTTTCGATCTCTCTCTATCTCTCTCTCTCTCTTCATCTCTCTCTATCTCTCTCACTCTCACCCTCTCTCTTCATCTCTCTCTCTCTCTCTCTCTCTCTCTCTCTCTCTTACTCTCTTTCTCTTTCTATCCCTCTGCCAGTAAACAATACATACATCTTTAACTTTTACTAGCCTATATTAGTAGAGTTACAAGTTGTCTACAGAAGAATTGCTGGCGAGTTAAATGTAATTTTTGTTGAACGAAAATTTCAATTATACATCTTTAAATTTCCGAGATCTAAGTTTCCATTGTTTCCTTTTTTCAACTATAACTTCACAATTTCGAAATGTCTCTTAATGAAACTTACAAATCGCATGAAGCGCCATTGAAGCAATTACTACATTAAAGTATGACTTACGACTATCTACATACACGCATACTAAGAACTACAATCAGCTCATTCTACTGTAGCAGTAGATAATTAACAGACTTTCAGACTACTGAAAGTGAAGTGACAAATCAAACAGTGGAAGTGATTTATGAGAGATTTTCAATTACACTAGCTAAGTAGACCACAAATAGGAAGTTGGTGGGCCTAAGCCTATAAAACATTCAATTTAGGACTGAGATCAATAGGGGCAGCAAGCTGTACTAGTTTAACTATAAGTCGCTTGTTCAAGGCTGTAGTTGTAAATCTGATCCAATCATCCTGCACTCAACTAAGCTCAGGGACCATTAGTAAGATTGTAGGCTTATGTTTGGCAATATCAATAATTGAGATAAAGCAAAATGTATTATAATTTTATTAATGTTATCTTCTCTCTCTAGTGCTCTATTATATTCTTTTACTGGATCAAGTCAGATGGACGTGAAAATTGTACAAGCGAAAATACTTAACAGATATGTCATAGATGGGCACCTGGTATATATGATAAGGAGGCGTTAATTATGCTTGCATTTTTCGTTTATGAAGTGTTAGCTGATTAAATATATAAAATATTTATGACTAATAAATTATTGTAGCTATGTTATTTATTGGCACCCAAGATAATTATATAATTAGTTTATGAAGCCATGCAGCTATTTCAAAGATTTGTTTAATAGGTTCAAACAAAGGCCTATAGTAAAGATCGTCATTAAAAGCTTTTCATTCCTAGGAAGACAGTTCAATATACTAATATCTATTGTTGTAAAATGTAATAAACTGTAAGTAAATTTATTTAGACCTTAGCAACCAAAGTATCTGACTAATGCATTCATTTTTCGGGGATGGGGTGACGGCGAACATGGATCAGTGGTTAGAGTGTTGGTCTCAGATGCAAGTGGTCCGGGTTAAAAGCCCAGATCAGTCAATAAGTGACGGATATCACTTTGGATCCATGGAACTTTAATCATGTACAGGAGCTTGATGCCAGTTGGCTCTAATAATGCCAAAGACACGATGGGTCTTAAACAAGCATGTAAGTGTTTTCCTTTACCAGCACTGTTATTTTTAGTATTATATGATATGAATATATAAAATACATGTATTGTAGGTTTGTAATTAATTAACTCATACAGACAGAGGGTAGGCTAGCAGTACACAAGCATATTTAGTACTCCACAATTCTTAACTGACTAAATTTGGTTTCCTAAATAGTTTCTCCTTGTTTTCCTCAGCACGATCTGTATTAGTTTGAATCAAGTAGCCCGGTATAACCGATAATAATAAAAAATTATGTTTAGTATGTTTAACCATTTTTTGTATTGGCTGGAGCCAATGGCGATGTCAGTAAGATATTCGACCGCGGATCAGTGTGTGCGGGTTTAAATCCTGGCCTCGCTCGTCACTGACATCGCTTTCGAGTGAGGAAACTGACGTTAACATTAGCTTTTTAGATTTATAGCTTTAACCGACGGGCCAGACACAACGGCTTCAAAAACTCACCCCTGCGTGGATAGTCTCAAATAGTTTCCTTTGTTCTATAACATACTAGTACATCAGATTTCTGCAAGCACTGTTTCATTTAATTACACGTAATTACATCAAATACATGTAACTATTCGACACGCATATATATCAATATTAAAAATATGCAAAAACATCACTAGGCCTAAGTAAAATATAGCTGGATTATTGGGCGGGTATGGGTGAGAAGAGAAAATATATGAGGCATAGAACTAATATCGCATCTAAAGTGAGTCCAACTAGTTTTCCATCCAATCAGACTCTTCCACATCTTCTACTCCTTCATCTCCCTCATTAATATTCATTAGTAAATTGCTTCACTGTTCTTTTTCTTAACCATCTCACTCTGGCTCATCATGATATCAGAGACTATCTACATATTTTAACTTAATAACAGCTTAATTTGTAATACTAGCATCTCAGATAGAGAGCTGAGTATGGATAAAATAATTGAATACTTTATGACATCATGCTAGCCTTCAATTGTATCGCTAAAGTACTGTCTTATATTCATGCACAGTGACCTATCTAGGATATTAGGCACTTAATGGGTACACCAGTGATTAATTATGAGTATAGTTTCTGCGTCTTCGGTTTCAAACTCGAAGACAATGTGCAAAACAAAACTAATTATTAGTACAATAGGAAAATTCAAAATTCATGTAGCTAGAACCATGCATAAAATGCATCAACATTCCATCTAGCCAGCCTTAAAGAGATTTATTGAATAATAGCCTACTGAAAGTTTAAAACAACAAGGATTTTCAAATTTGGCTAGGATTATGCAACTATTTTTAATGCAGAATATAATAAAAACATTGGCTACAATTGTTAACGTAGAAATTAAACCGTGCAGTATAAATATATGCAGAGTTTTTACCTCGAATAAGGATTTTAAAGTGAATATTAATATGACATTGGCAAAAAGTAAAATTTAGGCTCATTCATACCGATGGATAGCCTGATCTTGTACACGACAGTAGAAATCAATCAATTTATCTATTGATTTATCAGTTAACCAATAAATAATTAATCAATCAGTCGATCAATTCAGCAATAAAATACTCAATCATTAATTTAAAAATCAATATCAATAAATCAGAAATAGTAAACCAACAAATAAATAAGCCTGTTAAAAAGGGATCAATTTAAAAACAAAATAATCATACAATCAGGATATTAACTCATCAATCAATCAATCAATAAATCAATCAATCAATCAACCAATCAATCAATCAGATTCACGAAATTTAGTCCAGTATTACACACAGCAGCATTACCATCCAATACATACATAGCACCATTCATTAAATCTTAGTGCGAGATACATTGTACATAGTACAAGGGAGCATTGAGGCGCAGAATTCACTCTGACAACAAAAGACACCTAGCGACGATGCGCTCGTTGATCAATATCGGAATTTACTCATCTGCCTCCAAATCTAAAATGTCCAAAACACAGAATAGTGAATTGCTTTATCCAAATTGTTAGAAAATAATTTAAAAAGGAAAATGTCGAGAATGCCAAACAGAGATCATGTTGTCCGTCTATTTATGATTGAATGTTGAAATATTATTTCTGAAGTAGTAAAAGATTTAAATAATGCCATAATACCACATATTTATATCTTTCAATATATTAAATCAAGTCCAAGATTTGAACCCACTCATACTGATCCGTGGTCGGATATCTTACCAACATCCTCACTGCTTCAGCCTAATAGAATTAGTATAATTATATCCTTTGCGATGGAAAATATGTTGATGAAATGTGCGTGTTTATGAGTCGACCTACACTGTGTAGGTCTATATTTTACCTTTCCCTGTAGTTTATCTACGAAATGAAATTAAATCATCACCATCATCATCATCATCATCATCATCCTCTCTTGAATCCCAGTTTAACCAGGGTCAAGACACAAATAGACTGTCTCAAATCCTCTCTGTCCCACACCACACCACCAGCCAATCCCCTATTTAAGACTTTTCCATTCGTAAAAATACGAAATGAAATGAAACACAACAAAATAACAATAAAATGAGGAAAGCCTACTTCTGAGTATTTCCAATAGCAGTCTTGATTACATCTTTAGGCAGTATTGGTCCAGTCATACTGGCTACCACCTCAGCCACAAATCTATCTACTATACCCGGACAAGAGCTGTCCGCTCGCGTGAATGCACTGCCCACCTCGGTCATCCATCTCGCTCCGCTAGCATAGTACGTGCTTTGTAACTGAATCAGTCATAAATATCGATAGATCAATCAGTCAATCCATCACTTAATCAATAAATTATTAAATACAAATGAGTCAATAAAATTACTAAATAATAAATAGAATGATTTGATTTGCTTACTCAATTAAGCAATCAATTAATTGTCTAGTCAATTAAAGAATCATGGAAATGAATCAAGACCAATATTTTTACCACTTACTGAGACATTCAATAAATATTATTATTTTATACATTTTATTATCATTTAAATAAATGATAATAAAATTACTATGGACATTATCATGAATGATCAGTTCACTTTTGAGTGTTCTGAATCTTTCATTCACAAATCTGTAGGGATGTGTGCTGTGGGGACGGACGTCCCTGACATCATCCTTGGATGAGGAAACGGACGTTTAACTTTTATTATTATTATTATTATTATTATTAATATTAATAATAATAATAATAATAATATTATTATTATTATTATTAATATTATTATTGATATTATTATTATTAATATTATTATTATTATCATTATAATAAATATAGCTGTCTAAAATTGTAATCCCTATTCGTTGTGTTCAACACTTACCGCGGTTAGAAGTGGAATTATAGTGGCTGAGAGGCTGGCAGACTGCCTCTGAGTCACTCTCCTCTGTATGAGCTTCTTGTACATGTCGATATTTGTTTCGAAGTCGTTATATTGTCTACCGTAGTGCGGGTCCGGCTCGGCTATGGGGTTTATCCCGGTGTAATTCATCTGGATAGGATACGGCACGCCATTCATCGGGAACTGTGGATATAGCTGAAGAATTAAATCAAAAAGATAGCGCCATGAAAAATAAGAAGTAATTTTGCTTCAACTAATAAAACTATAGGCTTAAAATGAACTCAGAAAGGGTATTCGGCTGATGAGCTCTTAGGCTTTAGAAATTGCTACAAAATTGCTGCAAAAACTGTATAAAAACGAATGGAAAAGAAGGTCCATTCGTAACCCGATGCTAGTTAAACTGGTATTCAAGGAGAGAAGAAGATCTGTATTGTGAAATACACAAACCTGAGGCTGTGGACCAGTAGGTGGTCGAAACGGTATGAGAAGTACCGTAGCTTGTGTTTTAGTCTGAAAATTAAATTACAAAATTTAATTATAAACCAATTGAAGCCATCCATCAAAACATATGTACGTGTAAATGTATAAATAAATCGTCGCCGTCGCTTTTAACAAAACATCACAGTAACAATAACTAAAAACAAAAAAGTTACAAAAGCTATCATACTAGGCTAATTTATAAAATAAAATAAATATTCAAGAAATTACTTTTAAATAAATGTAGCTAAATCTGGCTTCATTCTCACTACCAAAACGAAAATGTTAAATTTATAATTGAGACATCGCGTTATTGGCACAGAATATAATTCAAACATTTATCCATAAAATCTATTAAAAGGAAACAAATTCATAATTTTTAAACATAGAAATCATTGAAAATGAAAGAACAGATTAAAGACACTTATTTAGAAGCCAAAATGGTTTAAGTAAAAGGTTTAATTAATTTGAATAGACAGATAAAACAATAGGAAACATGCAGCAAGAAGAAACAAATTCATAAAATTAAAAAATTCACGCAATTTCATGTTAGTATAAACGTTAATTCAAAATACGTTTTTCTTCCTAAAACTTGATAAAAGAAGATGACCTCTAATATCGAACTGTGCACTTGCTGATACCCTATCCGATCTTCTAACCACTCATCCACTAGATAAGCCAACTGATACTAAGTAGTTTTGGAAATATAGCTAGATAATTGTTTAAGCTATACACTTACCTGGTTCTTTGGCTGGTTTGGAGTCTTCCCAGGGGCCTGTAAATAAGACCAAAAGTATTTAATAATAATAAGATATAATATGTTTGGCTTATATGTTGGTCGATGTAACTTTAGAGAATAGTAAAGTAGAAGGTAAGAATATGTACTTTGAGACTATGTTTGGCAGGATACCTAGAGAGAGAGAGAGAGAGAGAGAGAGAGAGAGAGAGAGAGAAAGAGAGAGAGAGAGAGAGTGAGAGGGAAAGAGAGAGAGAGATCTAGGTGGCTGGAGCCAGTGGCGAAGTCGGTAAGATACTCGACCGCGGATCAGTATGCACGGGGTTCAAATCCTGTGCTCGCCCGTCACTGACATAGCTTTCGAGAGAGGAAACTGACGTTAACCTTAGCTTTATAAGCTTTACACCTAGAGAGAGAGAGAGAGAGAGAGAGAGAGAGAGAGAGTGAGAGAGAATATTATCTAGCGTAGTGTTTCCATTAAATATAAATTAGAGAAATTGAAAATATATCTAAATTTGAATCTGAATTACTAATGCAGTTTAATTAATGTATTTTACTAGCAATCAATTGACTAATTCTATCACGTTTAATATTATAATTATTAACTGATCTTTTATTGTAAATATCATTCAAATTATTTCATTAATTAATTATTATGATGAGATTATGACGATATCACAGAGAAATCCAGATAGGATTACGATTCTTCTTTCTCTTTATTCTCGACTAAGAGTTTCATAACACTAACAAGTTACCAAGTAGTGGACGAGTTAATATAATGCATGCTTGATCACTGGAGGAAAGAAAACAGACGTTAAAACTGAAATCTAAAGAGTAATTTTGATCAAAAGATGAGACTTAAGAATAACCTTATGCGGCTTAGATTTATCGACAGCTGGAGTGACTTTAGCTTGACGAGATGGCGCCACAGACGGAGTTTTAGTTAGTACGGACTCGGGTGGTGAATCCCTACTGGAAGATGCTCGGTGAGGAGTTTTAGGTTTCGGTTGTGGTTTTTCTTGCTTTTCTTGCTCTGTCTTATTCTCGGCAAGGGCTTTGGCAGCACTGGCAGTTATTGCCACTTGTTGGATTGTGTCTACCCAATCAAAACTGAAATTCACATAACGATTTTATCAGTTCTAATGGCACTATACATACATGTATACATCCATATTGCTTTTGTTAATAATCGATCAATCCATCAATCGAACAATTGATCTTCAAACTCAAAATCGACTAGTCACTGTCAATCAATCAATTACATTACATAAAACTATTTTTGGTGTTAGTTTTCTGCTACGAATATTTGCTACCTTTTTATTTTGGTAACTTGAATTTTCTTGATTTATCGAATGAATTATTGGCTCAGAGACTAGACGTTTTGTTGAATGACAGATTTATAGATGGAGAGTTTATAGATGAATTTAATAACTAATTTACTGCTTGATTAATTAATTATTAGATTGATTAACTGAATGTTTATACATGCATAACTTAAATAATTAGTTGAAGAATTGGATTTTTGATGGATGGCTTGATTGACTTAATGATTGACTGATCGATTGTCTGATTAATTGACTGATTGATTGACTGATTGATTGTCTGATCAATTGACTAAATGACTACTGATTGATTGACTGACTGATTGATTGTACAAACGTATCAAAATCATTTTTAAGATTGAGATCTTCTTCTTCTTCTTCTTCTTCAATATCAGGTCCTTTGACTAATTTCTTACTTTCCTCTATCAACTCAGCAAGATAGGACGTTTTCTTGGCCTTTGCGATTAACGGCAATTTCAGTAACTCATTAGCAGAAAGCCTCTGAAAACAATGAACAAATAGTTATTCCATGTTAAATTAGCCTGTTAAATTTATCGACCATTTCAAAATCTAAGACAATTCTTCTAAAATTTCACAGTGAGTAGTAAAACTAATATCGATTTTCTAAATTTGATTTGGTGCAGAATATATTGAATCCTAGGCCTTACTAGTCCTGAATCCTGACCTCACTGCCAGTATTTATCACTAGATATTATCTTAATAACGCGTAGAATTAAACAGGATAAAGTAAAAAGATGAGACTAAAGTAGAAAGCTAAGAACAAATTAAAGAAAGCTAAGACTAAAGTAAAAAACTAAGATTAAAGTAAAAAGCTAAGACTAAAGTAAAAAGCTAAGACTAAGGTAAAAATACTAAGGCTAAATTAAACAGCTTATACTAGAGTAAAAGCTAAGACTAAAGTCAAAACTAAGAGAAAACTAAAATAAAAGCCAAAACACAATTAAAAAGCTAAGACTAAAGTAAATGGCTAAGACGTGATTTCTCACTAATTTATTTTTACATGAATAATGTTTTATATGTTGTATGGAATAAGACAACTAACTAGCTTACGTTTTCTGGATTTAACTGAAGGCACTTTTCTACAAAGTCTCTGAAACTCTTCGAAGCTTCTTTTGGATCTACACGAGGTGGGTCTTTCTTTGGAATGATAAAAAGAACTTTCATAGGAGCCAACTCACTATGCGGAGCTTGACCCCTGAGCAGTTCAATGGCTGTTATACCCAGACTCCAAATGTCCGCCTACAGTACGACCAATCCATACAATCAATCAATTAATAATGAATCGCCTAGTGCAGCATCAGTTAAGTATGTGCGGGGTTTCAGTATGTGCGGGGATACCGTATGTGCGGGGTTTCCGTATGTGCGGGGTTTCCGTATGCGCGGGATTTCCATATGTGCGGGGTTTCCGTATGTGCGGGTTTCAGTATGTGCGGGGATTCCGTATGTGCGGGGTTTCTCTATGTAAGGGGTTTAAATGCTGATAGCCATTCGAATTTCTAGAGATGAATCAGAGATGATGAAACAACGGGGTTTTATTTTTTAACGCATGATCATCTTCTTCCATGAATCCCAGTTTAAACAGTCAGTCGGCTTGAAGCTTAGTGCATTATCGCATTTTACGACACGTACAGTCCACAGTTGGCCTATTCTTCAACAACCCTGACACAATCCGGGTAAACATGTACACGGTCAACATCACTGGCGTAGCTGTTAAACTGACGAACAAAATTTAATTAAGCATTAGATATACATCTAAAGCAAAATCTCTTCAGTTGAATGCACACACAATATTGCAAATGTTCGATCTGAATAAAGTTACCAGCTAGCCATGATCAGCTCTGTAACATGTATTTTTGAGAAATGACAGTTTCTGTAACAACATTATTCTTGCTAACTGATTTTCAAGATATCACTGCAAGTTCAATTACGGAATTTCTAATTTGTAGTAATTTTAAATAGTTAACACTTTCTCTCTTTTCCATGCTTAACCATATATTTGCGCTGTGCAGCACAAAGTCGTACCTAGCGCTGTTTCATAGCTATACACCCTTCCAATGATCCAAAATTAATTATTTTTTGTATATCTTTTATTGCACCGACCATGTCTTTAATTTAAATTATTTTCCTAAATAATATCATAAAAGACAATCAGCCATCCCTTCTGCTATATCCCCATCTAAATGTAAGTACATTTTTTATATGAAAAAATAAATACAAGCATCTAGGCTATATGAATACATAAAAATAACAATAGCATAAAATAGGAAATCATAAAATATAAAATTAAATAATAATGAAATAATAATAATAAATATATAAAAATTATAATAATAAAATAGCAACAAAATAATAAGAATAATAATAATAATAATAGTAATAATAATAATAATAATAATTGAGATATAGAGCTTATTTATTTGGGAACTAGCACTGATTGGTCTTTAAACATACAGATTAGACAAACAGTTAACGGCTAACAGATTAACAGCTAACAGACTTACAGCTACCAGATAAACAGCATACAGATTAACAACTAACCTTTGTATCATATTTCGACTGCTTGATAACTTCCGGAGCCATCCAATATGGCGTCCCAGTAAATGTTTCTTTCTTCGCCATCGTATTCGTCAGCTGAGCGGCTACTCCAAAATCGGCTAGCTTCACCTGACCGGTCTCAGAAAGGACGACGTTAGCGGCTGCAAATCGTTTTAAAAGTTCGTTTAAAATATCATATTTACGCATGTTACCATATTTAAAATAGGATTCAAGGGATGATGATGATAATAATGATGATAATGATGATGATGATGAATATAATTACGCATTGTACCCTGGTTAAAATAGGATTCAAGGGAAGATGATGATGATGATAATAATGATGATAATGATGATGATGATGAATATAATTACGCATTGTACCCTGGTTAAAATAGGATTCAAGGGAAGATGATGATGATGATAATAATGATGATAATGATGATGATGATGAATATAATTACGCATTGTACCCTGGTTAAAATAGGATTCAAGGGAAGGTGATGATGATGATGATAATGATTATAATGATGATGATGATGAATATAATTACGCTCTGTACCTTAGTTAAAATAGGATTCAAGTGAGAAGAAGAATATGATGATGATGATAATGCATGATGATGAATATAATTACGCATTTTCTCCATTTACTTTAATTGGGTAATAGTAATACTATAGTTATCAATTTAATTGCCTTATAGCATTTCCTAGTGTTGTGTCTAGGCCACTGTAGAATAGATCCACATTAAACTGCTCATGTCGTGAGAGGCGTCATGAGCGACAGGAAACCAGAAATCAACTCAGGAACCCTATTTTGCCCAAGCTATAGGAGAGGCACAGTCATTTGTGAAGTAATTATCGGATTTAGTGATTTATATCTGGAGTGTGCTTTTTATTTAGCGTGAAAGCAGACTCTGAGTATAATATTGATAATAAAATAATAATGGTTTAACGTCCGTTTCCTCCCCCAAGGATGATGTCAGGGACGTCATACGAATATATACCTTGGACATGCCACTATAGGCAGAACACTACAGAGAAAAATGTTACAGTTTCTACAAACCTTTTAAATCTCTGTGTATCTTTCCATGACTATGCAGATACCGAAGACCTTTTAGCATTTCTCGTAGAATGATGGCACAGTGGACTTCATCTAGACCGCCTCCAGTTTTTTTGCTTGCATTCATCAAGTCCAGTACTGAACCCCCGCCCAGATACTCCATTACTATCCATAACCTGGATCCCTGTAAGCACAGACATAAATGTTTTCCAGGACAGTACATAACATTACAGTACAGTACAGTAAGAACAGTACAATACATGATAGTTGTTAGAATGTCTTAATGGCGTAGGGGTAAAGTCGTGAAGTTTTAAATGACAGATCCTAAGGCGAATTGAACCCTCGTGGGTTCGAATCTCAGCCGCGCTGATCTGAGAGAAAAATCTCGGACATTCCCTGGACTGGTTACACGGAAAATGAAACAAATTGCCTAACGGTTTAAACATGTGGTATTAAAAAGTGATAGATATCAACGTAGTTGACCATTTCACTATAATGCGTGTTTACATTTTTTAAAACTTTTTTTACTTGTTTTACAGTACAATACAGTACAATACGCGAGATAAACCGTCATCGGTTGAAACCGATATCGGTCGAATATCTTACCAGATGTCGGTAAGATATTCTTAATCAATCAATCAATCAATCAGAATTTTACGTGAATCAATAGGGATGTAACCTTTATATAAGATCCATAGTACTGAATTATGTATGGACTACAGCACTGAGAGAGATGTGTGATTTCCTGCTCGATGTCATCGATTTCATCCTCTTCAGCTTCCAGATTGACGATCTTGATGGCGACTATCTTCTTGTTCTCGTTGTCCATACCCTTGAACACATGACCGTAGGCACCCTTCCCAATTCGCTCTAGAATAGTGAAGCTGGCGTCCGGATCCGCGTAGGTCTGAAAGAGAAAAAATGTGAAACAAATAAAAAAACAAATGAAAAAGAGACAACATTAAACAATTAAAATGTCACTGGATAAATATTTCAGTAAATGCGTACACATTAATCCTACTGGGTCGGCTTCTTCATAATAATAATCTTTTTCGCTATTTTCATCATCCTTCGGACAAAATCGCTGATTGTGACAATACAACAGATAAAATTATAGATTTAGAATGTCTCAATAGCGTAGGGGCGAAGTCATGAAGTTTTAAATGACAGATCCTGAGGTGAATTGAACCCTCGTGGGTTCGAATCCCAGCCGCGCTGATCTGAGAGTAAAATCTCGGACATTCACTGGACTGGTTAAACGGAAAATGGACTAAATTGCCTAACGGTTTAAACATATAGTATTAAAAGTGATAGATATAGATATGGTTTATCATTTCACTATAATTCTTGTTTACTTTACTTTTACTTTAACAATATAACAGTATAACATGACGAACAGTACTTTGTTTACCTAGGAGCTATTTGTAACATTAATGATAAGTAACACTCACAGGTCAACAAATTGAATAATTTCATGTTTTATGTTTAGTTTTACATTAGCCTATATTTTATGCAACGCATACACTACTACAGCTGATATAATTATATAATTATTCATTCGAACCGTAGGTCACATACTAAAAAGTTAAATGAAATAAATTTTTGCTTACCCTGATTGGAGGCGCAGTCGTTGTAGTTGTAGACATTATGATATAGACTATAATCGATTTAAAAGCGACTTTTAAAGAATCTTTCTTTCAGAAAACTGAAGCTGCTAAGATGTTGGACTGTTGTATGTCGGTTTTTATACTAATTTTATCTAAAATAGAGCATCAGACAATAGAGCATCAGACAAATCAAATGCGTTTGTCTTTAAACTAACTGAGCTATAAAGTGAGTCCTTCAGAAACTTTGTACATAGTGAGTCATAAATTGCTCAAATTGCTTCTCTATTTTAATTCCTACCACACATGAATTATGAAGATAAGTGAATTCATCTGCATCTGAAATCTGTCTAGGTAGGCTAATACAACAATCATCAATATAAACATTTAACATTTTAACATTAAGAAATCTCCAAGTCGAATGTTTATTAAGATTATGATGGCACAGTGGACATTAAGTGTCAACAGCTAAATGCCAATGAGACAGATGATATGGAGATTGTAAGACTAAGACCGGTTGGATCTTATAGGCCTACACCTTCATAAAGCTATAATACCAGACGTATGTTTCATTAATTTACCGTCTGACAGTCAAGACCGTCTGATGAGTTTTCAGACAAGGCTCTCTCCAATCGACTATCTAATCTTTACAAAACTGTTAATAATACGCGATTGATCGTCCATTTATCTCTATCTGTTTTCAGTCTAGTGCTGTGCCAAATAAAACAGGTCGAAAACCGCAGGATTCGTATTTTAATTTCAGCCCAAATTAAGCTCGACGAGGAGTAAGGAGTAATTCGAACAATTGATTCAGTCACAAAACTGTAATAGGTAAAGCTGGTAAAGCTAATGTTAACGTCAGTTTCCTCATTCGAAAGCGAAGGCAGTGACGGGCGAGCCCAGTATTTGAACCTCAAACATACTGATCCGCGGTCGAATATCTTACCGACATCGCCACTGGCCTCAGCCACTAGTATTGCCACTAGTCGAAGTGGTTTTCTAAAGCTTTCCTCAGTCGAAGCTTAGCTAATCCTTACAACACGCGCAAAATTCCTTTGGTCCATTCTTTACAGGTAAACGCATAATACGGACATAAAAATACATAAAGTCGTAAATAAAAGTAACTAATTTAATAGTAATACTAAAACAAAGCAGACACTCTAGTGTCTAACTACTTTGGTTACTCATATGAAGTATTGAGTTTATAAACTAAAAGTACAAGATGCAGGCCTAATGTAAAATATGATATCATAAACAATTAAGCACTGTAAACGTACATTGTAGATTGCATTACTTCTCTATGTCTAATCACAATGGTCAAATACGCTTTGAATGCTCCAGACTGTGAATAGGTGGCCATCGCCCTACGAATAAGCTCAGAAGTCTTCAGATATTCATCATCATCGTCGTCGTCGTCGTCATCATCATCATCTTCATCATCATCATCGTCATCATCATCATCATAATCATCATCATCATCATCGTCTTCCCTTGGATCACAGATTAGCTAGAGTCGGGAAACTAATAGATCTAATCCACTCTCCTCAGTAGGGTGTGACACTATTCCATTGGTTTAAAAAAATTCTGTAGCCATTTCTGGATTCTATACATTTTTATGCGCTCACCTACCAAAGGCCTTTTCTGACGTTGGTTTGTTTGGGTCTTAGTTCTTTGTCGACTTTTTACGACACGTGTAGGCTACGGTTGGTCTATTCTTCAGCAGACCGGACACAACACGGGTACAGTCTTCAGATATTACTGTTTTAAAAATAGTCGACCGGTCCTCCAGGAATCAAACAATATCGTCCTCTGTTAGAGAACAGAAAGAAAGAAGAAACAGGAAGTTAGAATTTAGTTTCAAAGTGTAGTTTCAAGTATATTGTACTTTCGTCCAAAGTGTATCCATACATTTCTTGAATTGAATTGTTTATTTCACTTTAGGCTACATCATACGCAAGAAATAAACGAGATGAAGTGAAAAAGGACACAAAGGCCACGAATGCACTGAAAGCACTAATATATTCCCTGAACAAACATAGCCGAAATAAACCATATAAAGTAGTTTAAAAGCTTACAGGAAATCAAGACATTTCATTTTAGCATATTGTTATATGCTACACAATAGCCCTGCACATTAGCATTTCTGTAGTACTCTGCTTGATATAATAATGAATGCTTAAACTACACTCCATTTCACAATAAAAGCTGGTAAAGCTAATGTTAACGTCAGTTTTCTTACTCGAAAGTGATGTCAATGAAGGGTGAAGAGCGAGCCCAGGATTTGAACACCGTACATACTGATCAGCGGTCGAATATCTTACCAACTGGCGAAGTCCGATGTCATAGTGCGACCAAATTAACAAAATCGACCCTTGATATTTCGTTAAAAATTGCCACTCTATTTTTACCAGCCAGATCTACATCAGTGTCATCGAGCACTATCTAGATAGGCTACGGGCGTCTACTACATTCCTAGCTAATCAGTAAAGACGAGGTTCTCAAGTGCTTCTCTTGAAATAACATCAGTAACTTCGTAGCGCTCAAGCATTAGTCTAGCTATACCCAGCTATAGCTACCTATGCACAGATTAATTACTGATAATTGATCAGCGGTAGTAAGACTAGGAAGTTTGACAGAGTACACAGAGAACACTGTCAGATCTCAAGATAATAATAATATAAACAATTGGATTGCTACTGTCGTCTATGACATCATCCAACATCATTTAGACAAATTCAAGCCGGTGAGCAAAAAGGTCAAAACGGTGCAAATTCTAAAATCTAGAAAACAAGTCCAAATATAAAGGGAATTAAAGAAAAGGTGGTCTACGTGCTGGTTGTAAACCTCATTTTCTTTAATTCCCTTCATCTTTGGTTTGGTTTTCTGGAATTTGGATTTGGCAAAATTAATTTAAATTATTATTAATTTTAATTTAAAATTTTTTCTGTGATACAGATCTCTTTCAAATATTAAAGACAATGATGGTGCAGCCGTATGTTTAAGTTAACCTGAAGTTTTCTACACAAAATGTAATTATTAAAGTGTCATAGATTAATAATCATGTTTCTGTTTTTGAGTTAACCCTTACCAAAGATTCAGTGCTTGATAACAATAGGAAAACAATAACCAACAAGTAGAGTGCTATCTGTGTGCTGCTCTGTCGTCCACGACATGATAGAGCACTCTACATTCAGGTTTAGGCAACTACCAAATTACTTGGTTCTGTTTACTCTGTCTATCCCGAGATTCCAAATTTATGGAAATCTAATGCTCTGTCATAGTACCAATAAGTTACGTTCTCTCTCATTTTGTCTCCCTCTCTCTCTAGTGTTCTGCAAAGTGGCAGGTCCAAGGTTCATATAAGGTAATATTAATTTAAGTTATATTATTAATATAACTTATACCCTAGTACTAATAAGTTATATTCTCTCTCTCTAGTGCTTTGCAAAGTGGCAGGTCCAAGGTACATAAAACGTACGGATAATATAAGTAATACTAATCGTTCGGAATTTAATTGCCCTAAATATAATTATATTAATTAGAACTCAATAAATAGTTTACTTAATAACAAGAAAATAGTCGATACCAAACAACTGTACACAGTTGTTAAGCAACCATGTTAATTAATAATTTATTAAATATAATAAATAGCAGATTAACTATTAAATACAGTTACTCTTCAATTTAAATTAATTACAGTAACCTTAAATTTTCAGTCATATTGCTTATTTTACATTGTCATATATATTTAATTAATAACAAATTAATCTGAATTTATTCAGAGCTACAAAACAGTTAGCTACTTTCGCTATTTATTTACTTCGTATTGATAATAAAACTAATAATGGATCTAAAAATAAACTAGTTAAAATAAGGCAGTATTTTAAACATTCTTTCTCTCACTAGTATTTGGCCCAGTGAAAGGCCCATGGTACACATTCTATTCATAGTCAGCTTTATTAGCACGCTCAACACGAGTACTCCATAGACCAACAAGTTAATTCTATTACACACGTTAAACATGTTTAACACTACGGCATAAAAACTACGTTAACAAATCATAATTGCCATCATCATCATCATCACCTTCCTTTGAATCCCATTTTAACTAGGGTGGGGGTACGAATGAACTTCTTTTCCATTCGTTTTGGAAAATTTTGTAGCAATTTCTGAAGCCTAGCCGCTCACGTACCGATTGAATGCCCTTTCTGACTTTGGTTCGGATCTTAGTGCTTTATCGCCTTTTGCGACAGGTGCAATCCACGGCTGGTCTATTCTTCAGCAACCAGGACGTAATATGAGTACTTTAACAAATCACAAGATACCGAACAAATAAAGTATATTCTATAGAAAATGGTTTTAATAATATCAGTATCTGATATTATATAATGTCAGTATATATAATATATAATGTCAGTATCTGACATTGGCTGGAGCCCATGGCGATGTCGGTAAGATACTCGACCGCGGATCAGTAAGTGCGGGGTTCAAATCCTGGGCTCGCCCGTCACTGACATCCTTTTGAGTGAGGACACAGACGTTAACATTAGCGTCGCCAGCGTCATCTGCAAACTATTTCTTAAATAGCGGAATAACAGCTTTGTTCCACTCATCATTCCATCGAGAGTTCTCGGCAGATTGTAGTGCAGCTCTAAATCTCTTCAGTGTACGACACTCATCGGGGTGCCCCGATACCAACTCCTGTTCAGTAGCATAAAATATATAATAATATTTTTAAAATATTATCTTAGAAGCAATGTCCTTATATGAACATTTCCATGACCATTCATCTGACCTCTTTATAAGTTGTATAAGTATCGCTTATCCAAACCAATATCTAAAATATTAGAAACGATTTAAAAAAGTCGTTGTGATCATTTTTCCACAAACTCGCAATTTTCTTCAAAACATCATGTCTATATCTCAAGCCCAAAGCTGATGATAAATTTATCTTGCAGCGTCAAATTTCATTATGAAAGGAGACTGATTTCAAGTCAGCTGACTTACTTGACTGCCTATGACTGGTTAGATTTAAGCTAATCACCAACAAACGGTACAATTGTCATTACTTCCAATATATTATTAAGTAATATATGACAGAAAATGCTAAATTCGAATATAAGTGAAATATTGAGGATAAATTAATGCATGATAGAGTTACAGTTAAACACAATTGTTCAGTAAACTATGCATAAAAGATTC
Organism: Enchytraeus crypticus; assembly: GCA_905160935.1. NCBI lineage: Eukaryota > Metazoa > Annelida > Clitellata > Enchytraeida > Enchytraeidae > Enchytraeus > Enchytraeus crypticus. The sequence goes on from CAJHZI010000457.1 coordinate 2,360,925, forward strand.
TAAAGTTAGTAACTAAAGAATATTCACACCACTATCTGCTGATATAATTTCTTGGCGTCCTCAAAGATCAAACCGTTTTCGTTATTCTTGACAAGTTCTCCAATACTGCAAGAATCAAAACAAAATAAAAAATGTTTTTTCATAGTACAGGATAACATCGTGCAAAATCTAACAGTAATAATTAGCATTATCGGTAAGAAGGAGTGAAGTAAATAGCCAACTATTATTATTATTATTAAGCAGTAACTATTACTCAAAGAGCTCTATATCTGTATATATATAGAGCTCTATATCTGTATATATATATATATATATATATATAGAGCTCTATATCTGTATATATATATATATATAGAGCTCTATATCTGTATATATATAGAGCTCTATATCTGTATATATATAGAGCTCTATATCTACGTATTTAGTCATTTATTCTTTATTATGTCTTGTGTAATTTTAACAAAATTTTTGACTGGAGCCAGTGGCGATATCGGTAAGGTACTCGACCGCGGATCAGTATGTGCGGGGTTCAAATCCTGGGCTCCTCTTTGACTGACATCGCTTTCGAGTGAGGAAGCTGACATTAGTTTTACCAGCCTTTTTGTATTGTATTGTATATTAGTTATTTCACAGGTATTTTAATTTGCTATCAAATAGAGTTTGATACATCAGCTATCTAAGATAACTTTAATAACTACTCATAAATATTTTTGAATCATATCTCGTCAGTTTCTGATGCTGTATTCAGGCCATAAAACCTATGCAAGTTCAGCTTTAAAGTTATTTCAGAAGATTCAGAATAAAATAAATGATCTACATAAATAAAATACCGCAGAAATGAAATACGTAAATTAAATAAAGCAATAAAATAAAAGCTATCAAAAACAAACTGAACCACATCAATAAAATACCATTCAAGTGCAATATTGTCATCGTCATCTACCCTCAATATATTTAATCTTTTTAATCCCAGTTTAGCTCGGGTCGGGATAAAAATATACATGTATATTACTACATGCCTAAACAATTTATACATAAAAATATTAGATAATGAATTGGTCTCTCTCTCTCTCTTTAGTGCACTACCAAGTGGCAGATTCAAGTTACATTTTCATACTCAAAGTCTGCTTTCTCGCTCCATATGAGCATTCCTTAGATCAACAAGTTAATTCCTTCACAAAGTCTATGCCTTGTCCATACCTTACACCTTATCAATACCATACCATGTAGCCTATAACTTGGGAAAAGTATAGCTTCTGAGGTAGTTTCCCGTTGCCTTCCTCAGTTAGATGAATTAATTGCGATTTAGTTACCATTTAATGAATTGATAAAACGGGTTAATTAGAAGCAGTATCAAACCAGTTGAAGTTGAAGGCACAGACTGGCAGAGCACATCCAAACATGTCGACTACTTTCATTGGCAGATCCAGACCACTGGACGATTTGTGCAGACATACTCCCAGATCAGCACAAGCCAATAGTCTGGGATAATCTTCTGCCTCTAGCCAGGGTGTTAGGATTCGAATCCTGTGCCATTCGCGCCTCCCGATCTCTGCGAGATAGTAGTCTTTCTGCGGTCCCTTACCTGGTTACACGCAGAAAAATGCTGCTGTTGTTACAGTATATAGTGCTCGATGCTGTCATGGACGACAGTGACACTCTAATTGTTGTTATTATATGCTCATAGAAACCAAAAGTACAGTAAAAAGTAAAGTAACGAAAACTGGCATCATAGTGAAATGATCAACAATGTTAATATATCCATCAGTTCTAATACCACATGTTTAAACCGTTAGGCAATTTAGTCCATTTTCGGTATAACCATTGTAGTGAATGTCCGAGATTTTATTCTCAGATCAGCGCGACTGGGATTCGAACCCGCGAGAGTTCAATTCACCTCAGGATCTGTAATTTAAAACTTTATGCCGTTACCCCTACGCTATTAAGACATTCCATTAGCCACAGTGCCACAGTAGCATTCACTAGAAACCTACTAGAAACCAAGTTATAATTTAATAGTAATTAAATAATAAAATATAGGAACTGCGTACAAGGGATATTATGCTTAATATCGAAAATTATATACAATGTATTTGTATAAGCACTAATAATAAACTAAAACAGTATATCCAAAATTATAATTAACCTACTAAAATGAATTAATCTTATATAATCATGGATTAAGTACACACCATACTGTACAACCATAAACCGTAATTATAAAAAGTACTACTTCAATCACTATAAGTTTGACATCAGAGTAGAATTAGTGCAAATTTCATTTGAAATCATTTCGCTACACACCAGTAATAGCGCAGACGAGTCTTGGTACTTTATCGTCAGCAATATTCTCGTATTCTGTAAGTACAAAACTATACTTTAATTTTTATACTGAATTCATTAAATCTTAATCAATAACGTAGGAACCTCAACTAAGCTGATACATATAATCCAGAAAAAATAAATTAAAATCGTCTTCATCATATTCCTTTGAATTCCTGTTCAATTAGGGTCGGGATTATACATTTTGTAGCAACTTAAGGAGCCTAGACGCTTACCAACTGAATGCGCTTTCTAATATTGGTTTGGATCTCAGTGTTTTGTCACATTTTACGACACGTGCAGTCCGAGAACAACATAATCATCATCATCATCATCATCATCCCCTGAATCCCAGTTTAACCAGGGTCGGTATACAAATAGACTGTCTCAAATCCTCTCTGTCCTACATCAAATCAAAAGCCAATTCCCTATCTGAGACTTACATTCTTTTAAATTTTTTGTAGCAATTTCTGGAGCTTAGGCGCTCACCAACCGAATGCCCTTTCTGACGTTGGTATGGATCTTAGTGCTTTAGCCGCCTTCTACGACACGTGCAGTCACTGGTTGGTCAATTCTTCAAACAACCCGGACAAAACACGGGGAAATCCGGGAACAACACAGATACTAAAATATAAACCATAAATATATATCTAGTATAATAGAGCATTATGAGAATGTATGAAAGAGAACGACTAAAGATAGACATGCAAAGGTCAAAATTAATTGAAAACGGAGACAAGTGAACAGAAAGGTCTAAGATAACTTGGAGCAGCACAGGCTATCTTAGATTTTTTTAGATCACACGTCATCTTAGATAACTTGGAGCAGCACAAGTTCTTTTAGATCCTTTAGATCACAGGTTATCTTATTTTTTTTAGAACAATAGATTAACCAATTTTCAGTTTTACAAGTATACTTTTTCAGAAGTGGTAGAAGTCCTTTCTTTAATCTATTTCTATTTATCTTATCATTTAAAATTCTTATTTTAATATTATCGCATTTATCCTTATACTCTGAGTATAATATCTTTATTATTATCTTACATTATTCCAACCGCTATCCTAGATTATTCCTATTATTATCTTATATTATTCTTAGCGTTATCTTACATTATTCGTACCATTATCCTAGATTATCTTTTTTATTATCTTACATTATTCTTATCATCACATAGGATTGATTTATTCTTATCAACTACATAGGTTTTTATAACCTCTCTGTTATTGCATATTTCAGTGTTTTTGAAAATAAACATTTTCAAAAACACTGAAATAACTCTCTCTCTCTCTCTCTCTTATTATTTACATTATCCTATCTATACAAACCTTGAAGAGCATTCAGTAGGATAGAGAAATCTTCATCTTCTGCAACACAAACATAAAAAGACATTCAGTTATCCTGATCTTTAAGGAGCTCACAGTTGAAGAACCCAACAGTATTCATCAAATCAGAAACAAATTCCACTCTCAAAACATGTCTGAAGTTGCATTATGATTTATGCAACGTTTTTACTATCCAAGTGTGCACATTAGGTGGCCGTTACGAAACACATGCGGCCTTCAGAACACACGACACTTGCATTTTCAAAAAATAAAAAATAAATTTATGGACTAGGTTACCCTTATAATGGATTGAATTAACATTAGGAAACAGAGCTATATTGTAGTTCAAAGACTATTAAGGTTTCAGCAATCCTATCCAAGTATCTTCGTAAGTCAGCTCTTATGAAAGACCTTGCAATTCCAGAATGCAGTAGAATACACATGTATTTCCGAAATCAAAAGGGACTAACTCAACTAGATTCTTCGGCGGGATTTCCTCTACAAGATTCCTAGGCGGGACGGGATTTCCTCGACTAGATTTCCATGTCTAGATTCCTCGATGGGATTCCTTGACGAGATTTCCTAGACGGGATTTCCTCACTTACTTGATGGCCGTATTATGGATGAAATTAATATCATACTGAAAAAATAGCATCCAGCTTCAATGATCCTAGATTTATTCTGGCACACAAATAGGAAGACCAGCATCACAGCGGATCATACAGGTCGACAGCAGCAATAACCATAACTGGCCAGTGGCGAAGTTGGTAAGATATTCGACAGCAGATAAGTACGTGCAGAGTTCAAATCCGTGGCTCGCCCGTCACTGCCATTGCTCTCTAGTGAGTAGACTGGTAAAACAGCTGGTAAAGCTAATGTTAACGTCACTTTTCTCACTCGAAAGCGATAACAACTACGGGGAGCCCAGGATTTGAACCCAGCACATACTGACCCGCTGTCGAATATCTTACCGACATCGCCACTGGCCCTAGCCAGTGATGATGACAAACTGACGTTAACATTAGCTTAACCAGCTTCTTAACAAGGCATACCAGTCCAGCTGGTGCTGCTGACGATGAAGGCAGGCCTGTCCGCCCTGTACCTAACCTCTCCTGATGGGTCTTTATAAGTGAACAGCGTCACCTCACTGCCAATGTCACTGTCCTTGTCTCTAACAATATCAATCAATCAATAATCAATAAGAATTTAACGTCCGATTCCTCGCCAAAAGGCAACGTCAGCGACGTCAACATTAAATATTAACAACATTAAACCATTAATCAAACTATCAATCTAGCACAAATCTATTATTCAATCGAACAATATCTTAATTCACAAATCAATTAGTCAATCAGTCGAACAATAAAGCAATCAGCCAAACAATCAATGTACATTAATATCAATCAATTAATGTATAAATCTAAGAGACTAGACTCTACATATACTTAAAGTTATCCAAAAAATGAGTGCTCAGCCATTGCAAATAGATTTCCATGTATATTTCTATTTTGCATGATCAGTTCTTAAACTATATTAATTTACTGGAAGTTTGTCGACATAAGTCAATGAATGTATCAATTAAATATTGATATAAATATAGATTAAATATCGATTGGTTGGAGCCTGTGGCATTGAGTGTAAGATATTCAACCGCAGATCAGTATGTGCAAGGTTAAAATCCTGGCTCGCCCGTTACTGAAATCGACTTTGAGTGAGGAAACTGACGTTAACAACAGCTTTACTAGCCTTTTATACTAATATTCAAAAACTCACATAATAATCCAATAAAGAACTGATTGATCTCTATTTATTTTTTACATAAATGGACATTTTTGTATAAGGTACACTATTGTAAATGGTCATAAATAAATCATAATATTCAACATTAGGACTTTTTAAAATAGGCCTTTAACTCGTAACAAATCAGAGTAATACCTGAAGAAGTCTAACTTGTAGAAGAGATCATGTTTTTCTGATAGGTCAAGACATTTAAATCTTTCGGGTGGCCTGTCGTGCATTGTGCTAGCTCTGCAAACATAAATATAATAAAATTAATCTCACTGCCACATCCTATTGTAATACTGTAGTACTAATTGTAGTACCAATGTAGTACTAAGTTTAACTATAATTATCACATCATACTAAATCACTAAGTTCCTAGCTGTTTTGCATTCTTTCTATTTTAGTATCTAGTATTCTCACATTTTTACTAGTATCTTAAACTAAGGATTCAAATGACTTTCATGGCATTTCGCTTTGACCTGTAGTAAATGGATGCTTGAAAATCAGCAAGCATCCATTAGCTGGGCAAACTTAAACACCTTCTGGATAGGAAGGATGTAATGATTTCTAATTCCACTGTTATTGTCCCTGATATTAATCCTCAATTGATTCTATTATAATCACAGTGTTTTAAATCATATCATTAGTTCTTTAATGCTACAGACTCTCTGATCGACATAAATCATTATGTCTCTCTCTCGCTCTCTTATTTCACTGCCTACTGGAAGGTCCATGGCATATAACGCCTCCACTCTTCTCTGTCCTCCGTTTTCCTATATAATTTTCATATGTGAAGGAAGCTTAGAATGACGTCTTTATATAGTAAATGTAATTTGTAGATTTTGAGAAGGCCTTTGATAGGATTGAATGGACAATGATGCTGGATCATTATCTAATACAGTGTTTGACTTGTTGGTATAGCAATTTGTGATGAGAATCTAAGCCTCAACTTACACAACATTCCAGTTCATTGCCAGGTCTTGCCTCATTGCATCAGTAACACAGATATTTATATCTGATAATCTACCGCAAAGACGTTCATAGCTGAAACATGTTAAAAATTACAAATGTGGAACAGTAACAGAATGCAATAGCAAGCAATGACTTTGAGTATTATAAAAGACGTATTGTAAAAGTACATTAATAACTTATAAGGCAAGATATGAGTTATTTTGAAGACTATTTAAAGAAAATTAATTCCAAGAATTTATTCTAAAAAAATAACTACTTAAAGTAATCTTTTCATTCTAGCAACTTATACATAGCAGATAAAGTTCAGCTCACTGTAATATTTACAAAACAAAACAAGAACAACGTCTTAAAACATTGGAGGCAATATTTGCTGTAAATCTTAAAACAAATTTACAAACAAAAGAGAAATATTACTTCAAATGATATTTTCAGTTTCAGTTACACAGTACATTTTTGAATGCAAGCGTATACCAATTTTGTTATTTATTTTAATTTTATTATTAAATTTCTCACTTAAAGTTCACCATGGTTAACATTTAGTTTGTGTTTACATTTTGCATGTGCTAGATTGGCTGCATTGTTTGTGCAGAGTTGTATGACACGTTTGGTGTTCTTATTAAATAAGCCCAAGTTAAATATATCTTAAAGTTTGATGTACTACATCATCATCATCATCATCTTCTCATGAATCCCAGTTTAACTAGGGTCAGGATATGAATAGACTGTCTCAAATCCTCTCTGTTCTACATCATATAAAAGCAAAAAAGCTTAGGAAGGAAAAAATCCCAGGGTGATGGCAGGTTATTCTTAAATCCGCGCCGGCTGCAATTGATGCGCCATCAAAAGGCAACGATTACTAATAACCATGGAGAGCAAGGAGAAAATGAGTCTTAAACAAGCATCTGTGCTTCCTGACCCAGTTTTCCGTTATGTTATGTTATATCATACATAAGTTTGACGTCCTACTTACGTGCGATAAACTCTAACAAGGGGATGAGAGTTTCCCAAGCTCATCGATAGTATCGTGAAACCATAGTTGTGCCAATCAACGGCTAAGCAACAGTTCCTTAGCCTACTCACGATGTAGCAAACTGCCATAGTGGGCAAAGCAGGAGGGTTCTACAATGATGAAATATTCCAATTAAACACATTATCATAATAATCATCCCCTTGAATCCCAGCTTAGCTATCGCTGGGGTACAAATTTTTTGTACCCCAAACCCAATCAAATCATTAACAATTGTACCCAGTTCTCAATATATATAATAAACTTTAATTTTATTTAAAATTAACATAGTAAGAGGTTCTGAAAATAAAAGCTCAATTAGAAATTCACATTTGTAAAAAATTAAATCAACAATAAATATGTATTCAGTTCTTCACGAATATTACAGATAAGTAGAACATAACATAATATAACAGTTTCTGAGTCAGAAAGCAAATTACAGCTTGTTTAAGACTCATTCAACAAATTTAATCAAATCAGAAACATTGTACTATAGGGCCCAGTAATGGTCAATAACAGGAGATAAACATTCCAATTGATTCTCATTAATTAATTGAAAACCTTTAATTGACTAATTTTCTCTCTCTCTATAGTGTTCATCTGCCTGGAAGGTCCATGGTGCAAATTCATACTCAAAATCTGCTTTCATGCTTCATATAGACAGCACTCCATAGATCATCAAATTAATCCCTTTTATTATTTTATTTAAAATATTATGCTTCCCCATACCTTATGTAGCTTATAGCTTGGCAAAAATATGGCTTCTGAGTTGATTCCCCAATGCCTTCCTCAGTTTTTCCTTTGTCGCCTAGAATTACATGTTCAGTTAATAATTGGTCTCTCCTTTAGCTATTAAGATTACTATTAATTAAATGAAATACCTGTAAGAGAATATGAGATGGTCTCCTTTGTACAATCATATAGATAAACAGCATAGCACTTTGCCATACAACTTTAAAAACTAGTCCTAGAACCTTTGGTAACTCTGCACAGCAAGAAATAATAATGCAATCTTACAGTAGCAAGATAAAAAAAAAAAAAAAAATATAGCATAGCACCAAATTTAGTATTATCTCTCTCTCTCTCTCTTAGTGCACTGCCTACAGTGCACTAAGTGGTATATAATGCATCCACTCATCTCTATCATCTCTATTCCCTTTCCTCTTATGTCCACATACTAGTGGATCTTTAAATCATCTAAAACATTCTTTTGATACACCATTATTCTTGGGGGATTCTACTTATAACGAGGTGGGCTCCCTGTGACGTTCTCAGCTTCGACTTACATTTACTAGGTAGGGAAGTCATTCCCTAAGGAAAAATCCTGTTTACCCAACTAGTGTTATATATAGTCCTAATAATCTTGCAGGAATAAATATATGAAAAAAATTTGAATATCAAATTATGAAAGAGAAATATATTGCAAAATAATTATTGTCTCTCCAAGAGATAAATGTATGCACAAATAGCTATTCACAATCTGCTGCTCAATGCAGAGATCTCCATCGACTCCATAGCATCGAGCAACAGGCTAATATCTTCACAACACATATTATTATTCTCAGACGCCTCTAACAATAAACACAGTTTATATTTTTCATATTTTTCAGGACCCCAGACACAACCACTTAAAATGAAGTAATATTAAATATTCAGAAATATAGTTGATCTTACTGTTTAGCAACGATGGAGGACTAGGCATATGAACTAATCTAATAGCATCATTCTTTACAATTTCTTCAACAGGACTGGAACCTGAAGCAAGAAAAAAGTATTTACTACATTTCAACTGATACTGAACACCATAATTAATTACAGATGGGTGAGAGAAATCTCACAGAAGATTTAACTAAAAATTTAAACTTTTGTAACAAACATTTTCTGTAAATGCTGGTAAATTTAGGAACTTAGAAATACAGAAAGCCGCCTTGGAACATGTACATTTCTTCAAGAAAAAGTTTATAACAATGTTAAGGTTAGCCCTTAGATCAGCGTTTTCATCTAGGAAGTGCTCACAAGATAGTGTGCCTTAGATCTGTCCTGGGTCAAATATCAATCAAATACACACTTATAGGATGATAGACAGATATAGCCAGTGAAAAATGGTTCACATCTTCGAATGGTAACAAAAGCTAAAGCTAATGCTAACAATAATTTCCTCACTCGATGTCAGTGACGAGTGAGCCAAGGATTTGAATCTCGCACCTACTGATCCACGATCGAATATCTTACCGACATCGCCACTGGCTCCAGCCAGTTTGACTGATTGACTAACTGCATTTATCAGTCAATCAATTTTTAAATTCAAGATTTATTTAGACGACTTTGATGTAAAGGAACTCTTGAATCACTCATTCTATAATATAATAATAGAATGAGCATAGCTAACATCATTAGTAATTATTTGTTCTATTTCAACAAAAATAGACTATTGTTAATTATTATGCACACCTGAGTATCCAATGATGGAGACCTGAAAGCCGGCTTTAGCGAATGAAATTGCATGATATTGCATTCTAGGCGACCTCCCGATGTCGCCTAATACCACAATTTGAATACGTTTTGAGCACACTCTGTAGAAGAGAAGCCAGCCCACTGATCCTAAAGTAACTGTCGTCAGAATTAGACACAAAAGGTACATATTTTCGTTATAGTTTGATCCCGGTTTGAACTCAATTTATAAATTAACACAAGCTAATGTTGATAAATATTGAAACGTAAACAAAGTTGCCAAAGAATATAGAAAAATGAATTTACAAACGGAGTGTAAAAAAAGTAAAGTAAACACGCATTATACTGAATTAAATACGGTGGCTCGCAACTGCCATAAATTTTTTTTTTTTTTAAAACAAAAAATTAAAAAAACAAAAAAACAAAAAAACAAAAAAACAAAAAAACAAAAAAACAAAAAAACAAAAAAACAAAAAACAAAAAAACAAACAAATCTTTGTTACTATAAATAGCCACTTTGTTACTATAAATAGCACACTAGCAGTATCTATATCACACATAGTCGATGACAACATCCAGCACTCGATCTTGAATCAAACGCCAGCCTATGTGCAAAAAATAAAGTTTATTGTCAATGACAACATCGAGCACTCGATCTCGAGCCAAAGCCAAACCGATGAGAAAAAAATTAGGTCAAAAACGGTGTAAATCCAAAATTCAGTTAATTAGTCATGTTAAGTGAATTCGTCAATGACAACATCGAGCACGCGATGTCAAACCAAAGCCAAGCCGATGAGCAAAAAGAAGGTTAAAACTGTGCAAATTCAATATTCAGTTAATTAGTCATACTAAGTGAAATTGTTTATGACAACATCGAGCACTCGATCTTGAGCCAAAGCCAAACCGATGAGCACAAAATTAGGTCAAAAGCGGTGGTAATTACAAGGTGAGTCTTTGGACTGATTTTCTGCATTTTGGAATTTGCACCGTTTTTGACCTAATTTTGTGCTCATCGGTTTGGCTTTGGCTGGAGATCGAGTGCTCGATGTTGTCATTGATACGGTGGCTCGCAACTGCCATAAATTTTTTTTGAAACAAAAAACAAAAAAACAAAAAAACAAAAAAACAAAAAAACAATAAAACAAAAAAACAAAAAAACAAAAAAACAAAAAAACAAAAAAACAAAAAAACAAAAAAACAAAAAAACAAAAAAACAAAAAGCAAAAAAACAAAAAAACAAAAAAACAAAAAAACAAAACAACAAAAAAACAAAAAATCAAAAAAACAAAAAAACAAACAAATCTTTGTTACTATAAATAACCACTTTCTTACTATAAATAGCTCACTAGCAGTATCTATATCACACATAGTCGATGACAACATCCAGCACTCGATCTTGAATCAAAGGCCAGCCTATGTGCAAAAAATTAAGTTTATTGTCAATGACAACATCAAGCACTCGATCTCGAGCCAAAGCCAAACCGATGAGCACAAAATTAGGTCAAAAACGGTGCAAATTCCAAATTGCAGAAAATCAATCCAAAGACTCACCTTGTAATTATCATCGCTTTTGACCTAATTTTGTGCTCATCGGTTTGGCTTTGGCTCGAGATCGAGTGATCGATGTTGTCATTGACGAATTCACTTAGTATGACTAATTAACTGAAGTTTGGATTTGCACCGTTTTTGACATAATTTTGTGCTCATCGGTTTGACTTTGGCCCAAGATCGAGTGCTCGATGTTGTCATAAACAAATTAACTTAGTATGACTAATTAACTGAATATTGAATTTGCACAGTTTTAACCTCCTTTTTGCTCATCGGCTTGGCTTTGGTTTGACATCGCGTGCTCGATGTTGTCATTGACGAATTCACTTAACATGACTAATTACCTGAATTTTGGATTTGCACTGTTTTTGACCTAATTTTGTGCTCATCGGTTTGGATTTGGCTCGAGATCGAGTGCTTGATGTTGTCATTGACAATAAACTTTATTTTTTCCACATAGGCTGGCCTTTGATTCAAGATCGAGTGCTGGATGTTGTCATCGACTATGTGTGATATAGATACTGCTAGTGAGCTATTTATAGTAACAAAGTGGTTATTTATAGTAACAAAGATTTGTTTGTTTTTTTGTTTTTTTGATTTTTTGTTTAAAAAAAAAAAATTTATGGCAGTTGCAAGCCACCGTAATTAAACTATCTTGATATCTATCACTTTTAAAACCACATGTTTAATCCGTTAGGCAATTTAGACCATTTTCCGTATAATCAGTCCAGTGAATGCCCGAGATTTTACTCTCAGATCAGCGCGATTCGAACCCACGAGGATTCAAATCACATTAGGATTTGTCATTTAAAACTTCATGACGTTACCCCTACGCTATGTAGACATTCTAAAAAAATGTACAAGATCTTCACAGCAACCTCTACAATTAGCTGCAGTCGTCAATAGCAACACCGAGCAGCATTGAACCGAATCCTAAGCGACGAACAAAACGCTTTAAAAATTAAAAAAAATTGTCTTCCATAACGCTGAGAAGTGAGAAATCTGAATACTTCCATTGATTATGGATATTTATGTTGTGAAAAGACCTCTTGAAGTTTTTGACTCAGGTTTTATTTTAATGCTAAATAAATTTGGAATTGCTTAAATTTAGAAGTTTACTCAGTTTATTTATTATTTATAGAAGTGTTTATTCGATAAGTGTATGTATGTTTATGTATGTGTGTATATGCAAGTATGTGTGTATGCATGTACATGCATGTGTGTATGCATGGATGCATAATGTATGTGTATTTGTGCATAGTTGTGTACCTGTGTGTAGGTTTATATGTGAGATGGTTATGTGTGTGTGATATTTTGGTGTTTAGTTTTTTTCTTATGTTCTTCCTTTCAAGCCTATCAACTTGTCAAGGCTTGTATCTTTTTTTCCCTTTACGGTTTCTATGTATAGAGGTATGAAATTACATTTAAAAAACTGGTGTTACAGGTCCTTGTGACTTCCTTAACCAGTATAATTATGTTAAGTTAAGTTAAGTTAGTAATAAGTTAAGTGAATAAGTTAATATTAGTAGTAAGTCTGAGTGATGAATTTTTGTAAGAGAAAGTTCTACATCTAATCGTGGTGTTTTGTTTACATGGTAATTTCTTGTTTTTTAAAAATTGGAATTCAATTGCTCTAAATCTCTAATTTTTCGTTAAATATTTTATTTATTTATTTATTGATTTGGACGTATCTATTTTAATATTTTTTAAATACGCCTTAATTAACCTATAAATGATATTTTATAGATTGAGTCCTAAATGCATTCATAAGTGCAAGTGTAAGTTGAAATGATAATTTCAAGTACTGACTTGTTATGTTTGTCTTAAAGAAAGATAAAAACCTGAAGGTTGCTCATTTATAGCCTCAAAATTTGTCAATTTTATTCCAAAATTTGTGTCATGCTACTACTTGATTTGCTGATGTGCAGTTCAATATTAAAGACCATCGCCGTTGTATAATCTCATAGATTATAATAGATACTGGAAACATGCATTTTGCATCTTGATATATTTGCTGCAGACCTTGTAATGTGTGTTTTGTAATTAGAATTAAATTTTGTTACTTGTATTAAAAGTTCAAATTTAAATTTAATTATATAGTTTACATTTTTGTACAGGATGAATGAGAGATATAAAGTGTATTCAAGCATTAGTATATTATTAGAATCTTTTCAACATGGCGCCAGCTGCTTCTGATGCAGGTTTGTATATTTATATTGAATTATGCCTGTTTGTTGGGTTAATTTTGATTCTGCATAGCTTTCCAAGTTTCTCTGTCAATGATGCTTTTTTGGGGTTTGTCCAGTCACCAATGGTGCTATATGTTACTTTGTAACAGCACTCATTGAATTCATTGTCGTCGCACAGCTATATCTCTTGAGTCGTGCATAATGTTTCATGAGAAAGCTTGAGAAGTTGATGGTAGCTTCGTGTTGATCATATAAATTCATGAAATTTATATAAATGCTAGACTTAAGTTAGGGAAGATCTTAACAAAATCTGTCTAGATTTAACTTGGTTAAATTTTTTTTAACCTCTTCAGGTTAAGTTAAGTTAACTTTGATTCATACTGCACTATTCCACTATTTTGAAATTAATTTGAAAGCTGTAACAAACCGCAACTCTGTGGTACTGTGGTTAGCTGTGAAGTGGTTAGCGCAGCAGGTGTATAGGCTTTAGTATGCTGTGGTATTTCATTCTTATATTTTAAAACTATGATTTCATTTTTCAATGTGCAAATGCACATTTTCATACACATTGAAAAGTTAAAAAAATATTTGAACTCTACAGTACTTATAATTTTAGCCCAGACCTCAACAGAACAATGCATAATATGAAATAATGAATAATAATAGAGGTAGGTTAAAGTGTACACTCTGTTGTGATTTTGATTTTATAATAGAGATATTGACACTGACCAATGGGATGCTTGAGAAGTTAAATATTGAAACTCGAGTAAAAACGACGAATGATATTGATTCTGGATTATTTGTTGCTCTTTTTGAGAGAATTTGTGGTGAAAATCTGAGAGGTAGGTTTATTGTGCCATATATCTGAAATTCTGAATTTGGTTTTATTAGATGTTAACTAATAAAATTCTAATAGTTTACCAGTTAGACTTATGTTTAATTATTTTTAATGTATTCCTAACTTCATATTTATCTCTGCCGGAGCAAATTGGTAACGCATTTGTAAATGTAGTTAGTGTATAGATGAGGTCCTCGTAAAATTATTGGGATACTAATTTTTAAACATTACAATTTAGTTTATAATAACACTATATTACTAATAATATTTTAGTATTACTTTTTCCTTATGGTTTCCATGTACAGAAAAGACCAATGCATACAAGATTAAAGTAAAAACTTAGCCCCAATCATCATTGGGGCTAAGTTTTTACTCTAATGTATCATGTTGTTGATTAATCGCTTTTATTGAGAGTGAAAAAGAAAAGTTGCTCACTAAGAGCAACTTTTGAGTTATTTGCCTCGGACCTGTCACTTTGTGGAAAACTAGAGAAATATGCAGAGTAAAATATACAAAAAATATAAATAGCAATGATAAAAATATACAAAGTAAATTTTATGGAATGTATATTTTATACAGTATACATTTTTTAGATTATATTTTATGTCACTGTTATTATATAGATGTAATACACACTCCACGCTCACGCGAGGATCACGCTCACAATGTTCAGACTGTTATCGACACGTTGTCGATGGACGTGTTGAACACGTCTCTCTCTCACATAACTGGCCACGACGTTGTGGCCGGCTCAACCAGATCCACTCATAATCTCCTCGAGGTTCTGTACGGAGTCATGGACTTTATCCTGGAGGAGATCTCCAGTGGAGAGGGTAGCGGAGATGTGAGTCATTCTGAGAGTTAGTATACTAAAAGTTTACTGTTAAATTTTTATTTATTTAGGGTACCAGTTGTTTAGGAGAATAAAATTTTATTTATTGTTTGGTATAATTTAAGGTTTGGTATAATTGGTATAATATAATAATATAATTTATGGTTTGTAATTTATGGTTTGTTATATATGGCAGAACTCACATTAATGTTTTAGAGTTGTTTTAAATTTTGACTAAATCATCTAAATGTTGTTCAGTCGTCCTTATATACTTCAGTCTCCTAGCTTTTAGCTTTTTTGAGATAAATACTGTAATTAATTTAGTTACAGTATTGATCTAAATTAATAATGAATTTATTTATTTAATCTATGTTTTTTTTACTAGCTAGAGTTTTTTTTTTCACTTTATAGTTTGTTAAGAATGTTACTCTGTGCAGTTGAAGTTTGTCGGGAAAGTCTGAATTTTAAATGAAAGCATTGTGGATTTTATAGGTGAATTAGGCAGACAAATTTCTAAAGAAGCACTCCAATTTAAAATGTCTCATGATCCAGCGGAGATATCATCACGAGACATTGCGAATAGTTCGCATCTGTCTGATATACGTCATCTCAGCCCTTCTTCTGGGTAAGCTGATTCTATTTATTTTATTTATTTTTAATTAATTGATTAAATTGATTGATTGGTTTACGAATTTATTATTTGTATGTATCACAAAAAATCTCAGACTTAGATCTTTAGCCAGTTAAATATATTTAATAATAGTAACCTCCGACAATTTCTATAGCGGTGTCATGGCCGGTGTCCGGTCTTCGAGACAACTGTACAGGTTCCTGGCAGGTTATTATCAATCTTTCCATGGTTAATCATATCTTTGCTATCGATAGCGCCTATCAGCAGCAAGCTCTGATACAAGATTAACCTTCCATGGGCCCAAGGGGATATCCATCATTACTATACTGACCTGGGCTTTGAACCCAGGCCACTTGTATCCGAAGCAACCACTCTAACCATTGCGCCGTATCCCCTCCCCTTATCCTAAGATGTTAGCATGGGTGATAGTAGCAGCTTGTTTTATCTCTGTAGGTCTCAAACAGATCGCACGTCAGATTTAATAGCGCTGGGTGATAGAAAGTATCTCCGAAGTCATGCTGAAAACAAAACGTCTTTTGGTAAACAATCGCATGTGACAACTGTTGGCAACGAGCCAAATGGTTCTATGAAGAAATTTTCTGCTGATCAGCCTGTCTCCTCAAAACATAAATCTGAGGTAATGTGATTGCATTTAAATAAATCCATACATAAATCTGAGGTAATGTGATTGCATTTAAATAGCAAATTTATTAATATGTTTAACTTTTAAATTTAATTTTATATGCAACTCTGGATGAGCTTTCTAGTGGCATTTGTATAATGCAAAAACGGAAATTAAAAGCAATTTTAACTTCAACAAAATATGAGGCATTTATTAATGAAAGTAATAAGAATAAGTACAAATGTAAGTATTATATTTTTAAATCATAATATTTGAACAATTTTAGTGAAATAAAAATAGAAGGGCTTATGGCATAGTATTTTATGTTAAGATGTTGTGAAGTTTTAGAAATTTGTTTTATTTTTAACTTATTACTTTAATTATTACTTTAATTACTTTAATTGAATAGTTTAATTACCGATAAATTTGGCTAAAATAAATGAAGATTTTGACTAAGGGTTTTCTTTAAATAAACATTTGTACAAATTTATGTATTAATCATTTGAATTCATAATATACTTCTTTCATGGCTTTTAATTTATAATTTATTGTTTCAATGCTATATTAATTTCAGACAACTTCAAAGGGAATAAATAAGTTTTATTCTAGCCAGCCCTTAATTCCATCTCAACGTTCTCCTTCGCCTCTGTCAAGAGTTGAACAGAGGGCCAGGAGTCTACATGCGAGCACCCTATCCAGTCGTTCAGGCTCAAATTTGTCTGCCTTCCAGTCAAAACTCCCAGCCTATCGACCTACTGCTGATAATACAGATCAATCTGCTGTTCCTTTACCTGCCTATCAATTTAAACCTCAGATAGCAACACTCAGCTATATTGGTTTTGAAACAGATACTGTTTTACCTTTTTCTGAGCTTCAATATAATCCCTATCAGTTGTCTACAGACAGATCTACTGCTGACATTCCATTGACTAAGGACAGATTTCTCTCAAAATCAGATGGTGTCAAACATTCATCAAGGCTACCTGGAGGTGATTTTCCTGGTATGAGTGGAAAAATGACTGCTCCAGTAGTGTCTTCTAGAAAACTGGACAAAAGTTCTGAAAATAATGGAGCTAAATCTAGGTTTGATTATTTTGTTAGTCCATCATTTAACTTATTTATTAATTATGTATATTCGACCTTTTATAATAGTTATTATATTATTAGCAACCCAGGATATCAAAACTCTTATTTGTGTAAATTTTTTGCAGAGCTGTAACATGATTTTAACGACTTGATAGCCATGTTGGGTTAATATGTCTATATTGTTCACAATATCTCATCAATTTTTGATGTGATAATGTTTATCAGCATTTAGGCTATGCTAAAATTAGGAAAAATTATGGTATTTTCTTTTGTAAGAAGTTTTGATATATGATTCAAGTATAAACACATTTACTAAAATATATTGAGCTCAGACTACTCTGTATTTAGTGTATTTGAGGAGTTTTCTGAAGAACTGCTTCTTTTTTCTTTTAATTCTATTAATTCTTTGACTCTGTGATAAAGCACCCATTATAAGCTCTCAATTTGATGGTTCTAAATATTATATTAATTATATCATATTATTTATTTTACTGTTTTATATTCTACAGTACAGTCAAACATTATCCCAATACTGATATGAAGAAAACAGTTGATGATAACGATAGTTATCCTGAAACCTATGACGAGTATTTGCTGAAGTACTATGGTAACGCTGTCAGGCCCTGCAGAATGTCTGCTGATGACTCGTACCTCAGTGACGGGTGTGTCGATTACAATCCCGCCTCTGAACGACGCAGGTTTGCATTCATTCTCTCTCTCTCTCTCTCTCTCTCTCAGTGCACTGCCTAGTGGCAGGCCCATGGTATATAACGCTTCCACTCTTCTCTGTCTTCAGTGTTTCTCTTCATGTCTACGTATGAGTGGAACTTTAAATTCTCTAGCAATAAGCTACTCATTCTTGTTATTATTTATCATTTCTGGGGGGATTCTGGCTATGATGAGGTGGGCACCCAATGCCTTCCTCAGCTTTGACTAACATTTGCTGGGCAGATGCGTCATTCCCTGAGAAAACTATCCTGTTTACCCTGATGCATTCATTAATAAAGGAAAAAGCTAATGTTAACATCAGATTCCTCACTCGAAAGCGATCTCATTAACGGGCGAGCCCATGATTTGAACCCCGCTCATACTGATCCGCGGTCAAATATCATACCGACATCGCCACTGGCTCCAGATATTCTTATCAAATGTACTAAGCGTCTAGTTTTCTAATGATGTAATAAAGTCTAGAGCTGCAGCATACATCAATTCAAAGTAGTTCATCCAAATGAAGTGCTATAATATTTGTGCACAATAAAAAAGTATTCTGCTTAATATTTTATGATTATTTGTAAGTTGTTCTATATTCTATTCGTTTAGGTCCTTACTTCTCCTCAGCACATTTCTTTTGCAGATTTGTGTGGGTTAATGGATCTGTAGTGATATGTGCTGTGGGGACGTCCCTGACATCATCCCTGGGTGAAGAATCGGACGTTAAATCTTTATTTTGTTATTATTCATTATTCTTGCATGTACGTAGACATTTTATTGTATTCTTAAAGAACTGGTTCAGTTGGCTCCAGCGGCTCATTTGAGATTGAATTGTCTCGGCGCAAAAGAGAGCTAACACGCAGAGCCAAGGCTGTGAGATTCGACGATTATCTTGATAGTGCAGCTCAGAGGTCCACGGGAATTCTGCGGCGACATTTTAGAGGCGAAGAGCTTAAGACAAGGATGCGGAAGGAAGTAAGTGATACTTGGATTTAAATATGGATTTGCATTGTGGATTTATAAGGTTTTTAATAATTTAATAATTTTCTAAAACGAATCAAAGAGATTTTGATATGGTATGGGAGAGAAGGGAGTGGAGAAGGTCAATTCGTATCCCGATCCCAGATAAACCGATATCCGGGACTTTCCCGCATCACATGACACTACCAACCATTTCAAATGATATGAAAAACATGTACAAAAAAGAGAGAAAAGATCTTAAACTGTGCTGGTCCGGATATAAGAAATATAAATTAAATAGCTAGTAAATTATTGCTTGATTGTAAAATCTTACTTTCGTACTAATTGCACTTAAATTTATCCCTATTTGGTTTTTGTTTTTTATTTTATAATTGCATTTTACTTACTCAATCGATCAATCAATTAATAAGAATTTAACGTCCGGTTCCTCGCCATACGGCATTGTCAGGGACGTCTCTTGCAGACGTCCCTGACATTACATTACTTTTACTTCTTAAAATGTTTCTTGATTGCAGGCAAGGCAGGAGATAAGATTAATTAACTTTTATGATATTCTGAGAATAGACATTGATGCGCTTTGTATGTGATTTGTGTATATTTTGATCAGTTACAAATAAATGATCATGGTTCTATCTCTCTCACATTGATGCTTAATTTTCTTGGGATTTAAACTCTGGTCTATTAATTTGTAGGAAGGAGCATTATGTGCTGTACTAATTTCTACTTGCCAGGATGTCTCTAGCACTGCCCTTGTTCTAATTGGTACTCTGCTTTTTAACAGGTCCTCAGTAAGACATATGAAGATGAACTTCTAGATTTGGAGAGCGAGCAGAAAGAAGAGATAAAGGAAGCAAGAAAATCTCTTAAAGAAAAGGTTTACAGTTTAGCTTAGCTCTTTTTAATTGAAGTATTGGTGTATGTAGAGTAGTGGCAGGCAAAGCCACATGCCGTATCCTCTACACTAAAAGATCGTTCATTTCGAAAGCCAGTTTGTCTTAAATTAGATTAATAATCTCATTCGTGGTATAATGTTTTTAATTTGTAGTGTTTTTAATTTAGTTGATTCCAAATTAATTTTTAAATTTCCTTCAATAAGTAATTATCTTTAATTTAATATAGATTTATTGTGCTGTGATTAATGAATGTAACAAATCTACATTAGTATGAATATCGAATAATCTTACTTTATTTGTAGAATGCAGAATACGAGAAGTTACTAAACAAGAAAGGACTGATGCCACGTCAGAAAAAGAAATATGCTCGTATGGTGGTTTTATATTTTATTACGTATATTGCATAGTTTTGTAGGATGTATAAGATTTCTAAGATTTAAGTATAAGATTTGCTGTGAATAACTAGAACATTAAGATTTCTCAGTCTCTACTGATCTGCCGAGTGGCAGCTCCAAGGTATATATTCATACTCAGAGTCCATAAAGAGCACTTCATAGATCAACAAATTAATCCCTTCACAAGAGACTATTTCGTAACCATACCTTATGTACCCTATGGCTTGGAAAAATATGGCTTTTGAGGTGGTTTCACTTTGTATTGTTCAGTTCTTGCTTAGACGCCTCTTACGACACGTGCAGTTAACAGTTGAATTATTTTACGATATTCCAGACACAGTAAGGGAAACATTGCTGTTTAATTTATGTAGAGCTGAAAGGACTACTTAAAATTCTAGATAAATGATTTTGAGTGTATAGTGCTGGTATTGATCTGAAGTTATCTCATATTATGTTAAGTTTTTTAGTATTTAGTTCTAGTTCTTTCTTCTGCAATATTTTTGTATATGATGCGTGGATAATTAATTATACCTAAATTAATCTTATAAATAAACCGTAAATAAGAGTACCATTGCCAGTTAGAAGGCCTTATAGGTAGCATGCTTGTTTAAAAAGCTGGATGTCATAGATTCAAGCCTGACTATGATAATAGCCTTGTTGTGTATAAGCAAATATTGTAATATAGCACATCTCCAAGTGCCGCTATATACAGAGACGTCGGCATATTTGAATAAATGAGAGAAATTACGTGGAATAGTAATTTTAAAATTTTGCACTGACTATGAGCAGATATTTTAAATTTAGCATAACTTTCAGTCAGATACCATTGTTGCATTTACCCTAAAGGTTTTGCAATTTTTAGCAACTTAAATGAGGCATTCTTCAAGTCTTGTAAGTAGTTTGCCATCAATCGAACTGAAAATTGCCCTCAAGTAAAAACGATGTTATATTATTAACTAAAACAGATTCAACTTTATTTTAATATCATCATATTTAATATAGTATAATACAGATAACATAAAGCTCTTTATGCTATTCATATGTCACAGCAGCTCTTTATGCTATTCATATGTCACAGCAGCTCTTTATGCTATTCATATGTCACAGCAGCTCTTTATGCTATTCATATGTCACAGCAGCTCTTTATGCTATTCATATGTCACAGCAGCTCTTTATGCTATTCATATGTCACATCAGCTCTTTATGCTATTCATATGTCACATCAGCTCTTTATGCTATTCATATGTCACAGCAGCTCTTTATGCTATTCATATGTCACATCAGCTCTTTATGCTATTCATATGTCACATCAGCTCTTTATGCTATTCATATGTCACATCAGCTCTTTATGCTATTCATATGTCACATCAGCTCTTTATGCTATTCATATGTCACAGCTTCAAAGAGTGTCATTATCGCGAGATCCAGGCCGGTAAGAAAGAGATCGGTCAGTAAAAACAAGAAGAGAAGTAAATCAGCCAGCCCCTCTCTCAATAGACCTCGAATGCCTTCTACAGGTTTGTATGGCTCTTCTTAAGTACTGGACATCTGGTACTTGCTTGTCCGTGAAAAATCGTGAAAAATTTATTTGATGAATTTAATAATTAAATGCTGCTACATTATTTATTATTGTACTCTTTCGGAATCATGAAAGCAGACTGTTAGTATAGATGCTTTCCTTGGACACGCTGCTTGGCATAACACTAGACAGAGATGTAATTGTTTGCGCTAATAGAGACGTTTATGCAATAGAGATGTAATTTGTAATAGGGATGTAATGTGTTTGCGCTAATAGATAAGTATGTGTAATAGAGTTGTAATTTGCAATAGGGATGTAACTTGAAATAGAGATGTAATTTGTAATAGGGATGTAATTTGTAGTAGGGATGTCATTTGTAATAGGGATGTAATTTGTAATAGGGATGTAATTTGTAATGGAGTTGTAATTTCGTTGTGCAGGCGCTGAGTTGCTGCCGTGGCTGTTAGAAGAGTTTCCATTTCTCCAGATTTCTCCGACAACCCTGTTGAGCCTGGAGAGAGTGGCCACACAGCAGCTCCAGTGTCTCGCTAGGACAGAGTCACTGGCTATGCGCAGAAAGAGCAGGGCTCAGGAGCAGGTTAGACGATAATGTATGATAGGTGCAAATATTTTTATATAGGATGACAAGTACAAGTATTGTGATATTGTATGAATAAGTACAAGTATCCTTATTTAGGATGATAAGTAGAAGTATCCTTATATAGGATGACAAGTACAAGTATTTTTGTGATATTGGATGTAAGTAGAACCTTTCTGATATTGAATGATAATAATAATAATAATAATAATAATAATAATAATAAAGGTTTAACGTCCGTTTCCTCATACAAGGATGATGTCAGGGACGTCCCCACATATAAGTATTTTGATATTGGAAGTGCAACTATTCTGATATTTTGTGTGATAAATACCAATATTCTGATAATATAATGGATGATAAGGTACAAGTATTTCTGATATCGCTGCACTGTAGATTGAAGAAGCAGAAAAGCGGCAGAATATTCTGCTGAAAATCATCAAGAAGGAGCAGGAGCATAAGCAGAGAATGGTAAGGTGCTTTCGCTGTGTTAACATAGATCTGCTTACATTGAGACACATTGGCTGAGTCAGTAAATAGCTAAGCGCTTTTCTTCTGCCAAAATATTCCTTATATGAATGATTCGAATTTCAAGCTTAACCGTCGTTGGTGTTGCATTTCTACTCAGAATCTTACTTAACATTGTATTTGACTCTAAGGTGGAGAGCTTAAAAGCAGAGGAATCGGTGATTCGATTTCCGGTTTTTTCAAAGTAGGCTACTCGTTAATTAATAACTGATGTAATTAATTGAATTCATTAGGAAGCTCGTTTTTTTCACGGAGTATATTGATATATAGATTCAGTTGGAGGGTTTGGTAGCACTAAGTTTGCTGTTTTCTAGAGATAACGTGTTCTAATCTCAGCCGATCAGTCGCTGACTGTATCCTACTAGTATCGAATCAGACGATGCACGTAAGGATTAATTGATGTTGTAAATTCAAATTTGCTGAGTGAGATCTTGTAGCGTCTTCTTTGGCAAACAATAGCAAATGTGATTAGTCTTCACTAACTCTAAGATGCAATTAATGATTTTTCAGTATAGTCTTTTTTCTGATGGTTTGATGGATAAATTGCTGGATAGTTTCAAGAATGACTGACTAGTTGATAAGTGATTGAGTTTGCGATGGATTGATTGATTAGAAGGAGCGCAACAAAGGAGACTTATCAGCTAGCGGGCGCCTGCGCGACAAGCGTATACAGTCAGCTCGAGTTCGCAAGTACTATGACGAGTATGAAGTGAGGCAGAGATCAAAGATGCTGAAGAGAAGGTCTAAAGAGGAACTGGTCGGTTTTAGTTTATGCTGTTGTTCTAAATTCTAAATCTATTATTAAAGTTGTCTTTAATCGCTGTTATCTGCTGAACTGCACATTTTTACTGTGGCAATTGATGTCGAGTAATGAATAGCATAGTGTGTAGTCTAAGCTAGTTATTCGTAATGTTGTATAAGTTTGAATTTAGATATATTTGTAATGTGCGAATGAAGTCTGGCTGAAACATTGATTGAACTTGGTAAGCACATTGGTTGAACTTGGTTAGCACATTGGTTGAACTTGGTTTGCACATTGGTTGAACTTGGTTAGCACATTGGTTGAACTTGGTTTGCTCCTTATTTAAATCCCTATCTCTGTACTGAATTTTGGATTGTGCACCATGTTTGGACCTTTTTAGCTCGTCTGCTCGAATTTGGCTCAATAGTGCTCGATGCTGTCATTGATAGCAGTTGCACTCTAATTGTTGTTGTTGTTGAGCTGTGCTATTGCAATGGGAATGTATTGCAATGTTTGAGAGGGTTTTTTTTTGTAGGACATGCCATTAATGTAACTAAAGAAACGATGGTTAGTCTGCTATCGCCTGAAAGTCAGCCTTATTGCTGTAGAGATAATAACTGACATGCCACTGCTGTTGTGGTGCATTTCAGTTTTTGTCAGTTTTCTCTAAGACACAGAATTTGATATTTTGTTCACTTCATGGTTTTCATTTATTAGACTTCATGTTTTCATTATGGTTTACATAAAATGTAAAAAAATTTTCTTTGATTACATGTATTCTGTTTGTTATTTAATTATATTTATTTCTAATGATATTCCTTCTATTCTATTACCTTGTGCGTAAATCTGCTCTAAAAACAAATGATAAGAGCGCATTGATTCAGATTTAAAAAAGGTTATTATAAAAACGTAATTTAATCTTTTATTTTCTGAAACCTTGTCATATGTGTCTTCGAACGTCGCTATTCCTGTAAAATTGTAATATTTTAATTATTTTTCTTCAGATGTTCAAACAGCTGTTCCTCGATAGCCTTGGAATTGAGAAGGAGCGAATACTGGAGCTTCGTAAATATGCCAAGGAGCAACGAGAGCTGAGAGCCAAGAAGCAGAAAGATGAGCTTCAGTCAATAGAGAACTTGTATCCTTAGTTCATTAGCATTAGCAGTCTATTTCAGTCTCTTTCTGTTCGACTTGCTCTATTTCATTCTCTTTCGATCTGCCTCATTCTTTCATTCTCCTTCTATTTGGTTTGATTTTGGACTGAATTTCTGGATATTGGATATTCGACGTTTTAAATTTTGAACCCATTTGTTTCTTTTTGTTTGGTGGCTTGGCTTTGGTTCCATGGTGTTCGATTCTGTCATTGACGACTGTAGCAATCTAATTATTTATGTTGTTGTCGTACTCCTACTAATAATTTAAAAATTCATGTAATGCCAAACCGTGGTCGTATTTAATGTATAAAATAAAGTAGAAAAATTACTCAATAATTACTGTGCACTATTAGAGCCATTTGCTGTATCTCTGCATTTTTAAATGATTTGTGAAAAGAAGCTATTTCTTCTTTAACATCTTTAATGATCAGCTATAAGGACAAGTATGATATGATGATGGAGAAGATGCAGAAATCTAGAGAAGAAATAGAAATTCGTGATAAGGAACAAGCCAAGGTTTGCACAGTGACTCTGCTATGTTTACTTTATGATGAGTTCTTGATTTAACTCTATTTTTTGCATAATAAATTATGGACATATGAGAAATTCAGATCTCACGGGATTCCGTATACCTTGCTTGCATCTTAACGTACTTAAATTTACATTTACGTTGAATACTTCTTAACGAACTCTACTTTCCTTAAACTTTGCTTACTTCTTAACGTACTTAAATACGTTAAGAAGAACGCATTTAACTTTCCTTAAACTTTGCGTACTTCATAGCGTACATAACTTTCCATATACTCCAGAATTTCCTTTAGGCTGTAGAAATTATTACAAAACTTAAACGAATGGATATTTGAAAGTCTATATTTTTCCCGACCCTGGGATTTAGGGGAGGATGATAATGATGATGACAAATGTTATCATTATGCCAATATTATTATTACTATTGCCTATTAATACAAACTAAATAGTACTATTATCGTAATGTTTGTTGATAGCTATACTCTAGGTTTGGATTGAACCACGCTATTGTATGGATGTGAAACATGGAGCTTAAGGAAGGAAGATATTAGGAAACTGGAGGCATTGGAAATGTGGATTTGGAGAAGAATGGAGAGGATTAGCTGGACTCAAAAGGTTACAAATGAGGAAGTCCTGGAGAGAGTTGCACAGATAGACAGTTGATAAATGTATTAAGAAATAGGAAGAAGAGATGGATAGGACACATTCTAAGGGGGAAGGTCTATTAAAAGAGGTCATAGAAGGTAGAATGGAAGGAAAAAGAGGCAGGGGCAGGCCGAGATTAGGTATGTTAGATGATTTAAAGACCCACTCATATGTGGAAATGAAGAGGAAGGCGGAAGACAGAGAAGAGTGGAGGCGTTATGTACCATGGACCTGCCAGTAAGCGGTGCCCTAAGAGAGAGAGTTACTCTAGAATGTTCGCTCTGTTTGATTAGATGCTGGACAAGATGAAGAGAGAGTTGCGCAAGAAGATGGAGAGAGAGATCGAGCAGCTCCAGGAGAAGATCTGGATTGACGAGGATGAGCTCTTCTTCAGGGAACTGGATGCTGACAGAGTCCGACAACAACTCAATCTAACTAGATATCAGTCGCGTATCTGATCCGTCAATCAATCAATTAGTTAATTAACAATTCAATCAGTTTCGTGTCTGATCCATCAATCAATCAATTAATTAACAACTCAATCTAGTAAGATATCAGTCTCGTATCTGATCAATCAATCAATCAATCAAT
The DNA here is from genome assembly GCA_905160935.1 of Enchytraeus crypticus. Taxonomy (NCBI): domain Eukaryota; kingdom Metazoa; phylum Annelida; class Clitellata; order Enchytraeida; family Enchytraeidae; genus Enchytraeus; species Enchytraeus crypticus. The sequence continues at coordinate 2,387,811 of CAJHZI010000457.1, forward strand.
CAATCAATCAATTAATTAATTAATCAACTCAATCTAAATAGGTATCAGTCTCGTGTCTGATCCATCAATCAACCAATCAATCAATTAATTAATTAATCAACTCCATCTAAATAGGTATCAGTCTCGTGTCTGATCAATCAATCAATCAATTAACAACTCAATCTAATTTGATAGCAGTCTCGTGTCCCATCTATTAATTTAACCTTGCAAGGTATCAGTCAGATCTGTCAGATAAAGTTGTCATTTTAAAATATGCAATGTAAACTGATGATAATGATGATGCTGATGATTAGAATATATTACTTTATAAATTTAAATACCTTTGTAAGTCTTTGGTATGCTAGTTTAGTGTTATGTAAAAATTACTTCAACAGCTTCGTCAGATTTATAATTTCTTCAGCAGGTGCTGAAGTTGTTTTTGTAAACACTTGGCTCGTTACATATTCGTTATAGCTAGCTAATGATTTTATACTGAACACATCGATTGAGTAATATTACTTATGCACAATTTTATTCGTATGCATTACAATTTCTTATCTATACTTGTAGACGTTATTTACACATGTACAGATTGTGTTAAGCTGAAACTTTGAATCGTGTTTAAATTTTGTTTTCTCAGTATTTTTATTTCTATTCCGTGTTGAGTGCGCAAAATCGACCAAATAAGAACATAAGATCAGTCCTTTCCTGTAAAAATATCTTGAAGAGGCTATGAGCAGAACCGCTGACCAGAATGATTGATTTTCTTATTGACACTATGTCGTCGTCTTCCTTAGATAAGGAAACGGGAGCACATACGATCGAACGTATACTGTTTATAGAAACGAGCGTTTAAAAACCGGCGATAAATCAATATTTATTTGACTAGTTATTTAATTTTTGTGATTTAACCACAAAATTACTGTACATTTATCTTTCGCAAAATATTAATAAGTTGTATATTTTATTATTTTTTGTCTATACTTCGATTATCACATAATTTCTATAAGTCTATAGTTCTATTACCGACATCGCCACTGACTGGAGCCAGTGGCGATGTCGGTAATATATTCGATCGCGGATCAGTATGTGCGGGGATCAAATCGTGGGCTCGCCCGTCACTGTTGCGTCTTTTGTAAGCTTAGTCTTTAATCTGAATTGAAAATCTACATCAAAATTTGTGTTATATCCGAGAATCTTGAAATGCGAATAGTGAGTCCCATGCGATTAATATCTATCAACAGCAATATCGACTAAAGAGATGCTTAGCTTATCAAATAGTTTTTACCATCGACCAAATAGTCTTGATCTAACTGCTGTACCCGGTACTTCTACAATTCAATCCATTTCTCTCAGTTGATATTCGATAATGATGTCCCTGACGTCATCCTTGGATGAGGAAACGGACGTTAAACCTTTATTATTATTATTATTATTATTATTTATTATTATTTTTTAACTCCCTAAGAAGGGGATTCTTGTTTTTAAGCATGCTTTCCTATTGGAAATGCCGTGTCACCAAAAGTACCACGGAAACAAACTGCATTGTATCGCTGCAGAACCATTGGTAAACGTTTTTTATTAATCTTCTAGACTTTAAGAAATTATTACGATTGCAACGGGGGCAGATCAATTTAGTTTTGAAAAACTGTGAGGGGGGCAAATATTTCCTTGAATCCAGAGAAATGTGGGTCAAGGACTTAGGAAAACACGACTTGTTAAGAAACCTTGAGGCTGGAGAGATGGGGAGGAGCTTGCAGCTGTCAGTCTTACTCTGACAACAAGCAACAGCTGCAGCTGATTTCAGCTGTAGATTTGAATCCTATGATCCAATTGCCAGACCATCAATAAGTAGATAGTGAGCATGCCTAACGGTCTGTCTGAATATCTTAGCGACGCAGTGGTAGGCTAAACTTCATCGCATGCATTAAATAAAGCTAAATAAAGCTTGATCTTTTATCCATTAGCTGACTAATATCACATATGGCATATCAGTGCTAGAATTACTTTAGCTCAAATTTTGCAATGGTTTTGAACATTCTTGCATTTAAAACTAGTAACAAATTGACGTAGGAGTCAGCTAACCATTTCTATGGAAAATTAAATTTCGTTCTATACGCAATCAACGAGTGAAACAGCCGTACTAAATAGAATTCAGCGTTTATTGCTGTTTAATAAATAACAAATATTTAAATCCCCTGTGACAAGATTTCGGGTAAAGAAATTTAAAGCCTAAATGAGGTCTTGAACAGCACACCTATGGATACTAGGCGAAACGCCTAACCGTTGTGACAACGACTGCTGACAAAGTCTATCCTCTAATGCTGGCTACGTATTTCCTAAGCGAATCCATCTGTCCTTCAGTATCGATCGATCCTGGACGCATTCGTCGTATTTCCTCCACGGCGCCCTCCACGGACAGGCCGCGAGACTTGGCTAGGTAGCAGGCAAGCATCGTCCCCGTCCTACCCCTTCCCCAGGCACAGTGGACCGCCACAGACTGCTCGGTAAACATGCAAAGCGTGCCTGACTAAATCTAGCATTGATGAGCAAAAGTGAACACGTAATGTTTAAATTTAAACTGCTTTGAGTATGAATAGAAAAATAAAACTGAACAGCAGATACAGAACACGTACGTACATTATATTGTACATGTAAATAGACCTAACTGCGATTTTTTGAAGATTAAAACGAATAACTGCTAGGCTCATTGGACGCTAAGTCTGATAAGATGACGTCTGTAAGATATTCGACCACGGATCAGTATGTACGGGGTTCAATTCCCGGGCTCGCTCGTCACCGACATCACTTTCGAGTGAGGAAACTGACGTTAATCTTAGCTTTACCAGCTTAAGTAGGCCTATCGTAGATCATCATCATCATCATCTTCCCTTGAATCCCAGTTTAACTAGGGTCGGGATACGAATAGACTGCCTCAAATCCTCTCTGTCCTACATCATGTCATCCATCAGTCAATCCCCTATTTGAGACTTACATTCGTTTAAATTTTTACAGCAATTTCTGGAGCCTAAACGCTCACCAACCGAATGCTCTTTCTGACGTAGGCCTATCATAGATATGAAACAAAAATATAAAGAAATATGATAGATCTAAATTTTTATCGAATGTGTTATCCATGCAAGAGGTTATATAACTTTGATCAGCTCTCGCGTAAAACTACTGACTTTTTAAAATAAAAGTTATTTACCAATTATTATTGTCACACTTACAGTATTTTCAGCCTTGGCCGTATCAATCAGACTAACGAATTTAGTAATTTGTTCTACAGAGGGCGGTGTCTCATCCTGTATGGGTATGTGAACCCATTCAAGTCCTTCACCTGAAGAAATCAATCAATCGATAAATCAATCAATGACTCAATCTCTCATTCATCCAATCAATCTATGAATCAATCATTCAATCAATATAAAAATTAGTAAATCAGAGATCGATATGTTAATCGATAGCATAATCAATGAATAGATTCGATCATGAGTAAATCAGTCCGTGAGCAAATCAGTCAATCAACGGAAAAAATCAATAAATGTAAAAACCAATTGATTGATCTATCGACCGATCGTTGAACAAAAATAACAAAATGAGTAGGCCTAAAGTCATCACAGAATAACTAGGTCAGTCAGCAAATGATTAAATTAATTAATTAATTAGTGAGTAAATCAGAAAATTTATTGTTAGGTCGATAAATCCTCACTGATCACTGATAAATCCTCACTGATAACTGATAAATCCTCACTGATAACTGATAAGTCCTCACTGATCACTGATAAATCCTTTCTGATAAATGATAAATCCTTACTGAAAACTGAAAACTCTTCACTGATAAGTGATAAGTCCTCACCCGGATATTCAGCGATGGCCCTTGGTTTATTGAGAGTGAGAGTCACGAGATACTTGAAGCCATTATCGCAGAGGAACTGCATATGCCCATGTTGAGTGGGCCTGCCCATGCCCGCCAACAGCCCGTCTACCACGTAACAAAACTTGGGCGGCTTCTTCGGTGCGGCCTTGCCAGACTACAGCAAGATACATATTATATTTAAATAACCATGCTGATAACTAGCACTTCTAATACGGGACGTATAGACGTTAGATAGTTATAGGCCATTACGTGTACAGCAATGTATCTTCGCCACTGGCTGGAGCCCGTGGCGAAGTCGGTAAGATACTCAACCGCGGATCAGTAAGTGCGGGTTTCAAATCCTGGGCTCTCTCGTCACTGACATCGCTTTCGAGTGAGGAAACTGACGTTAACCTTAGCTGTACCAGCTCTAGCTCAGTTAATGTCAGAGATCTACTCTCCGATCAGCCTGAATAAGAATCGAACCCAGAACAGTTCAACCTCTTGATAGGTTACTAAAAAATTTCAAGAACTTCTACACAACATGCAGAATACACATGTTCATAATAATAATAACTTACAGTTTAGCCTGATAATTAACTAACACTAAAGAGCCACAGATAGAAGAGACAGGCAGAGTGTGTGTATATGTGTGTATATGTGTGTGTGTGTGTGTGAGAGAGAGAGAGAGAGAGAGATGTAGTGGAAAATATTGAAATAAAGAAGCTACTTGCCGATGCGGCGCTGCTGGCAGCTTTTATGATTCCATTTGCGATCGGTTTGAGTGAATTTTTCTTCATCGCTGCATCCTTCGTAGATTTCGCTGGACTCTTTTTAGATGCTGTAGAATTATTTGCTTTTTGTTGTTTTCCTGCTTTTGATTTCGCTGGTTTTCTTACTCTCCCACTGTTTACCTTCGGTTTTGCATTGGCTGACTTATTAACTGCAGAATTCTTTTTGTCAGAAGTCTTTCTTTTCTCAGGCTTCATGGCGATCCGAACTCGTAACTCTGGGACCAAAAGCGCCTGTGCTCACAGCTCAGCCTAGAAATTGTAGAATGGGATAGACCTGGCGCACAAAACAATTAAGATATTTTCCTATATTTCAAGTTTAATTAGAAGTAATTAAGTATCCGAAACATGTTCAGCGATAGGCATACAAAATTATAAATAGGCCTATATATGACAATATTACCTGTTAATATCCCTTACATATACAACGTCTCTGACATTATCCTTGTGTGAGGAATCGGACGTTAGACCTTTATTATTATTATATATAAGAATCACAACAGTAAGTAAGCTACTGTTAACATAATATAGGCTAATAGAACAATTTATAAATAAAATATAGCCTATATTTAGTAGTTACAGCGATCGGCATGGTGTAACTTTTATCTACTGAATAGGCATATCTAGGCTAGCTCATTGATATACACCAAATCCAGTCCGATGAGCAGAATGTGTGATCCAAAAACGGTGCGAGCCAGAATCAGTGAAATCAGTCCGAGGAAGGGTCCTATTAAAAGGGAGGTTTACGTTTTACATAAGTTTAATCATTTACATCAATTTCAAGCTGAGTCGTAAGCTATACGATTTCTTTCTGCAAGGAAGATTATATAGCCGAATAGGCTGCTAATGTTATCGTCGGTTTCCTCACTCGAAAGTGATGTCAGTGACGGGCTAGCCCAGGATTTAAACCCCGCACACACTGATCCGCTGTCGAATATCTTACCGACATCGCCACTGGCTCCAGCAAGCCAATTGCTAGTGAAATTGGAAAGCTTTAAGAGAATATTTGTAGCTATAAATTAACGGTCTAAGTCGTTAAGGGGCTTTATTCGTTGGACTTTAATAATATTTCCTAAAAGAGCAAATAACTAGCACTATCTGAAGTCTATTTCTATTTGAGAATTTGATAAATTCTAGTAAAGCTTTTGAAAGCAGTCGTAGACTCGATATCGTACTATGCGCCAGTATATTCCCAATAAAAACTTGAGTTGTGTACGGAATGCTTTTCAATTAGCAACAAGCGCAGCCGACTCTACCGACTGGGTCCAGCCATTGAACAAGAAAAGTTCTTAAAAACACTTCGATAACACAATATGACGTACAATTGTGCTGATTTAATATTGCATAGTTACGTTAATTATGAACAAGAAGCAAAAAAATGTTTACATTACTAAATTTCTAAATATTTTAAAATTATTTTATATGTCATTTATTCTTTACGATCCTCATAGATCACTGCATGTTCTGATATATTGCAACAATTTTAGTGTAGCCTATAGGCTATTCAATTGCACATATGTGATACGTATACTTTAAGTTTGTCTAACCAAAATAAATAAATCGGATTCCAAATAAATAAATAAATAGAGCCTTTTAGAATCTACGATAATGCTTAGAATGCATTTGATTTTCCCAGTTTATTTTCTTCTCTGGTTCATATTATCATAATAGCCTTCATCATACAGTAGCTGCGGAATATTGTTCCTCCATAACATTCCCAGATCAAAATAAATTCCTATTTTATTGTACCTAAAGTTAGAAAGTTTGCATCGAATTAGGCCCTATTATTTATAATATATAAACACTTTACATGAATTGATATGAATGCTAAATAAACAAGCACGGGATGCGCGAGTATCCCGTGCAGTTTAAATTAGCAATCTATACTATGGTACCCGGAATGCTTTTATAGGAGGAAAATGTCTAAGCATTTATTCCTGCACGGAAGCGTACAGCTATTTCCAGTGAGATTTCCATGAACTTAAGAACTATATATTGGCTTAACCTTGCTGTGTTGGGACTATCTATACCAAGATTATAATTATCATAATATGCAATTCCGTCTTGCCATCCTCAGCTCCTGTCTTAATCGCCTCTTACGTCGTACACGCAGCAGATTGTTTGCGGTTGCCCTATTCTGCAGTGGTCCAACCACACCCGAGCACAACACGAGGAATATATATATATATATATATATATATATATATATATATATATATATATATATATATATATATATATATATATGAACTTAATTATTATTTTTTAAATTATTATGTATAACAATGATAACACTTATATAATAATTGTGCTCCATCCAATGATAAGACCAAGACAGTGACCCGCATGGCCAAGACAGTAAATTACTGTCACGAGACTGTCTTAAGACAAGACATGTACTCTTGTCTCGTGTTTGAAATAAATAATAGTATATACATTTAATATTATTCAATTATTATTTATTAGTGTTTAAAACCAACACGATGTATCTACTTGTGTCATTGACATGCTGTGGAGCAGAACTGACGTTAAACTTGGCTTCAACTTTTTATTTGGTCTCCGTTTGTAATTTCAGGAAAGCGAATGCATTTAGGCGATAGGCCTACGTTACGTACATTGTAAACGCATGTATCTATGTATTTTGCGGGCTTCCAGAAGTGCATGGATGCATTTACATACATATATATATATATATATATATATATATAATTAGTTATTAATTAATAATTAAGCCTCCATCTGATTAGATATGCTTAATATGTTGCTCACGACAAATTAGAATATGCTTAATATGTTGACCACGACAATGGTTACTGAGCGCAACATTGCATGATAATATATTTAGTTACATGTAACATGTAAATCTATTGAGCGCACCTGTCGTTGTAATGTAACGTCCCCTGTGATTGGTTGAAAGCATCTAAGCAGGAAGTTTATCAACAAACTTATTCAGTAAAATTTATTTTATAATTGCAGAAATTTTTCTTTAGAAATTTTATAGTGTTTTTGTACTATACATAGCATTTACTGATTTTAAGCATTACGAATTTAAATAAGAATCTGTTTAAGGCCCAATTCTGAGGTACTGTTTATAGCATTCCAGTTGTTTCAGGAATCAGGCCTACTCGAATTAGCCTACTAGACAATTTAAGAAGTAGGCCTATTTAATTGGTCTATCTAAAGTTATCAGAACCGGCGCTAATACTAATTTATGTCTCACATCTATATCGCAGTTAGATTGCAGAAGGAAGCTGAAAGCTATTTCTAATTCTTCCATCAAGCTTAAGCTTAGCTAATTTATTCCTAAAATATATTCATTGAATTAAATTAACAAATATAAAAATGGGAATTCTGATAATTTGTGTCCACTCTCTAGATTTAATCTATTTGTTTATATCTTTTGATCTTTAAAGAATCAGATAACAAATTCATATATAGATATGCAAAGCAGGCTGAGTATAGAATTGGTAGAAGAGTTATAAATGTCATGGACCTGCCGTTAGCCAGTGGAATAAGAGAGAGATAAAGAGAGAGAGAGAAAAATCAGTAAATTTTTATTTGATATTTTTGGTTTCTAGGTTTCTAGAGATATTACATTGTCTAAATTTTGTGTTTGTTCATAGTTTCAATGCAAAAATTATGGTACTTCAATATAAGTTGCCAATTTCTAGTTATGGAAAGCGTCTTTATTGCCTTGATAACCTAATTTTCGCATTTTGATTCAATTATATATATTAGTATCTGTATTTTAGACGATACGATTTAGAACAAAACTATGACGGAATTTTCTTTTAATACTGATATTAGTTAAAAGTGATAAATTTAAAATTGTCTTCAAAATGGCACCTACTGCCTATAGCATTTGGGCAGACGAAGACTATGACACGCCTAACATAGCAATCGACTGTCTGCTGCCTAACGGAATGCTCGTTCCCCTAAATGTCGGCAAACATGATAAAATATCGAAAATCAAGCAGGTTCGTCTGATTCATATATTACTGTATTTAATTAGTGACGTTTATCTTCTTGAAACAATTGTAAATGATTTTATATTTTTGTGTATGGTGACTAATAAATTAAATATTGTTGGACAATATTGGACATTAAGTTCTTTGAAAATTCTAACCAATGTTTTGGTGTGACGAAATAGTTAATACTCGTAACTCTGTTTTCTACCTAGCACCGTAATGACTAAAGCAACTAATGAGCAACGAAGCACTTAGAAGCAAAACTTAGAATCAACAAGCTGAATCCAGAAATTGCTACAAAGTTTTCTAATCCTGACCTTAGCTAAATTAGGACCCAAGGGAAGATGATGATGATGATGATGATACTACCTATAATTATATGATATATATTTCCTATCAAGTATCATTATGCGTTTATTAATTAATTTAGTAATAAAATGCTATGTGTGTTTTACTGACATCTGTCCAATAAATATATTAAGATATAAAATGTATAATTGCGAGCAGGATCTATGGAGAGAGGCAGCCCATTATCCGTTGTTTAGCAAGCTCGCTACAAGTGATGCCTACGTCTTTATGTGCATCACTGAAACGGCTGTTAAGGTTTGTTTTAAATTTTGATCTATTTCCCGTGGCAGCATTATGGGGCCTCTGATTGCAGATCAGTGTGTGCTTTAGTCTGATCAGTGTGTGCTTTAGTCTGACTCTATGTGTCTTTTGTTATCATTTTATACCAGTTGAATGGCTAGGTTGATAGCTTGCTTACCTCATAATTCAAATAATTCTCATAATTCGCATAATTCTCATAGTCTCTGCTTAATTCGTTTGATTGATGTTATATTTATCTTTTTAAAATTTTATTTAATATTATTTTGCTTTCTAATCAATTAGACCATTTCAGTATGCTTGTTTTCATTTTGTATGGTATATGCTGTGTTTAGACTTAATAAACATATTTCTCTCTCTTTCTCTCTCTCTCATAATCAAGAGGCCATTGATTTGGAGCATAATTGGGATTGATTTTGACATCTCGTAGTGGTACGAAACCTAGGGTTAAACTAAGTTTTCATGCATATTGTAATTACAATGAAAATCCCATGAATTTCATGCCTTATTCAATCTACATTTTGATTTATTACTGGTTAAGATTTAGTTATTTATTATTTCATTACTATCTCTTCACCAGATGGAGCTGCTGGATGAAACCCGTAGACTCTCAGATGTCAGGCCGTTTCAACCTTTGCTTAAAATTATTTCTGCTGTAAGAAAGAACGAGAGTAAGAACGAGAAAGTAGTTAATTCTCAGATCAACATCCTGCTGGGCAAAGGTATATATGCACTAGATATACTAGAATACTCTACTTGTATAGATATAGATGCTCAGATTGATGATTATCAGAGAGTATGCAAAAGAAAGTTTGTCATTTTAAATGCATGATGAAATTTTAATTGTACAGTATCATTTTAATATACACCGATATATGCTGATAATTGTAATTTTAAAATATATTGCATTCATATGAAAGCCGAACAATTGCATAAATGCAGACATGAATATGACAGGGCCATGCTTTCTTTTCGTATGGAATTTGCAGTGAAAACCGCAAAAATTTAGTGAATTTTATTTACTTATTTCACCAACTCAATGATAGACAAGTAGAAAGAAATCAACAACAATAACTTTTCAAGTGACTTTTGAGATTTAATGACTATAACTATAGATTTTAAAATGGCTTCTTATTTGTCGAATATTCGTTGCAGTTATTGACGATATGGATTATGCTAAGACCAGCGAAGCGTCAGATTTCAGGCGTAACATGGGAGGTATGTGCGAGAGGGTTGCTAGGGAGAAGGAATCGCAGGATTGGCTGGAACAGGCTCTCAGTTTATATCCACCAGATGTCGCTGTGGATCCAGAACTTCCTGCTCAGCTTCAGAAGCGGCTTCGAAATGGCACGAATCTTCTCGTATCGGTGACCTTTCACGATCTTGAGGTTTGAGAAAAGTTGTTGACTACATTAAATTTCTGAGAAAAGTTGACTACGTTAAATTTCTGAGAAAAGTTGTTGACTACGTTAAATTTCTGAGAAAAGTTGTTGACTACGTTAAATTTTTGAGAAAAGTTGTTGACTACGTTAAATTTCTGAGAAAAGTTGTTGACTACGTTAAATTTCTATATATTCTTTTTGTTCTTTTGACATCTATCTGATGCATGGACTTGTTTCCGTCATTTTGCATTTGTAACATTTTTATTCTATGTACAGACTAATACGTAGATCATCAGATTTCTCAAATGACCATTTCTGGGGCCTATGGAATTCTTTTGGGTTCAATTTCCTGTCAAGCTTATCATGGAGTAAAATCCCGAATATTCATATACCATTAAATGAATATCGGGCTAAAGGCTGCCAAACGGTTTAAGATACAATATCTACTTTGATAGTTATCATCATGAATGATCATTTCTCTGTATTTAATTTTTCAATCTTGTTTCTTTGTCGTTAGGTTGAATACAAGCTTTGGGTAGATCACGAGATATATCCGGTTGATCTCATCCAACTAGCTCTCGACAAGAGGTCCAACAACAGTGGTGAGAGACAGAGCGACCCGCATCAGTTTGTACTTAAAGTTTGCGGCAGGCAGGAATATCTGCTGGGCGACAAATATCGACTGACACAGTTCACAGTTTGTATTTTAGATAATGTTCAGTTTATTTTTATTATTAATTTAAATTATTTTTATTACGCACACAAATATGTTAGTTTTAATTCCTCTAGTGCTTTTGCAATATTTTTGAGTTAAATTGTGGCACTTCATTGTATTTACTTCTAGCTAATTGTACTTAACATAACGGCACACTGGGTCAGGCAGCACAGATGCTTGTTTAAGACCCATTCCCTCTTACTCTCCATGGTTATTAGTAGTCGTTGCCTTTTGATGGCGCATCAATTGCAGCCAGCGCTGATTTAAGAATAACCTTCCATCACTCTGGGATTTTTTCCTTTCTAAGCTTTTACCAACATTCAGTCTTCCAAGGTAGTCGCCCACAAAGTACTAACCGAGGTCGATGCAGCTTAACTTCGATAATTGACGCGCAACTAAACCAAGTGCACTAATCCCGCCGTCTAATGTCTTCTGTTGTTGTTCATTTGAAATTTGAACTTAAACGTACTTCTCTCTCACAATAATTATTTATTTGCATTTATGTAACAGTATATACGGCAGACTCTGCGCATGTCTAAGACGCCTGATACCAACAAATCTAGACTCGTCATCGTCACAAAGCAATCTATTCTGGCCCGTAAGATCCTATTAATTCTCTCTCTCTAGTGTACTGTTAAATGGCAGGTTCAAGGTACATTTTCATAGCTACATTCTATTTTCATGCTTCATAAAGAGCACTCCATCGATTAATGAGTTAATCCCTCCACAAAAGGCAAAGTCTTTACCTCACCTTATTGTAGAGTATGCCTTGAGAATAAGATGACTTGTGAGGTGCTTTCATTCGATTCCCTCAGTTTTTGTTCAGTCGCCTGTTACGACACATGCAGTTTACCGTTGGTCTATTCCTCAGTGATCCAGACGCAAAAAGGGCAATTCATTAATTATTATCTGTGATTTAATTACGTTATCTGTTATTATTATGTAAAATTATCTGAGATGGTGCACTTGAATCTCTACAAATATGGTAGGCTTATATAAGTAATAAATAACGAATTATTTATATGTATAATTAACATCAGAATGTATTTTTAAGATAGAGATATAATGACATCACTAGCATCATTCTTGATTGATGAAAAGTACGATTACTTACCTTTTGCTACTATTGTTTAGTACTTTATGCCTTTATTTTATGGTTCTGATCTTCGTGTGTGTCTATCAGAAAGTCAAAAATATTAAATAAACATGATACATTGTGTCAAATATTTGGATTTTTAATATTTAGTTTATTTAGGCCTACCTGATAAGTTTATTTTACTTCTTAGTTTTAACCTTTAGTATATTGCAATTTTTTGTGTGTAAATTATGGAATTTCCCCTATTGTATTTATATTAACTACAATACTAGTTGGATTGGTAGTTCCTAACAATGCTCTCTTTTCTAAAGAATCAATCATACTTTATAAAATTTTCATAAAATATTTTTTATAATATTTTTCTCTCTTTTCTAATTAATTAGTCATATTTCCGGTTTCCTATCAGAGTCAAGGTCATGTCTAGCAGACAATTACAGACAATAACACTCAGATAAAAAATAAATAAATGAAATAAAGTACTTGTTGTTGTTGTTGTTCCCTGCAGTCAGTCCAGCTCTGCCCAATCGTGGAATGTCAAAAAGGCCGGGGGCCACCCGCCCCCCAGTGGTTTTGGCTACGGAAGAGGAAAAGAGTCTAGTAGCCAATGGGAAGTGCATCATTGAAATGGCTGAAAAGTATACTCTAAAACTGCATTCGGCCACCAACGTTAATGTGGATAATTTTACATTGGTAGGATAACAATTACGCTCTATTTGTTTAACAGTGATGTTGTGGTTTAATTTAAACTCGGTGAAGTTATAATTACGGTAAGAACTTTAATGCTTTGGCGATTAGAGCAGATCTTCCTGAGTAGCTTGACCAGTATTTAAATCCCGTACCTCCTGAATTAAAATTCTACATCAACTAGGTTGAGGTGGCTAAACATTGAACCACAGACAGGTGTACCATGCCTATAGTAACCGTTATTATTATGAATTAATCTGAAAATATGCCTAGGTCGCAGTGAATACTGTAGGCTAGTCTAGTTATAAGGCTACGTCACAGTGATTACTATAGGTTAACCTACGGATGTGCCTATATCACTGTGTTTAGGTTAACCTACGGATGTGCCTATATCACTGTGATTAGGTTAACCTACGGATGTGTCTATATCACTGTGATTAGGTTAATCTACGGATGTGCCTATATCACTGTGATTAGGTTAACCTACGGATGTGCCTATATCACTGTGATTAGGTTAATCTACGGATGTGCGTATATCACTGTGATTAGGTTAACCTACGGATGTGCCTATATCACTGTGATTATTATAGGTTAACCTACGGATGTGTCTATATCACTGTGATTATTATAGGTTAACCTACGGATGTGCCTATATCACTGTGATTAGGTTAATCTGCGGATGTGCCTATATCACTGTGATTAGGTTAATCTGCGGATGTGCCTATATCACTGTGATTAGGTTAATCTACGGATGTGCCTATATCACTGTGATTAGGTTAACCTACGGATGTGCCTATATCACTGTGATTATTATAGGTTAACCTACGGATGTGCCTATATCACTGTGATTAGGTTAACCTACGGATGTGCCTATATCACTGTGATTAGGTTAACCTACGGATGTGCCTGTATCACGGTGACGGAGTCCTGTGCGAAGTCATGAACTCAACCTCGGTGGCGGCTCGTGACAACAAGGTCTTCTGGAAGGACGAGCAGATAACCTTCGACTTGACCCTTCAGAACATTCCGCGTATGGCTCGACTCTGTCTCATGCTCTACTCCATACATGGGACGGGTGGGAAGAGAGACAAGAAGCAGACGACGGGTGGACTGACCAGCACAAAGAAAGTGAAGAAGAACGTGCGTGAGAGACTAATACCCACATTTATTAACTCTTCTTTAATCAATTGATCACTTAAGCATCTGTTGTTGTATAAACTATTGTTCAGAATTTTTGGTATTCGCTAAAAAATGTTGCGTGGAAAGCAGGCGCGCAGCTATGCATTACTTTACACTTCAATTCAAGCTTACAGAATATCAAATGGTGACTAAACAGAAGTTTATGCGACTGTTGATGTTTAAACGCTTGATTATCTTACTAGTAAATACCGCCATTATGCAATACTCTCGTTCGCTAGATTGAGCATTTGCTGCTGAACATAATTAACGTTGACAACTATAGATAAGTGGGAAATTATTTTTCTTGGGAAATAATTTTGAACATTGGTTACTGCCTGCATGCTTGCATTTAATTAACGTTCCAACTGTGCATAAGTAGGAACTTATTTTTCTTGGAAAATAATTTATTTCTAGACTTGCTATAAGATTCTTAATTTTCTTTGATGCAAACATAAGATAGAGGTTATGATTACTTTCTCTAAGTATATTATCTTCATTGATAGCTATGAATATTAGCCATGTAATGTTCTGTTGATTGGTTGTTTAGGATATGAACCGGTTAGCTTGGGTAAACATTCCGGTATTCGACTATAAAGGTATTCTGAGAGTGGACAGCAAGAGACAGCTTTACATGTGGAATATAACGGACGACGACATGCTAACTGATGAACTGCTCAATCCTATAGGTAACTAATTACCTTATATATATATATATATATATATATATATATATATATATACATATATATATATATATATATATATCTGGCTCTCTCTTTTTCTGTATCTCTCTCACTCTTGCTCTCTCTCTTGATATACCTTTCTCAAAAATTCACTGGAATTCACAGGTCTAAAGCACATATTTATTTCAACCGATAATCTTATTAAACTCTAAATGAAGATCTCTTAATTTACCTGCAAAATGGTCATAATATTCCTTATCAAACAACGTATCCTTTAGTTTGTCAAATATCGCTCTTAACCTGACCTCTCTGCCTTTCCCATCTTCTCTTAAGTCGCCTCTCATAACACGTGTGTGGTATACGTCTGGTCTGTAATATTGGGCTCGCCGGTCATTGACGTCGCTTTCGAGTGAGGAAACTGACGTTAACCTTAGCTTTTGCCTGTACATTTACGGACGAAACTCTAGGTTGACACGTAAATAAAGAATATATAAATAAAGTAGATATATGTCTAACTTTGTGGAGCATTTGCAAGTAAAGAGGCGTTGACAGCTAATTCGAATGAGATTTATGATGTGTATGTTTTGTGTTGTGTGTATGATTACTGTGTGAAATTGTGCACTGTGCTGTTCAAACTGAGACTTTTTGGTCGCTGATATGCCTTCGGGCATAAAGGCAATTTGAAACAATTTAAAACAAATTAAAACGAAATTTAATATACCATAATTTCTGTAAAAGTGTTGCTTATTAGTTATTTTATTCAATATTTCATCATCATCTTCTCTGATAACCCAGTTTAACAAAGATCGGGATGCGAATAGACCTTCTCCATTCCTTTCTGTCCCACACCATATGTTCAATCTATCTCCTATAAAGTTGATCAATATTTCAGGGAGTAAAAATTGCATTTGGGTTGTTTAGATTATGTTTGTTGGTTTTTGGTTATTGTAATTTCAGATTGTCGAACGATTAAGTTGTCATCAGTCAGTTTAAAAAATAATTTACAGTATGTTAATATTTGTTAATTAATTAGTTTAAGTTCTTGTCGTACAGGAACTGTGGAATCGAATCCTCAGAAAGAAGAAGCTATCTGTTTGACTGTCTCATTTGAAAATTACAACACAGATCGACCTATATATTTTCCTCTATTTGATAAGGTTAGTTTTCTTAATATGTTCATCATCATCGTCTTCCCATGAATCCCAATTTAGCTCGCGTCGGGATGCGATTATACCTTTTCCACGAATGTAATTATTTCTACTGTGTAATTATTGAAATGGTATATATTACTATACAGACAATATATGAAAGGTAGATTGTTTTATTTTTCTAATTCTGGTTTTGTTATATTTTATCTTATTTTGGCATTTCTATCACGTTCTGTGGTGAAATAAAGTTCATATAATGTGTAATATTGTATTTCTGTTATGCCATAGTTATCAATAATAAAATTCAAAGTGATTTGCAAAATTCTTTACAATTACTATTAATTCACACTTCCTGATTTTAGATTCGCTAAGCCGCTACTAATACACTTTCCAGATAAGATATGTATATATGCAATGCTCATAATATACACATTCTAGATAACATATATATATATACATTGCTCATAATATACACATTCTAGATAACACATGTATATATACATTGCTCATAATATACATACAAAAGATAAGTGTATATACATTGCTCATAATATGCATATTCTAGAACTGAAACTCGCACTAAACTTGTCTTTACCTTTTACAGGAATGTTATATATTTATTTCAGGTTCTTGAAGTGGCCGCAGATTTTTTAAAGAACGATGCAACAAAAGGCCAAGCGGTGAGTAGAAATCTTTCCATTAGATACTGTAAAAGTTTAGCAGCACGTTTTTGTGCGGCGACTTTGCATCTTGATAGATTCTAGAAATATCTGCTTGGAAGTTAGCATAGTTTTTTCAAGGTTGTTTCCCTTGATTTTTCCTATATCTGAGGTAATCGCAATTGCTAGCAACTCTTACAGCTCCGGTCAAATCACTTGTAAGACCACTCGACACAATGATAGAAATTCTTAAAGCAATTACCCGTAGTTTAGTCAGCTACTATGTACTCTTCAGTACGTATTAGGATGTTTATTAAAAGATTTACAATATTAACTTATCGCAAATAGATATCTTCTTTTTTTTCTCTATATTTTATTAATTTATCGTGCTGGCAGTCAAAAAGTAAAAATACAAATTTAGTCAGTCAATATACTAGCTCATTTGGGGTGAGCTAGTGTGATCGATTAGTAGTGATCAGTAGGTGCGCGGTTCAAATCTACCCGTCACTTATGACTACTCTGCTTTCTAGAAGGAGTCTGACGTTAAATTAGACTTTAAACTTTTGCAATTATTCTTTATTAATAACGTTACGTCCCTGACATCATCCTTGTTTGATGAAACGGACGTTAAAGCTTTATTTATTATTTATTTACAGTTGGACCCGACGAAAGTGACCCCCAAGCACTTGGAGGGATTGCGACAGATCATTGACCGGGATCCACTGGAAGTTCTGCCGGAACAGGACAAGGAAAGGGTTTGGTCGTTGAGGTACGAATGTCATCAGCATTTCCCGCAGTCACTGCCGAAGCTGCTCCGCTGCTTTCACTGGAATAATTACGTCGCCGTGGCAACGGTAAGAGAATAAAACGAGTTATGAAATTATAAATAGAAATGTAATTAAGTGTAGTTATTTATTTTTCCCGTGTTGTGTCTGGGTTTGCCGAAGTGTAGACTGCTCGTAACAAGGCGACAAAGACAAAGCAGTAAGATCTTAAGCAACATTAGAAAGGGCATTCAGTTGGTGGGCACATAGGTTCCAGAAATCGGTACAAAAGTTTCTAAAACGAATGGAAAAGTGAAGCATATCCCGACCCTAGCTTAACTGGGATTCAAAGGGAAGATGATGGATGATAAACAATAGAACAATAAAGATTTAGCGTCCGGTTCCTCATTCGAAGACGATGTCATGGATGTCATTATTTCTGATTGTAGTAGAAATATTTATAAAAATTAATCTTTCGTCGTTAGATGATTCAGTGTTCCTGATAATATTCAAAGATTTCGAAGAGATCGTTGACTATGATGTCATCGAGCACCCCGATGTCAGTCTCAATCGATTACAATTTCTAAAAGATCAATTCCAGACGATACCAAACAAAGTAGCAGCGTGATCTTGAGGACTTAAATTTCTTCATTTTCTCCTCCGTCACTTCTATAATAGTTAATTCATTGTGTACGCCGTTAATCGTCGTTTATCTGTCATTTATGGAGAAAACGTTGTCTTTCAAAATCTACAAACTGTTTAATTTCATAATTCGTAGTGGAATAGTAAACATGGGTAAAAAGGATTGTTTTCTCAGGGAATGACGCCCCTGCCTAGTAAATGTTAGTCTAAGCTGAGGAAGGCGTAGGGGGCCTATCTCGTCATAAGCAGAATCCCCAAGAATAATGGTATATCTAAAGGAATGTTATAAATAATTTAAAGATCCACTCATATGTGGACATGCTGAGAGAGACGGTAGATAGAGATTAGTAGAGGCGTTATATACCATGGACCTGCTAGTAAGCAGTGCACTAAGAGAGAGAGAGAGAGAGAGAGAGAGAGAGTGGCCTAGTGATAAACGACTTGTGAATTAATCTGCTATTGATTTGATTTACTCTCAATAGATGCAGTCGTTACTTCAAGTCTGGAAAGAGATTGAACCCACGGACGCCTTAGAACTTCTTGACTTTCAGTATCTCGACAAGAATGTTAGAAAATTCGCTGTCAAATGCTTATCTAAAATGAGGTTTGAATTTACTAGCATCAAGTATGAAAGAAAATTATTTAAATTTAGCTTTAATAATAATGTCAGGGAAAATTTAAAGTAATGTAAAATTCCAATATTATTTGTTATATTTGTTTTTTTAGATTTAAGCTTGCTAACGATTAGAATTGTGTTCATTGTATTTCTATTTTATGGTTTGCATTGACTCTAGTATTGTCTTTTTCTTTAAATTTTGTGAATGCTTGATTCATTTAACATTTGAGATTTCATCAGTAGGCTGGAGCCAGTGGCGATGTCGGTAAGATACTCGACAGCGGATCAGTATGTGCGGGATTCAAATCCTGTGCTCGCCCGTCACTGACATCGCTTTCGAGTGAGGAAACCGACGTTAGTATTAGCTTTACCTGCTTTACCAGTACTTTAATGATCCATTTGAACGCAGCGTCTCTATAGTTCGCTTGAAACTTTTCTTACATCTATCAAGCGAAGAAACGGACGTTAAAGTTATACTTTTGAATTTCAGTGACACGGAGTTATGTCAGTATCTACTTCAGTTCGTGCAGGCTCTCAAGTATGAGTCCTATCTGGAGTGCGACTTAGTGGAATTTCTGCTGAAGCGAGCCATTAACAACAAGAAGATTGGTCATTTCTTCTTTTGGCTTCTTAGGTAAGTCTTCCCGTGGTGAAGATTGGTCTTTTCTTCTTTTGGCTTTTTAGGTAGGTCTTCCCGTAGTGAAGATTGGTCATTTCTTCTTTTTACTTCTTAGGTAGGTCTTCCCGTAGTGAAGATTGGTCTTTTCTTCTTTTGGCTTTTTAGGTAGGTCTTCCCGTAGTGAAGATTGGTCTTTTCTTCTCTTGGCTTCTTAGGTAGGTCTTCCCGTAGTGAAGATTGGTCATTTCTTCTTTGGCTTCTTAGGTAGGTCTTTCCGTAGTGCCCTATTGACCATGACTTCGCCAGGGCCTCTTCATTTACCTTTCACAAAAATAGTCTTTCTATTTACTCTTTCTTATTTACTTACTTAGTTTTTCTACTTAGTTTGATTGTATCACAGTGATAAACATCATCCTATTTCCTTGATTCCCCGTTTCTTTAACCAGGGTAGGAATGAAACTTTTTCATTCGTTTTATAAAAAATTGTAACGATTTCTGTAGCCTTGGTGCTCACCAATCGAATGCCTTTCTGACTTTAGTTTGATTATATCACGTGATCAACCGTGATAAATCAGTATGATTGAAAATCAACAAGTGTAATGGTTAAACAAAATGTGGTTAGATTTTAGTTCAACTGTTCACGTGAGAGATAAGAAATGTACAACAGATTTATGTGAGATTTCTGAGATAGTTCGAGATATATAGGTTGACGTGCAATACTGTATCTCACACATAAGCGAAGGATGTGAGATATAAGTTAAAGTTAAACACATATGATAATGAAATGAACATCTTTGATGATATCTATAGATCACTTTTAATGAGGTATATGCTGGAGATGTGTAGGAAATGAGAATTGTAAAGAATGTTTTCGCAAAAATTTAATCTTCTAGAAATTCTAAATTAAATAATAAAAGATTCTTTCACTCTGAATTTTGGTTCTACTCCCACGCGCATTAATTAACGGTGTAAATTCATTAGTTAAATATTGAATATGACTACATTTTTTATTTTACTTTGGCTATGCTTTAATTATTACTCACTTGATGTTATTATTATAATAATTACTATCATAATTATAATTATAATTGTAATTATAATTATAATGTGGTAAGGTATGAGGTTATTATTATTAGTAGTATTATTGTTATGGTATTATTGTGATTAATATTGATATTTTTATTTATGTTATTGTGATGATGATTATTACTTTTTTTAAATGCCCTGGGTTGTATAAGGCCCTGGGCTAAAATATAAGATAAAAGAGAGACTTTATTTAATTAAAAGAAAGATGAAAAATATTTAAAATAGTTCCTCTACGCTCTGGGAGGCCGCATTCGCCAATGTGCCCCGAACGCATACAGCATTAAAACGCTGGAGTGCAATTGATAGGCGCTGCCATAGAAAGACTTTTTCCCGTTGGTCGCCTGTAATGGCACTGGTTCGCCTGCCTAATTCGTTTATGAAGTCAAACGCCGCAGAGTTGATGGGGCCCAATGTCTCAAAAGCAATTGGCAGGAAGATGTGGCTGCTAGAGACTGCGGTATATTTAAGTGTCTTCCTATTGGCAGCGGCTTCAGCAGCTGAGCCAGCAGCAGCGCATGAAAGGCTGAGATTGCTTGCTGAGAATGTGTTATTATTATTATTATTTTTTAATATTTATTAATTATTATTATTATTATTATTATTTTACCCCGTGTGTAATGAACCCGAGGTTTGATAAAAACGATTCGAGCAGTACGTGCTGAATCGCCGCCCAGCTACTCAAAGTCATCAAGCGGTTTAAAAGAATTGCTGAAGCAAACTGAGTTAAATCTATTATTTTTATTATTATTATTATTATTATTATTACTTTTATTTATTTATTATTTTAATTTTAACCCCCTAAGAAGGGGATTCTTTTTTTAAAATCATTTTTTATTATTACATTATTATCATTATCATTATTACGTATTATTATTACTTATTATTATTATTATTGATATTATTATTACTATTGCTGTTATTATTGTGTGATTTGCTGGTGAATGTAGATCTGAGATGGAGACACCGTCAGTGTCGGTTCGGTTCAGCCTGATCCTGGAGGCTTACTGCAGGGGCAGCACCCATCATCTGTCTGAACTCTGCGCTGAGATAGATGCCCTAACTACTCTCAGAAATATCAGCGACCACATTAAAGTTTGTGCATTCATGTTTTCATCCCAACGGGTTTCTTTGCAGTAGTATAGTGTGGTGTCGCAATGGTAATAATGAATTGTATAACAATTATATGACATGTATGATAATGTATACAGTATTTCATTTGAATTGATATTGTAATTGCAAGAAAAATTAAGTATTTTTGATCGATGATGGTAACTTATAACTTTATATATCGATATTTTTTATTTTGCATATAATCAGTCGTCAGTGATCCTAAGGTCCGATTGCGGTTGCTGTAGTAGCAAATTGCTCTCGATGTTGTCATAGACGACATTGGCACACTCCAATTGTTGTTATTATGTTGATGAATTTTTGAATTAATCTTTGTACTGATTTTTTGGATTTGGGAATTTGCACCGTTTTGGACCTTCTTTTTGCTCGTCGGCTTGTATTTGTCTCAATAGTGCTAAATGTTGTCATTGACGATTGTAGCACTCTAATTATTGTTATTATTCTAATGGTTGTTATTGGTAAAGCTAAAAAGCTAATGTTAACGTCAGTTTCCTCACTCGAGAGCGATGTCAGTGACGGGCGAGCCCAGGATTTGAACCCCGCACATACTTATCCGCGGTCGAGTATCTTACCGACATCGCCACTGGCTCCAGCCATTGCGAGTTGTATCTATGTTTTACTACCGAATGGTTACTTTTGCAGCAAATTGTGCTCGATGTTGTCATGGTTGACATTGGCACTCTTGTTGTTGTTATATTGATGTGATGTTGAGATGTTTATCTATATTTTACTACAGAACGCCTGTCGTGATATGACGAAGGACGAGTTGAAGGGAGAGGTCCAGAAGAGACTCAATTCTCATTTTAAACAGTCAGGATCGGTTGTGGCCTGTCCTCTAGACCCGGCGCTGAAGCTTAAAGCTCTCAAGTACGCTACGGATTAATAATAATTAATACGGATTATGTTAAGTTGAGTTACACATTTATTAATAATTATAGGATACTATAAATCTATCAATAAATCAAGTAAGTAAATTAATATCTATTTTTGTGAAAGATAAATGAAGAACCCCATCGAACGAATATGCGAATTTTCAGGCAAGTGTAGTGGAGCCAGTGGCGATGTCAGTAAGATATTCAACCGCGGATCAGTTTGTGTGGGATTCAAATCCTGGGATCGCCCATCACCGACATCACTTTCGAGTGAGGAAACTGACGTTAACACTTGCTTTACTAGCGTTTTTTACGTGCAGTAGGTATCTTCTTAAGTGAGCGGAAGAGTGCTTACACAAACAGACTACAAGACTATATACATGTCATTCCATGAATTTAATACAAAACTTTGAATTGAGTATTGATCTGAATGACTCAGTTGGTTATAGAACAAAATCTCATGGTAAGTATCTGCGTAAATATTGTATTGTTTGAGCTTTATTAATTTCAGACTGAATTATCTGCATGGCACATATATTAATATATTAATTTTGTTCGGGCATTTTGTGTGTTTAGGATCGAAGAATGCAAGTCAATGATGTCTAAGATGAAGCCTCTGTGGCTTGTATGGGAGAACATCGACCCTCATGGCGATACTACGTGTTTTATTTACAAGAAAGGAGATGGTAATGACTAAGCTTTAAACAAACCTAAGTATGATGTCGTTTCTGTATCGTGTATTGTATGAAGCTGTCCTGCAGGTTTTTGAACCCGTTGACTTGTGCTTAAAAGGCTAGTGTTCTGACAATCCAGCCGCCTTCCTGTACATTATAGAATATGCGAGCTTTAATGTGCTAACTGTAATGTGCTAACAATTTAATAATAATAATAATAATACGCATTATAGTGAAATAATCACCTAATTTGATATCTATCACTTTTAAAACCACATGTTTAAACCGCTAGGCAATTTAGTCCATTTTCCGTATAACCAGTCCAGTGAATGGCCGAGATTTTAATCTCAGATCAGCGCGGCTGGGATTCGAACCCGCGAGAGTTCAATTCACCTCAGGATCTGTCATTTAAAAGTTCATGACGTTATCCCTACGCTATTAAGATATTTTAAACATTTCTGGAGCCTTGGCGCTCACAAACTGAATGCCCTTTCTGACGTGGGTTTGGATCTTAGTGCTTTGTCGCCTGTACGCTACTTGTAGTTCACATTTGGTCTATCCTTCAGCAACACGTTGTCATCACTAGTACAATCAATCATATAATCAATCAATCTATATATTCGTTAATCAATTACTTTTGTATTTGTATTTGACGTTAATTATTTTGAAATAGTGAAAGTGGCAGATACTAGAAATTAATGTACATTTAAAGTCTAAAATGGCGAATAAATATTTTATCCGGTGTTTTGTTGTTGTTGTTGTTGGTGATAGGTTAAATCTGTTGCCAAATATATTCGACAACTTTAATTTGCTCTATTATTTTATGCTTTTCCTCATATAATTTTATTTGTAGTTATATTTCCAATCTATTTTATTTCCATTTTCTTTGTTAGATCTGAGACAAGATATGTTGAGTCTTCAGATATTAAGAATAATGGATAGCATATGGCAGGCAGAAGGTCTGGATTTAAGGTATGTAGGTATAAATTTATAAACATTAATTTTTAATAATTATAATCGTATAATTTTTCAAATTTGATGCAACAATTTCACTTGTTGACTTATCTGTGTGCACTTATCTGTGTGCACTTATCTGTGTGCACTTATCTGTGTGCACACACTTTAGCAGTAGGACTTATTCACATTTTTGTTTAGGTTTTTCTGGCCTATTTGTAATAAATAGATTTATTTATGTTGTACATGCAGACTGATAAGCCTGCAGCTTATTTGACGTCTTGTTACTCGGTAAATTATACACCACGGGAGACGTGATAGATCTTCTTTCTATAGTATTTATACTGTAATGTATTGTATCGCTGTTAACGTGTTGGTAACTGTGATATGTTTGCTTAGATAACCTATGTGTTATACAACTGTATCTGTAGCGTTTCTCTGTTAATAATTGACAGATGATAAATCGTAAGCGAAATGATGATGATGAAGATGATGATGATGATGACGATGATGACGATGACGATGATGATGGTGGTGATGATGATGATGACGATGATGATGATGATGGTGGTGATGATGATGATGATGATAATGACGATGCTGACGACGATGACGATGATGATGATGTAGCACACGTAAATTATACTTATGCTGATTTGTATTGTTTAGGTTGAATGCCTACGGTTGTCTGCCCACGGGTCACTCCGAGGGTTTGATTGAGATTGTGACCCAGTCCAACACTCTGGCCAACATTCAGAAAGGAGAGGGCACGGCCATCAGAGCTGCCTTCAACAAGCAGAGTCTCTACCAGTGGCTCAAGAAAATGAACCCGGGGGAAATTGAGTATGTGTTTCTATTCGAGCAGTAAATATAAATGTACTCGAATAAAGGAGCTAATGTTGGCGTCAGCTTCCTCACTCGAAAGCGATGTTAGTGACGGGCGAGCCCAGGATTTGAACCCCGCACATACTGATTCGCGGTCGACTATCTTACCTACATCGCCATTGGCTCCAGCCAATGCTTTCATCTTTTAGCTTGCACACGTACTAACTGCTTATCCGGTTGTGAATGTTGAGATATATTTTCGCATTGATACACGCATATTTGCTGGTATACTAGGCTTAGACTAGCTTATCGCATTCTATAAAATCTTAAACTAATTTCACGCTATGTTAAATTAAGAATTGAATTGAACATTTCTCTCAAATTGTCTCATGATTTTGTAGAGAACGTGGCTGGAACCAGTGGCGATGTCGGTAAGATATTCGACCGCCTATCAGTATGTGCGGGGTTCAAATCGTGGCCTCTCCCGTCACTGACATAGTTTTCGAGTGAGGAAACTGACGTTAACATTAGCTTTACCAGCTTTTTACTTGTGTACAAATACTAAAGAAACGATTCGATGTATTTTATCCAGACTGAAGGCAGCCCTGGAGGAGTTCAGACTGTCCTGTGCTGGATATTGTGTAGCCACCTACGTACTGGGTGTCGCAGATAGACACTCCGACAACATCATGCTGCGTAAGAACGGACAACTCTTCCATATTGACTTCGGTCACATACTTGGACACTTTAAGAGCAAAATGGGCGTGAAGAGAGAGAGAGTTCCTTTTGTCCTAACATCAGATTTTGTTTACGTTATTAACAACGGTCCGGAGGGTAACTCTGCTAACTTTACAAAGTAGGTGTTCCTGCTGCTAAAATTAGTTTAAAATAATTAAAGTTTGGAACCAAAGTAGATTTAAAATCGTATATATATCACTGTATATAGACGTCTGTGTCTCTATCGCTCCATATATAGACATCTAGTCTCTATGTATGACTTTTAAAATCTATCTAATGTAACTCTTAAATCTTATGTCTATCTATCTACATATTATATGCTTTATATATTTATTTATTAGTTATTTAAACATTGTATTGTTCCACTTTTATACTTATAATTTGTGACATTCTTTGATAAAACTTGTGTATGTTCATAAATTTTATTTTAATCCTGAAAATGAGTATCTCTTTGCTTATGTAATAATTTATACTTGTTACTGTTGTTAGCCCTATCCAACCGTGGCATCATGAAAATAAGATCAAATGCTAATGATTATGATGATGATGGTGGTGATGATGATGACTATGATGGTGATTATGATGATAATAATAATGATGATGATTATGATGGTGGTGGTGGTGGTGGTGGTGGTGGTGGTGATGGTGATGAAGATGATGATGGTGATGATGATTATGATGATGGTGGTGATGGTGATGTAGTTGATGATGGTGATTATCTGGTGGTGGTGGTGATGTAGCTGATGATGATGATGATGATTATGATGGTGGTGGTGGCGGCGGGTGGGGGTGGTGGTGATGATGATGGTGGTGAAGATGAAGATAGTTATGAAGATGGTGATGGTGATGATAATAATGATGATGATGATGATGATCAATCGTTTAATGTCGACAGATTCAAGGCTGACTGCGAAGCTGCTTACATGGCTTTGCGCAAGCGCAGTAAGATGTTGATGACGCTGCTGATGATGATGATGAACACCGGCATTCCAGAAGTGTCCTGCCTCAAGGACATCGAGTACCTCAAGGAAACTCTTGTGCCTCATCTGAATGACGACGAAGCTTACGCTCACTTCAGGTCAAAGTTCAAGGAGGCCCTGGCCAGTAGCTGGACGACCAACGTGAACTGGTTCATACACAACTTTCACGTCGATAATTCATAAAATAAGCAACATCTGATCTTTCTACTTCCACTCTGTTTATAGCGCGTTGGAACGTATCGCCGTACTTCATGTGGTTGCTAAGAATACACGTGTATCGATCTTCACTTGAGTGACTGATTTAGAATGTCTCAATAGCGTAGGGGTAACGTCGTGAAGTTTTAAATGACAGATCCTGAGGTGAATTGAACTCTCGTGGGTTTGAATCCCAACCGCGCTGATCTGAGAATAAAATCTCGGACATTCACTGGACTGGTTATGCGGAAATGCAGTAAACTGCCTAACGGTTTAAACATGTGGTATTAAAAGTGATAGATATCGACATAGTTGATCATTTCACTGTAACGCGTGTTTACTTTTGTTCTCGCGTCATGGAATTTGATATTAATAAAGTTCCTAATTTAAATATGTTTCTTAATGTACCTGGTGCTTATTTTAAAGATATGTATAATACAGTTATGCAAGAAGTGTATTATTATCTAATTTACGAGCTACTCGATCCGTTACGCCGACTCTATTTACGAATTGACTGCATGGCTGCGGGGTTATAGAATATTTGGAATTATTATAATAAATAATAATGGAATAACCTGGCAGATAATTTATATCCATATGTTTATATTATAATCTAGACACCTATCCTTGTGTAGTGATGATATTATGTCTGCTGAAAATAGCGAAACTGACATGGAATTTGTTTGCATGATGAATTAATTAATTGATTGAGCAATTCACTGATATTGTTACCGTCCTACACGATGCGTTTCTAAGTTTTCCGTTTCTATTAACTTTTACCTGTGTTGTGTTCGGCTTGCTGAAGGATAGACTAACCGTGGACTGCACACGCCGTAAAAGGCGACAAAGCACTAAGGTACAAACCAACGTCAGATAGGACTTTCCATTGGTGAGCACCTAGACTCCAGAAATAGCTACACAAATTTTCCAAAACGAATGAAACAGTTCCTCACCCCACAGAGAGGAGTGGGGAAGATATATTCGCGCCCTAACCCTAACCACACTGAGATACATGGGAAAGTGATAATGATGATGACCAGCAGTTCAGTGTAAAAGTTAGTTTTAATCGTTGAATGTTTACAAATCAATCATATGACATTCCATGAGTTCCAATCCGGCAGACCGATGGAACAGGACAGGTGAAAGAATAGTATACTTTAGTGCCTTACGATTTTAACGTGTAATATTAAAAGTGAACTCAGTGTAACTCCTACAATGCTAGAAAAACAGTGTATATATACATGTAGATCTATCTATATATATATATATATATATATATATATATATATATATATATATATATATATACTTATGTTTTAATGATGTTTATATAATATGATTATGATGGTGCGGCCGGGAATTATTAAATATATATATATATATATATTATATATATAGATATATATATATATATATATATATATATATATATGATTTTATCTTATTTTATAGTAAACCTGCACAAATAATGTGCCCTATTCCTTACTTTCTTGTGATATACTGTTTTTTCTATCTGTATATAAGCTCTCTTTATAGCTTATTTGGATGCATTTTACTGTAGCCTATTTATTGTGTCACGATAATTCCATCTAATTATACATACATAAAAAAATTCTATTTCATTCCGACATCTTTGTGTTGTGTATTCTGATATTAGAGAATATTAGAAACTGTTGAATGGAAAACCGCGTAATATACTTGCTTAATAGTTCGGGACCCTTCGAACGATTAAGCCTATGCGAATTTTCAGGCAGGTGTAGTGTAGCATGGAGCCAGTGGCGATGTCAGTAAGATATTTGACCGCGTATCAGTATGTGCGGGGTTCAACTCCTGGGTCCTTAACTGACATCGCTTTCGAGTGAGGAAACTGACCTCGACATTAGCTTTTTAATCTTTTTTATTCCTAAATCTTGATACTAAAACCGATTTTATTATCATAAAAGAAATTTCTAAGGTTAATTACCCATCAAGATCCTGGACTTTAATGTTGTTATCCAATATAGTTTGATGCTAAATTTGACAATATTTCACTTTATCTAATTCCATTAACGTCTAAACTTTGCTAAATTGGGCGAACCGGAAGTGTCTGACGTCATCGTACATAGAGCTGTTACCCACTAATGTGCACGACATTTATTTGGGCTCTATGGATCAATGATGCTATATTGATCTATCGCTCTCTCTCTGTCTCTCACTCTCTCTCTCTCTCTGTCTCTCTGTCTCTCTCTCTCTCTCTCTCTCGTAACAAGTAATTCGAAACTGGTTAAATTGACTAGTTTCTTACTTTTTGAATTAGTATTTTCGACCAACATACGCTATCAAAATGAGTGCATTTCTACAGCTTTCTTTCCGTTTTGTCTCCGAATGACTTGAGTCGTCGTTCAGTAAGTGTGATCATTTAATAGATTTTTAAAAGTTAATTTGACAAAATTAGGAAAAGCAATACGTACTAGGATTCTTTGTTCATACTGAATAGCATAGAAGCAATAAAACAATAAGAAATAGTAAGAAACGGAAATTATTGATATGCACAATCAAAACACAATACCTAGACAGAAAAGAAAAGAAATTAAATCTCACTAAAGTGAATTAATTAAATATTATTCAATTAGAATTAGCTAGCTAATATTGATGGACTTCGAAAATACTTTAACATTCACGTAGATCTGGTCGATCCATGTAAGAATATTTCTAATCGCTTTTTAAACGAAAATATTATTAACCAGTTTACTCATTTTAAAAAACTGGTTTTAACTGGTTGTAGCTCATTTTAAATGGGTAACGCAGAGTATTTTTGAGTACACAACGGCTGAGTTTCTAGTTGCTCATTGTCTCCCCATTACTCTTCTAGCCCTAACATACACGCTGGTTTGTTTAATTGGCAGAACTAATTTTAATTGTTAAATCGATAAAATAAGGTCATCGGTATACCATACGCCAATCATGGCGAACAAATCACCTTTAAGAAATATAAAATCCTCTTCGAAAACAGACTATATCAATTTTATCTTTCTGATCGTTTCCTTTTTCAGTACTCAATTTTGACAGTAGTCCTTAGGGATTGTTTACCTATCACTTTATTCAAGTCAAATCTAATTCCTATCGACTGAACGAAGCTGCGATAAAGAATTGACAGTCTAGATTTAGTGTAAGATCTTCTTGCATAAGCTTTTAGAAAGCAAGAGGGTTACATAATACTTCTACAGGTGTGATTTGATTCAGTTTCAACGATTTTCTTTGAACTCATAAAATAAAGTATAGTTTATAATTTAATTGAAATTTACTTTGAATGAGTGAAATTAAGAGCAAAAGTCTTGAATGAATTAAAGAAACTCAGCTGGATAGCAATGCCTAAGCTCAATATCTGCTTTAGTTGACCCGTACTAAACAATTGCGGTTGTTAACTGCCCATTTATAGGTGCTTGCAAATTTGAAATAATTAAATTTCAGCTTGAATGTGAACTAATGTGGGCTAAATTATATACCACTGAGGCACATCACTATTAGGGAACACTACGCTGTATTAACTCTTCGAAGGTGTAGGCCTAGCTATCGTTTGATGTCTCAAGGTAGGACCAAGATATAAAGATATCGTAAAATATATATACGAAATATGAATCATATTTGGAAAATTACAGTTTCTTTAATAGATTTAATAGTTTTCCTTTGCTTTGATTAGTATTGTAGTCGAATGTACTTCGTAGGACGTGTAAATTTATAGTTGACTATTGCAAAGTTTCTGTCTACAGCAAGAGAAATTTCTCTATAATAATTTAATTTTTAATAATATTTACTTAATTAAAAGTGTCAAGTTGAAGCAAGATGATCACACAAAGGTGAATTGTAATAGGTAAAGCTGGTAAAGCTAAGGTTAATGTCAGTTTCCTCCCTCGAAGGCGATGGCAGTGACGGGCGAGCCCAGGATTTGAACCCCGCACAAACAGATCCGCGATGGAATATCTTACCGATATCGCCACTGGCTCCAGCCAGTTATATATATATATATATATATATATATATATATATATATATATATATATATATATATATATAACTAATCTAGAAAATACCCTGTAGATAACTATGAAACAATAATAAACTTGTAGTTAACAACGCAAAGAACTTCCACCTAATCTAATTAACTACGCCAACGCCTTACTACGATTAAACAAGCAACCATACTTTTTGCAGTGATTATTCAATATTCCTGAAATGACTGATTCATCGTCATCGATGTCTGCCTGGCAGTTAATGCAGACGCTTTGTTGCGTCATTAACCGCGTCATACCTCCCGAGTACGACGAGACGGTCTACTCTATGTGCGAGATGTACCTGGCGCAAGGCAGCGACGAGCCGATCTTCATCCTCGTCGACATAGACGACGTCAACAAGGCCGTGCTGCTCTCACTCTACGCTCTGATCATCGCTGGATCTCTGCTGGGTAATGTCGCTGTCATTGTGCTGTTTGCCCGCACGAAATCGTTGAGGAACCTGCACGGTGTGTTCATATTGTCACTGGCAGTGGGAGATCTCATGCTCACGGGTATATCCTATTTTTATTTCCAGTTGTTTGCTTGATTTTGTTATCTTTTAATGCCTCAATAGCGCAATTCTTAGAGGTGTAGATAACGTCATGAAGTTGTAAATGACAGACCTTGGGGTGAAATGAACTCTCATGGTTCGATTCCCGGCTGCGCTGATCTGAGAGTAAAATCACGGACATTCACTGGACTGGCTACACGGAAAATAGACAAAATTGTCTAACGGATTTAACATGTGGTATTAAAAGTTATAGATATTAACGTAGTTGATCATTTCACTGTAATTTGTGTTATTATTTTTTTGCTCATACATAACAAACACGAAGATAATCGTCAACATAAAACTATATTACAGTTTTTACTGATTTATGTTTCAAAGAATGTTTAAATTAATACTGAAAAATAAACCACTCATATCATAATGTTTCTGTAGCTTGCTGTATGCCATTCAACGTGCTAAACATCATCAACAGGGTTTGGTTGTTGGGAAGCGGAGGACTTTTCACCTGCAAGATGGTTCCCTACTTGGTGACCGTGGTCGCCTGCGTAAACGATTGGGTACTAGTCTGCATTGCCCTCGAGCGCTACGTGGCCATCTTGATTCCTCTGAAGGCGAAGTCCTTCAAGACGGCCTTTCATGCACTGGCAGTCGTTTCCATTTTGTGGCTCGTCGCCTCTCTGTTCTCTATACCAAACATCCTCTGGTATAATCTCATAACGGTCATCAACGTTCAGGTAAGTAGTCTTTACTTAATTTTTAAATTAAATGGCTCAATGGCTATTGTCTTTGCTGTAATGTTTGGTATGTGTGGTTTTGAGGATGTGTGGGCCTAGGTCTGTTATAATTTGACAAGTATTAGCATATTGAGTAGTATTTGTACCTGTTAGCGTACAGGTTATTACTACAGGTGTGCTGGTTTCCTGTATTAATACAGGTTATTATGTAAATATGTTTAATATGTTATGCTATGCTAGATGTGTAGGTAAGTTTTATTTTATTTTGTGTGGGTCCCAAACAGGCGGTTGTGCTTTCTGACCCAGTGTCGTTATGTTATGTTATGTTATTTACATCATCAACAGTTTGGTTAACAGTTTGGTTAACAGTTTGGTTAATAAATAAAATTACTACGACTATAAATATCATTTATAATTGCATAGCGGTCATCAATGTTCAGGTAAATAGTCTTTACGCAACTTACTATACTGACTGATAACTGGTAGCCGAGATTGTAGCTAGCTGGTTTGTGAGAGGTTAAAGACTTGAAGAGATTAAGAGTTCTCAACCCCGTCAGTCTCAGACAGTGTAATTGCAGTATTTAACCAGCTTTCATATGATTTATAGCTAGTAATTGATTTATTAGCATTTATACTTATTTTTCAGTAATAACTATACCTTATA
Source organism: Enchytraeus crypticus (assembly GCA_905160935.1). NCBI lineage: Eukaryota > Metazoa > Annelida > Clitellata > Enchytraeida > Enchytraeidae > Enchytraeus > Enchytraeus crypticus. Next base: position 2,420,593 of record CAJHZI010000457.1, read on the forward strand.
ATTTCTGTAGTCTCCATATTTTCTGTAGAAATTCAGAAAGCTGGTTTTTACTACTTTTATGGAAAATTGGGCCTAATAAATATTATATTATGCTTAAATAAATATTAAGTAATGCCGACTTTTCTTCTTTACCAAATTGTAAATAGTTCATCTGTCGCGTTTAATTAAGTTCCTTTACGAAATCATGTGAATTGTTTCAGTCATGTGGTTTTCTGATTTCAGATTAAGTCTGATCTCGACTCCGGAATGGACACGAGTAATAGTAGCGAAAAGAAATTCGCTATATACGATGAGGAATCGACAAACAGCGAAACAACCATGTGCTACTATGCCCAGTCCGATCATACAGCTGTACGAGCATGATTCTTCAATTAATTAAAAATATTTAAGTTGCTGCTGTTATTTAAAAAGTCGCTTATTTTATACTCCTGCTTTAATAGTGCTGGAGATTGCTAAATTGTAATAAATAAAGGAAAGTGTTGCATAGGGAGCTGATTACGCGAGATAATTAAGTAAACTTAGATTTAATTAAAATAGTTATGAACAGTACACGATGTTAAACTTCTGCAAGGCGATTGATGCGATTGATGCTAGAAAATGAGATTCAAGGACATTCATATATTTTTAATGTTCTCCCTCTCAAATGTTTTCTGCCAATTGGCATGTTCAAGGTAGCTACCTACTCACATTCCGCTTTCTCGCTCCGCAAAGATCACTTCAACGATTAGAGAGGCAATCCCTTCGCAAAAGATTATGCGTTACGGCCCTTATCCACACATTAATGTAGTCTATAGCTTGAGAGTAATATAGTTTCTGAGGTTATTTCCTCATGGCTTTCCTTAGTTCTTGCTCAGTCGTCTCTTATGATATGTGTAGTCTACTGTTGGTCTATTCATCAGTGACGTGAACACAACTCGGGTTTTGTGTGCAACAGGCTACTATGAGCTTTCAAATGTGACAAAAGAAGCGAACACTGGACCATTGCAAAATCTATCGGGTTTATGTCTATTGAACGATCAATATTAGTTAATAACTTCACATTAGGCTCTGCCTTATCCAAACTTTAATGTTCCCTATAGATTGGAAATCACGGCTTCTGATGTGATTTTCCGTTATAATATATATATATATATATATACGTATATATATAGACATCTATGTATATTTATATACAGTATATGTATATACATGTATCTTTGTACATATACAATATATATATATATATATAGATATATATATATATATATAGTATAATTATATATATAGTATATATATGGTATATATATACATGTATATATATATATATAATTTATATTTTATATATATTCTAGTTGATGATATATCGTTGGGTTTCTCTTATCTTTTTTTAATACTATAAACTTGGGAATAATGGCTTCTGGCGGACACCGGCCATGGCACCGCTATAGAAATTGTCGGAGGTTATTATTATTATTATCATTATTATTCTGATGTGGTTTCCTGTTTATAGTATTACATACTTCTACATGTATATGTTCAACTATATTGTATTTTCTACATGATCTAGGTGATGATATATCGCTGGGTCTTCACGGTGCTTGTTTTCATAGCGCCACTACTCTCAATGCTCTACGCCTACATCAGGATCAGCAGTCGTCTCTGGTCGAGACAGAAGGTCGTTCCCGACCCGACCCGTCGTCGAATGAGGACCGCCCGAAGGGTCATCTCAACCCTCATCGCTATGCTGACCCTCTTCTTCGTCTGTCTGGCTCCATCGTTCTTTCTCGAAACGATCGGAACGACTCTGAACGCCTCGTCTACAGATCAGAATCTTCTGCTGGCCAGATACTACCTGCAGTGGTTGGCCTGCAGTACAACATGCCTGAACCCAATCCTCTACGCCTGCCTGCACGAGAAGCTCAAGAAGCTTCTTTCTTGCGGAGCCGCTGAGGAGGGCGGAGTCTGCTGCAAGGCTGGGTGTTGTCAGGAGAACAAGGTAAGCCCTACAGTTGGCGACGGATATGACCTGCAAACAGTTGGTGTGACAAATGTGGGATGTATGCCTCAGGGTGCTGAAATCGGAGGTGAGTGTTCGAGAGAGAATATTGTCTGTCGTTCGAGGAAGATTTTGCAGCCGGTAAATGATCGGCAAATAATGGCTGATTCTGGAACGCCTTCGGCTATTATGCGCTGGTAGAATTAGAATAGCGGTGAAGGGCTAAGAAAAAGATTATCAGATCGTTCATTATTGTACACTATTTTATTGAAAATGAGATGTTTAGAACGTTTTCCAGCTTGAAATCTTCACTGGAGATCAGCTGAATGTAAGTCGATGAATTGCTGGTCATATAATTTTCTAGTTGATAATGAGGGTTAAATGTTTATCATGGAATGTTCACACCATTCTTTCTCATTTGTTGTATTTATTATTTACTGTAATTACATTTAACTTTTAAGCACTTGAATTATTTTCTTAATAGGGTCATAAAGGAGCTGCGCTTCAAATGTCTGGCATATCACTCAGTGTCAGAAGACAATATAGTTAATTAGCAAATCTTCCTCAGAAGGAATATGCTAAAATAAACAAATTAAATAAAAATAAAAAAATAAAAATTAAAAATTTTAAAATATGCTAAGCAGAGAATTATTCTTAATATTCATATAGTTAATTTTAAAATTTCCAATTCAATATAATAGCTAATATTTTAAAATGAACGAAAAATTGGCAAAAACACAAAAGCATTATATTTTTATGGTACAGCATCTGATGCTAAAAAGTAGCATTTAATTTTGTCAATTATTGATATGTAAGAATAAAATTAGTTGATGCAAATTGTTCGCAAGTTTTGTCTAAGGCATGTGAAGTTCTTGCATTTGAAGACATTATATTTTCTCTTCAGCTTGAAATAAACGCATAGCGGATATACCTGAGAGTAGTTAACTTGACCAGACGCTAGCGATGTGGTAAACCTACAATGTATGTCTACGAAGAGACAGGGTGCACTTATTAAGTAAAACATTTTCCATCAACTTTTCATTGCTTTAAGGCGATATCGACGAGGAGTTTAATATGGCCTGATAATAGTCTCTTCGAAAAAAGTTAAAATTATAGAAGTAGCGTTAAAAAGTTTAGAGTATTTTCGTCCTCTAATTGAACCGTTTACGAAAAATCTGTCTCTGCATAGTGTACTATTAAATGAATATTAAAGATCATACTAGTGTTTGTATTTTTGTTTGGTAGAATGTCTCAATAGCGCAATTGTTAGAGGTGTAGATAACGTCATGAAGTTTTAAATGACTGACCCTGAGGTGAATCGAACCCTCGTGGGTTCGAATCCCAGCCGTGCTGATCTGAGAGTAAAATCTCGGACATTCACTGGACTGGCTACACGGAAAATGGACTAAATTGCCTAACGGATATAACATGTGGTATTAAAAGTGATAGATATCAACATAGTTGATCGTTTCATTATAATGTGTGTTATTATTTAGTTGTGACTGCCAGTGATGCAAGTTGTCAGCCATGTTTCAACGTTTTCTGTAGACTCAGACTTTGTCTGTAACTTGTGGAATTGTAACGTTAAGTAATGCTGCAGACAAGCGTTTACTGTATCAGTATCGTTAACCTACAAAACACAACTTACTCCCTACTCTGGGTCTGAGTTACACCAAACCTTTCCCAACATTTGTTAAGTTTTTAGAGATCATCTCAGTGTCTCAAGACCAGCGTTACAGCCTGCAACATCGAAAGTAGCAAAGCTTCAACAAGTATAGCGAAAATTACGCTGTACTTACACCTAATACAGTAGAATTAAATTTTACAGAATATAAAAACTTCGGCTTGCATTAGGATGATTGACTGAAATTCAGTTTTTAATCGCGAAAGAACGTTAAAGAATTAAAATTTCCGAAGACATATATATACTGTATAAGAGCATAATCATATGATGCTTTAACAACTAGAAAAAATTATATGTTTATTTGTTAAATATACACATTTTGCATAACCGTTTTAATTTTGTTGTCATTTTCACCAAATGCAGCTATCTTAATTTAAAATCACTGAAATTGTTAATCAATAAAGTTAAATCTACTAAATAATTAATTTAATTAATTAATTTAATCATAGTCGAGTATACCCAGTGTTGTATCAAGGGCATTGAAGAATTGATCGACCTTAACCGGTAAGCGTCGTACGAAGCGACTGAGCTATAACTTATGAAAGCATGGGGAAACAACCTCAGAAACTATATTATTGCCGAGATAGAGATTATATTAAGATGTGGATATGGCATAGCCTTTGGTGATGGTAATAACTCATTGGTCGATTGAGCCCTTTTTATGGATCGTGACAGCAGAGTTTGAGTAGGAATCTAGCAATCAATCAATAAGTATATTTAAAAAGCCCCGCTATTTGATAAATGTGACAGTAGCGCTAAATAGACAGTTAATGCCAATTGGCTGGAGCTGGTGGCGATGTCGGTAAGTTATTCGACCGAGGATCAGTATGTGCGGGGCTCAAATCCTGGGCTCGCCCTTCACTGACATCGCTTTTGAGTAAGGAAACTGACGTTAACATTAGCTTTTTTTACCAGACTGGTAATTAGCCTGGTGGAATATGTACCGTAGACCTGCCACTTGGCAGAACACTGGAGAGAGAGAGAGAGAAGGAACGAGAGAGTTAGTCAAATGTAATACTAAGAGAAATCTAAAAAGTTACAAATAATCTTTAACTTTGAACTTTAACCTTTTCTTCCGTTCTTAATAGATAATAATGTAAGCGCTAATGTGCAATCTTTAAGAATGAAATTAGTTTAGGCTGTAATTTTGGCTATCCGTATCATCAACTTATTTACTCTAATTTCTTGTTATTATGATTTACTTCAATATTAATTTTTAAAATTTATTTTAAACTGCAATTACGCGCAATATATTGCAGTCAGCTTAGTTACCATAGTTTATATTTTGCAAAGTTTTTACTCTGTTATCTTTTGTGCCAGTCTATTAACTTCAAGGCGAAACTTCAAACTTTAACAGCTGTTACAGAGCATTCGCACTGGCATGTCTTGTGTTATCCAACAGAGATTAAATAGACCGGACTTCTATCGACATACTGCTGGTCAGCATCGTTAATGATATAATTTTCTGAAATGTTAACCCTTTTCGTAGCTTAATCACTATCTCTCAAATCTAAGTAGGTTAACAAAACTCTGACTTTAGTAATAGGCTAATAGCAATATACTTTCTGTAACAGATATAAAATTCTTTCAGAATCTGAGAAAAACCTTTACAATATAAAATTACTGATTAATTAAAGCTAAAGTATAATCTTAATTTCAGATTGCTGTAAGGAATTTTTAACATCTTTAAATTTCTATTCTTATATTCTGTTAAACCTATAAGATAATTTTTCCACGTCCACATGCTGCAATGACGGAATATGCCACTCCAGCTTTTCAGAAATTCGTTTGAATGTTGTGAGTTCACCATGTTCAGCTCATTATTTACAAAACGTTAAGCGTCGGGCTGTGGTCATTGCTGCATCTTTTATTTTCTAATTAGCGTTTTACTCTTTCAACTCTCAAGTGAAAGCTGGTAGCAAAGTTGAAGTCGAATGGATATTAAATGGAGTGATTAATTGATTTATTTAATTGAAGGAATATTACGCTAGTATGCATATTATTGATTAAATTAGTAGAATTACACTAGGATTGAAGGAACACTAGTAGATAAGTTGTCTAAGGACACTCTCCAGTAATCAATGTATAACTAGCCAAAAGTTTAAACATTCGGTTATGCAAATTAGATAACATTTTGAAATCAAGGTATTTATTTCGTTGTTTAAGTTTAAATTGCAGGAAAGTCTGTGATTAGTTGTCCAATGCTGGTCCTGATAATCTCCATTGGCTTCCTAACAGATAGCACAATGAATGTAAAGCGTCTTGCTAAAGCCTGCAAATAAAGAGCCATTAAAGCAATTTTGTACTATCAATTAAACCTGAGCAATTGTGCACTGTCAATTGAGCCTGGAATCGTACCTGGTTTAACTGTTTGGAAATCAACTATACCACCGTTATTCTATCACCAATTTAATGTAGAAAAGCATGCTCGTCGTTCCGAAATGGACCTACAACTAGACAAAAACTAAATGAAAGTTATGCACATTCTTAGTAGTCCCCAATCTCTTAGAGTGAACGTGTAAGAGATAGAGTAGTATAGTTTGTAAGATATACCATACTGATAAAATAACTTTATTTGATTATTTATCTGTAGCTTAGTAAAAATTCATGCAGTCATGTTTTACACTTATATTTAGTATTATTACGAAGACAAAATAACAATATTTCTTAATAGATTTCTTGGTTTGTATGCGAGTCCTCATGATTTTCCCTCGAATCCCAGTTTAACCAGGGTCGGGATACGAATAGACCTTCTCCAATCCTCTCTGTTCCACAACATACCATCATTATCAATTTCCTATTTTTCGTATCCTTCTTAATCACCGCATCCAACATCAGTTGTGGTCTACCTATCTAGCTTAACATCCAGCTCTTCTCTTCAAACTCTATTTACTCCATCCTCATTAATAAATAGAGATATTATATTGAGATAAATTGTATGCGAGTAATTTCAGATAAACTATGCTTTGGAATATTTAGATGTAATTATGAATAAATATTAATTAGCGCAAACAACACAGGATGCAGTTGTACGGACTGCGGAGACTCTGGAGAATTCTTCTCTATCTCTCTTCCCTCAGCCTGACTTCACTGAATGCTCAAAGAGGTTATTTGACTTTGGCTTCCTCTCTTATTAGCCCACTATTTCTCTATTTATTATCCCTATTGAAGTACTAACCTTTTCGTAAAATGAAGGACATTTGAGATTACTTATATTCATTAATATCTTACTGACTGGAGCCAGTGGCGATGTTGGTAAGATATTCGACCGCTACTCAGTATGTGCGGAGTTCTAATCCTGGGCTCTCCCGTCACTGATATCGCTTTCGAGTGAGAAAACTGACGTTAACATTAGCTTTCAAAAAGTATTATAAATATTTAGACAAATCAGTGCGCAAGCTTATAATTTTAATTAGAATCAGTTGAATGCAAATCAAATTAAAACACTAAATTCTTAAACTACGGCCATCCAATATGATACAAGAGTGCCTTATTTTGCTACAACCACATCGTTATTTAACACGTATTTTGTTCACAGGATGTTTCTACAACGGGGTGGATTACGCACATGGGCAGACATGGCTACCGTATGAGAGTCTAGATCCGTGTTTTGTGTGCCAGTGTATCAATGGAGAGTTCCAGTGCGACACAAAAATATGTCCTCCATCAGATTGCCCTAATCCGGTCACTAGACAGGGACAATGTTGTCCCGTTTGTCCCACGACAATCCGTCCAGGTAATATGAGTCCAACCAGTTTTGTGTGATTAGTTTAAAATATACAAATTAACTTTTTACTTAAAATTAAGTAGTTAAATCAACTAACGTTATTTGAAGTTATATATTAACTTTTTTACTATCAACGTTTTGATAATTCTAAAGACGAATTATAAACAAGAAATCGACTTAAGGCTTATTGTAAAACTGTCATGACACCTCCGTAGTGGATGAAGATATCCTTTAGTTGTTGACTAGCCTGGGCTTTGAACCCAGGGTACTGGCTTCCAAGGCGAGCGCTCTAACCGTTACGCCGTATCCAGTCCACAACTTGAAAAGGTTTTGTAAGAATAATCGTAGACGTTGGCAGGTATGGAACTTATAATTAGTTAATTATAATTAGAAATGCGACTTAGTTAACATTTTGCTGCATCTATGCTTTTGACTGATTAATTTGTCCTTTTTAATGTTTTATTCTTCTAATATTTTTAGGTTTGCCAACAACCGCGGCGGTAAGCATCAACAAATTTTTATTAATTAAATATAATAATAGATTAAATATAATAATAGATTAAATATAATAATAGATTAAATATAATAATAGATTAAATATAATAATAGATTAAATATAATAATAGATTAAATATAATAATAGATTAAATATAATAATAGATTAAATATAATAATAGATTAAATATAATAATAGATTAAATATAATAATAGATTAAATATAATAATAGATTAAATATAATAATTAAATATAATAATAGATTAAATATAATAATAGATTAAATATAATAATAGATAAATATAATAATAGATTAAATATAATAATAGATTAAATATAATAATAGATTAAATATAATAATAGATTAAATATAATAATAGATTAAATATAATAATAGATTAAATATAATAATAGATTAAATATAATAATAGATTAATTAAATAATTACAATATGTATTTGACTACTCCACAAGTATTCCGCCTCTTTGTTAAACTGTTATAAAATGGTAACTGCAGATTAGCAGCTGTCAAATCAAAAAAACATACAGAATTCGTGTATATAAATGGACACAAACATGTACATGTAGAATAAATATGAATACAAAATCTTTTTAAATAAGCGAAGCAGGATTATAATAATAATTTAATCGGACGTGATGGACATGACTAGAGAGGATTCATAGAAGTTTAGTCTAATTAATTTCTGTCACCTTGTAGAGATGTTACTCTTTTGTAGTACTATCGTAGTTAAATTGTGATCAAATTTGACCGTATGTCCTATTTATAATGTCGTTGATTTGCCTTTTATTTGCCTTCTAATTTATGCTACTTTATGTTAAATTATATATTTACGTGCCTGTTTGTGGTTACACTATAAGCTGATTGAAAACCAGGTGGTCAACTAGATAGGTTACCACGTAAACTCCTAGATGGCCTAGTGTTAGCATGTATTGTTTGTTGATTCCGTAATACTTTGTGTTTATCGCTGTTTCTAATGTGGAGATTGTTGTCGGTGGAAAGTAAATATTTAATCTTTTTCTCCTTAGGCTATTAAACATTTTAAAAAATATTTTTCTTAAAATATATTGGAAATTAGTACACTTTGAAGTTTAACTTTGTCATAATATTTCAGCCTAGAAGAGAGCCGTCGAGTGGGAGAATCGATTCGGTATGTGGATAGAACTGTGACTCGATTTTTATTTCTTTTTATCCAAAAAGGGAGAAGATCTCAAAATTTATATCTTAAATAAATTTCGAAGAACTTCTGTGCGGCTGCTATTTGTCTTCTTCTTCTTTTTTCTTCTTCTTCTTCAGTACACTGCCAAGTGGCAGGTTCAAGGTACCTATTCATACTCAATTCTGTATTTTCACTCCAAAAGAGCACTCCCTAGATCATAGTTTGTCTTCTATCTTTCTTTATCCTACATTTGACATCTAGTTAGGAACATGCACGACATTTTCTCTTATTTTTCCAAGCATTCATGAGTGTTGCGTTGCGGAAAACCTGCCTACACCAAAACTTACAGGATTTTAATTTCATCAACAACTGGCTGAAGCCAGTGGCGATTTCGGAATAAATTCGACCGCGGATCAATATGTGCTTGGTGCAAATCCTGGGCTCGCCCGTCACTGACATCGCTTTCAAGTTAGAAAACTGACGTTAACATTAGCTTTATCACCCTTAGCTTTCTACAGGCTATGAATTCAACGAGCTTTTTCTTATTAGCTTCAGATGCTTTTACATTGCATGCAAATCGACATTCCGTTAATGCTTGGCTATAGGCTATATAGTGCATGTTATTTACTATTTGTGCTAAATATCCATATGTTTACGTTCTCAAAGTATATTTGCTTCATTGACTTCCTATTGTCAGTTTATTTTCTTAATATATTGGCCTACATATGTTATCTTTTGTTTAAGACTGTTTTATAAAGCTGATATGTTTTCGAAGTAAGAAATGTCAAGTCTGGTATAAATCCAGTGTTCTGAAATTTTAGAAACAGTTTTTAGCACCCAAGAGGTATTTAAGGGTGTACATGAGTATTGAAATCAACATAGTAATTGAATAATTAATTAATGTAAATCTTTCCTTGTACTCCGTTAACAATTAAATTTTGCAAAAAAGTTTTAAAAAATACCTGAAATTTGAAATGTGATAAGTTAGGCACACAATGACTTTAATTATTTTAGTTTACGTTTTCATTACTTAAGAGTGCTTGATTAGAGATAATTTAAGTTATTCTAAATTGCAATCGTTAGTAGAAGTAACCAGTGATTTTTACAGTCGCATTTTGTTATCTTACTGACTATGTCGTTTTGATCATTTCAATTTTACTATATAGATCTTCTATACTCCGCAGCGTTCATTTTGATTGTAATCAATAATTGATAGAAGTTTAAAATATAAATTAAATAGCGCACATCCATCCAGTGCAAAGCATCTCTACCATGCACATGTATCATCTGCTGAGGCAATTACTGTGGAAATCTGATCCAAACTTCATTAACTTTGTCAGATGCCATGTAACAATTTCTTAACTACATGTCAATTATCTTTAAAACAACTATGTTGTAAACCTACGCTAATTTTTACAGAGCACATATAAAAGAGAAAACAATGACGAATTACAACGGTATTACACGACAGCAGTATTACATGACAACAGGATTACAACACTATTTCATGACTATTACATGACAACAGGATTACAACACTATTTCATGACTATTACATGACAACAGGATTACAACACTATTTCATGACTATTACATGACAACAGGATTACAACACTATTTTATGACTATTACATGACAACAGGATAACAACACTATTTCATGAATAAATCAGTATTACATAACAACTGGATTGCAACAGTAGGAGAACATTAAATAACTATTTCGATGTACTGTACTTATTTACATGTATGTACAATGTCATACCATATATATATAAATTATTCCGAAAATGTTAAAGACTTAAAATGTATGCGGAAGCACTAGAAATAGGATATATGCAAAGAAAAGATGGCATGTTGCAGCTATTAAATATGTTTACCCTTTGCATGCAAGAGCTCTTCATATTATTTATTCTATAAAATGTATTGCTTGCTACCCATTTCTACGCAGTATACAAATACAATAATTTCTCATTCATTCATGTATGCTGTATGTCTAAGTGTATGCCATTCAACGCAGTATGTCTACATTCACTCATGTATGTCTAAGTGTATGTCGTACCTATATGTTCGCTTTGCTTATAGCATGCCTGTTGTATTCACAGCACTGGGACAGAATTCAGAATCAAGAGAAAGCAGGAGTTCATTCGCCTTCTTACCAAAGGCCGGAGCAAATTCAAACTGTCAGTTTATATGAAAAAAACTTACATAAAAATATGCTATAAATATGATGTGCTATAAATATGATATGCTATAAATATGATGTGCTATAAATATGATATGCTATAAATATGATGTGCTATAAATATGATGTGCTATAAATATGATAAAGCTGATAAAGCTAAGGTTAACGTCAGTTTCCTCACTCGAAAGCGATGTCAGTGACGGGCAAGCCAAGGATTTGAACCCCGCACCTACTGATACGCGGTCGAGTATCTTACCGACTTCGCCACTGGCTCCAGCCAGTGGCGAAGATATGCAGATTAAATATGCGACAAAATAAAATGACACCCAGGTTAAGCGTTCGATTCATTATGTCCATTATAGAGACGCCACCTATTAGGAAACTGCCATAGAAAGGGTCGTTTCAAAAAAGATGAGTGTATCTGATGAGATATCCCCTTAATGCCCACAGATTCTGCACGTAACCTTGGTTTAATTTTTGATTCAAATCTAAACTTTAAAACTCATATTTCAGCAGTCTGTCTTTCTTCTTTTTTTCTATATCGGTCAATTACGTCAAATTCGTAAGTCCCTTGATATTAATTCCGCCACAGTGTTAGCTAATGCGCTAGTCCATTCTAAAATCGATTACTGTAACTCTCTGCTGAATGATCTCCCAAAGACCTCTCCAATTCGTCTCCAACACGTTCAAAATTCTCTTTCTCGAGTCGTCTGTAATGTAAAAATGCTCAAATTCCACACCTCTTCTCTTCTTAAAAAACTGCACTGGTTACCAGTCTCCGAACGTATAAAATTCAAGATTGTTTCCTTGACCTTCAAAAGTTTAAATTATGGTAAACCATCCTATCTATCTGATCTTTTATCAATCTATCAACCCCCTTGTAGTCTTCGTTCCTCTAGTAAAAACCTTCTCACTGTACCAAATATTAAATCTGCCATGGGCAGACGCTTCTTCATGTTTTCTGCTCCGACAATAAGAAACTCTCTGCCACAAGATCTTCGATCTTATAATTGTATTGGTACTTTCCTTGGCAAGCTAAAGTCCCATCTCTTTCCGCCATAGGTCTAAATTTTAACCCGCTTGCCTTGGATCGTGGACTTGCACTGTTTTGATCTCGCTTTCTCTTGTGGTCTCTGTGTACTCAGTCGTCATCGTGTGGTGCTTTGGCGCCTGTTTGTGTGGAGTCTGCAAGAGACGTCCCTGACGTTGCCTTATGGCGAGGGACCGGACGTTAAATTCTTATTGATTGATTGATCTGAGACATCTATTTTTCATTATTTCTTACCACATCGATGGTCGATTCTGTGAAAGTTTCAAGGTTAGAGAGGAAATAGTCGCAACTATATTATATAATATAGAATTTCATTTGTTAATTACTACTATTCAGTACTAGAATTTCATTTGTTAATTACTACTATTCAGTACTAGAATTTCATTTGTTAATTACTACTATTCAGTACTAGAATTTCATTTGTTAATTACTACTATTCAGTACTAGAATTTCATTTGTTAATTACTACTATTCAGTACTAGAATTTCATTTGTTAATTACTACTATTCAGTACTAGAATTTCATTTGTTAATTACTACTATTCAGTACTAGAATTTCATTTGTTAATTACTACTATTCAGTACTAGAATTTCATTTGTTAATTACTACTATTCAGTACTAGAATTTCATTTGTTAATTACTACTATTCAGTACTAGAATTTCATTTGTTAATTACTACTATTCAGTACTAGAATTTCATTTTTTAATTACTACTATTCAGTACTAGAATTTCATTTGTTAATTACTACTATTCAGTACTAGAATTTCATTTGTTAATTACTACTATTCAGTACTAGAATTTCATTTGTTAATTACTACTATTCAGTACTAGAATTTCATTTGTTAATTACTACTATTCAGTACTAGAATTTCATTTGTTAATTACTACTATTCAGTACTAGAATTTCATTTGTTAATTACTACTATTCAGTACTAGAATTTCATTTGTTAATTACTACTATTCAGTACTAGAATTTCATTTGTTAATTACTACTATTACTACTAGTTAATTACTATAACGTCTGTAATTACTGTAACGTCTATCCGTCCGATGTATAAAAATAGTGTTACAATAGCTGCCTTATGGATACACTATATAAGCCGTGTCTTCACCAGTAAATTAAGCTTCGCCTATATAAAAGCAATATTTACTGCGTGATGCAAGAAATGGGTGTCATTCAGGTGAATTATGAACTATTATAATTTATTTGAATGTTCCACCTAAACTCAACTGTTGTCCGTTGTAACCTTTAAGGTCTACTTTGCGTTTGATTTCGCATGCTTCATAGTTCATTCTATGATTTGTATATACATGTACATGTATATTGGCTTTTGGAATGTTAAGCTTCGTAATAAGCTTTTAAAAATTTAAAATGCTTTCATTCCCTTGATGTCCGTGAAATTATCTGTAAATATTTAATGTTCGGATTTTCTATAACATTCGATGTTATCCAAATAATGTTATATAATTATGCGCCGTTTGAAACATTATCTCTTCACTTTTTAAAAATAGTGATAATCTTAGTTCTAAATTTCTAATTGCTTAGAAAACCAAATATTAGGCTTCTCGTTTTTAACATTATCATTTAAAACTAAATATATGATTATAGTAAATGTTCACACCATTCAGCATGTTTATACCTCCTCGCTTCATATTCAAATATTAATTTTCAATAATTATCAACATATAATTTAAACGAATGGAAAAGTCTCGAATAGAGGATTGGCTGGTGGTGTGGTGTAGGACAGGGAGGATTTGAGACGGTCTATTCGTATCCCGACCCTAGTTAAACTGGGATTCAAGGGAGGATGATGATGATCATGATGAATTATCAACATATAGTATTTGAAATAGTAATCTTGTCGATATTTGCATATTTTGATTTTAGCCCCAAAGAGGTCAAAGGGGGAGTCCTGGGCCCATTGGATCACCGGTAAGTTCGTTAAGATAATATAAGATTCATATATTCATTTAATTAATTAATATTTCTTCCTGAAAAATCAAGGATTTAAGTTCGAAGTTACAAGTTTTAAAGGAACAACTACTAAAATAAAGAAAACACGGATGCGAACACAGTTTTCAAGTCTGGTAGTAAGTTTAATAATATTTAGTTAAATATAATGTATATTAGACTAACTGATTTCCTGTCTATATATTATGACCACTGATATTCGTTTCAGGGCAAACAGGGCTATCAGGGACCAAGGGGAGATCCCGGTGAACCTGGGCAACCGGTAAGATGCTGTAGCCCCGTTAGAAAATGAACAGTTACGTACTTTGCCGCAAACATTTATAACTCTTACATATACACGTAACTAAACACCACATTCACCTCATATGGCACTCTTTATCCTTCAAAGCTTTTATTTTTCTTTAATGCTAAAGATGCGTTGAGTAGTGTGATATTAGGCAGGAACATTTAATAAAATTTAGATAGACCAACTCAAAATGTAAATAGGCAAGATGATCTTCAATTCTCTTCTTTTACCAAGGTTACCTCGAGAATGTATACGCGTTCTTGGAAATGAAAATGCATTGTATTTTATTTAAAACCCAGACGTCTGCAATGTAAAGACGGAAAAAGCTTTTACACGAATTGTAATGACAGACATGTATTAACAGCAGGAGCACAATGTGTGTTACAGGGATTCATGGGGACACGCGGACCTCCGGGACTTCCTGGTCCAGTGGGGAGGAACGTAAGTATCCCCTTTTATAAAGCTAAGGTTAACGTCAGTTTCCTCACTTGAAAGCGATGTTAGTCAGTCAGTTTATTTTGTGCAAATAAAGAATGAACTGTTGCTGATTCTGGCTATAATTTTAAGCTGTTTTTGTTGTGCTTAATTTTTCTCTAATAGAACGGAATTTAGTCTCTCAAATAGGTCAAATATTACAGACAGCATGAGACTTTAATTAGGCACTGTTTAAAGCACTTTAAACATTAGCACTTGCATGCGCGATTTATCAAGAATTGAATGTAGTCCAGACTAACTGCCGATACGTTACTGACGATATTATAAATAGGGAATGTTGACTTTAAATGATAATATTTCACGTTGTTTCTTGTTTTTTTATTGTATTTTGCTTGTAATTTTGCTTATAATATCTTGATTTTATTGTCATTTACTTGTAATTTTCTTGACTCTTTTTCGAGCAATACAAAATATAAGTTTTCGCTCTATATTTTATCCATCACTGAACTGATTCTGATACTCTCCAACCATAGATCGAGACATAATTCTCAGAAACTTTTTCTAGGACCAGTTTGAGATATTTAATTTATTTATCTTATGTGTAGTAATATAATGCGTGTAGTAATTTGAAAGTTGTAAATTAATATGAACATTAATTTATTTAATTAATTTTTTAGATTTTATCTATTTATGTTATACTGTATTTCTATTTTGCTACTTAATATAAATACTAATTTTCTCTAGGGTAATCCAGGCTATGATGGAGCCGATGGAACACCGGGAATGACTGGAGATCCGGTAAAATGATACTTATAGTAAACACCATTCTAACAGCATAAATGTAAATATATATAATTGTTTAGTACGCACACTATATGTTTCGATCTATCTTTGGCTACTGCAGTTATATAGTTACAGTTATACAGTAACTTACTGTTACAGTAACATTTGTGACGGTAGCTCGAGTGTGTCGAGTCGTCTTGAAGAGAAGCCTTGTGCTTCTGAACCTTGACGTTAAACACACTACAACCTACCTACCTACACTATATCTTCAAATTTCACATGTAGGCTACAATAGCAATTATTAATGTACAAGTCTAGCTGTATAAATTTTAATTATATTTATAATGATTTTGTACACAGCGTGTATGTTCATGTTTTGCAAAGGCAATTTGCATTTGCATTACAATATTAATTTTGCAGCCACATGCGTAATCTATTGTAGTATTTAGTTTAATTAATATTAGTGCCTGCTATCCCTGCATGTATGACAAATAAGATATTTTATTCCAAAGGTTAAGCGCATACGATATTATTGGATTATATTTCTTCAAAATCTAAAATATTTTTCTCAATATTCAAAAGTAAAGCATAATTATGGTTTGCTGTTTAAATAAGCTTATTTAAATTATAAATTAAATCAGCTGACGGGTGCATATAAAGGTATATTTTACAATTGAATACTTACTGTATTGTCGGACATTACATTACCTTGGACTGACTGCCCGGGTTTTCGCTTGCACTGTTTATGGACCCATTACTCAGCTCATCGGCTGTAATTTGGTTCCACAGTGTTCGATGTTGTCATGGACAACAGTAGCACTCTAATCGTATTGTTGTTGTTGCTGATTGATAGTATCTTTGCAATGCAAAAACAATATACTTCTTTTTCCAGGGACCTCCTGGTAAGATGGGGACTCCAGGAATGCCAGGAATGAAAGGTCATAGGGTGAGTAAAAATCATTTCTGTGGCTATAGAGGTGAATAGATGAGGCCAAAAGTCGTCTTAGAGCTAAACGTGGTCTAAAAATCTCTGGATATTTACTGCATCTGAGCAGATCAAATCAAGCTAACCTGCCATATTATTGTCTCTATCAGAATTCAATGTAATTCTTACATAACGCATCATAGCAGTTGCAAGGTTTTGAAAGTTTACTTTATTGTCTAGTATTTACATGTATATTGGAATAGAGAGAGAGAGAGAGAGAGAGAGAGAGAGAGATAGCGAGAGAGAGAGAGAGAGCGAGAGAGAGAGCGAGAAATGGAACGAGAAAGTTACATATTTTAAAACTTAAATACCTATATTATAATTTCAGTGTGATTTTTAAAATTTGTTCATGAAGTTTTAGAGTCGTAATATTCTGATTAGTAGTCTTAAACGTCGTACTATTCTGACTAAAGTGTTGGTTAAGTTCTTCTTAAAGTTTAAGTTCTTTCTTAAAGTGTAAGTGAAAATGCATGTACAAAATTTAAACTCAAATTAATTTTAATATAACCCTTGACTCGATTTTGCAATTAAAATGTTAATATTCATTATCAACTTCAGAACATTGTGTTTTAAAAGCTTCGGGATTGAAACCTTAAAGATAATTATTTATTAATAAATGTATTTAATTCGACTATAGAATTAACATATTAATATATTTGCTGTCTGCTAGGGTTAGGGTGAGTAATTACTAATAACTGTGTTGACAAATTTCCTTATACTGGAATCCATTTTGTTTTTTATCTTTACAGCGATCTCTGGTGTAATTAACACTGGATTATCGTTAGGCTCATATCCTAATAAGTGGTTGTCATGAACGACGCTACCGTTCTAGTTAATCTGGCCTCCAATGTGTCTATTTGTCTGCAATAACTTTTCTGATTGCTGATACATAGCGCTTTTGAGATGTACTGTAAAAAGTTACATAAATTATAAACGTTTATAGTTAAGTATTTCAATACTGACACTGTTTCAAACAATAATAGTGTTCACAATAATAATATAAAGTGTTATGATAGTCTAATAATATTATAGAGATTGTATAATATGTAGTGGTAGCTCTGCTCATATAATATAAACATAGCCTAGTGGGGGAGTGGTGGGAGAGTGGGGAGGGGTGTGTACCTATATTGACGGCTGGCAATGCTCCGTATATTCACATAAGCTTATATTTATTATGCATTTCTTCTTTTATTAAGAGAATGGTATTAAAAAGTACAAAAAATTATATTTCAACTGCATATCAAATTATGATAAACAAATGTCTTAATTTACATTTAATATATGTTTTCATTATGTCTTTTTTGCTATTCCAGGGCTTCAATGGAATGCCCGGAGTAAAAGGGGAACAGGGTACTCAAGGAGAACGGGTAAATATGAATTTATCCAGATATCCTCAAGTCACTGCAGTATATTCTCTGAAGATTATCCCGTACTATGATAATAGACTTCAACATTTACAATCATTCATTTATCTTTATTACATGTACTTAATTATGCAACTGAAAACATAGTCAAATACACTTATAAACGCGGAAATGATTCACAATCAAGTAGAAACAGATTTATTCAACAAGTGATATAGCATATTATTACGCCCGTATACAGTAGAAGGTAAAAATTAATTAATTATTAGTTATTTACATATTTTCTTATTTCAGGGGCCAGATGGTGCACCTGGTTTACATGGACCCAGTGGAATGCTGGTAAATGCTCATATTTCATTATTTATTTTTAAATATTTTCTTTGACGGGATGATTTCAAAGTCACCTCGTTATAATTATAGGTTATAGTCAAGTAAAATTGTTAAAACTATTCTCTCTTTATGGGTTCTGACATATGGCATGTCCAAGGTACATATACATATTCTTAGTCAAAGTTTGTTTTCACGCTCCATAAAGAGTACTCCATCGATCAAAAATGGAGATCCTTCCAAAAAAAGCCAAGCCGTATTTCGCTCCGCACTTTAATGTGGCCTATGGCTTTGGAAGAAACGTGATGTTTGAGGTGATTTTCCGTTGTCTTCCTTAGTTCTTGCTTAGCTCGTACATTTTACAATGGGGTTTTCTTCAGTGACTCGGACACAACCGATTATTTAGGCTATTAGCACTCTAAATATTGATAACAATTTAAATCTAAGTTTGGTTTTTTCATCCGGTTATTTAGGGATCCCGCGGACCTCCGGGTGAAAGAGGGTCCGAAGGAAAGCACGGATCTCCGGTAAGTTGGCTGTTCTATACATAAGCTAAATGCCGAAGTGTAACATGACAGTCACTTAGTTCCATGTATCATGGAGTGAAACAAGACGAGTAGGTTAATGGTATATATTCATATTGTTAACTTTGTATCGCTGTTTATGGTTCTATGAATAATCTGTAATCTGTAGTAAGCCGAGTTTGAAAGCAAAATGCCAGGAATTCAATTCTCAGTAGTAAGCTCGTCGGATTGCAGACTTCGGCAAGCCGCTTGTCTCTTTAACTAGCGTGTTTTCCTTTGCACTTAACATTTTCTGATAGACTGAGCAAGCCAGTCGAAATCTGAAACTTATGAACATTATCTTACATGACAAAATGACAGCGTATCCCCCATAGTGTACCGCATAATGATATGCATGGCATACAATACTTCAAATAAATGTTATTATCTTTTTCGCAGGAATAAAAATATACGCTGTATAATTTGCTGTTTGTAATTTGTGGCATTATACCACCAGGCTACTTGAACTTCACGTTTCATTCAGCGCTACTGTGGCATTTAGCATTGCGCGGCTCATTATTACTATACTTGTGATTGATTGATACTTTTTGATTATTTGATTTTTTATTGATTTGATTTTTACTTCTTGATTGTATTTTGGATTTATTTGCACTATTCGGCAGGGTTCAAGGGGAGCTGACGGTAATCCGGGGGTCTCTGGTCCACCGGGACAATCGGGTCCTCCCGGAGCGCCTGGAATGCCTGGAGTCCCCGGAACTAAAGTGAGATTTCAACCTTTCTGCAGTTTATAATGTTGTCTTAATATGTTGGCCCTAACAGCGCAATCTGAAAAAAACTTAGTTATGACAATAATAATAATAATATCAACAATTAGAGTGCTACAGTCATCACTGACAACATCGAGCACTATTGCAACAAAATCAAGCCGGCGAGCAAAAAGAAGGTCCAAAAACGGTGCTAATTCCAAAATGCAGAAAATCAGTCCAAATTAAAGAGAATTAAACTTGCTGTAGTACCCGCAGCTCCCAAGCTCAAGCTCAAAAGGAATTATTTGTATTTGAGGTAGCATACGATATATTAGATCCAAAATAATGAATTAATTAGGAATAATATTATATTATAAAATAATAGGATAAAAAATATCAGTAGGATAAATGAACTGCCTTAAGGAATACATATTTAAGCACTCTGAGCTCATATTTATGTTACATCAAAACAATCGCATTTTAAACAAGAAAAGTACGCAGACTTTTAGAGTTAAATTAATTAGTTAGATCGCAAAAGTAACGAAAATGTTTAATTTCAACTACACAGGGTGAGACAGGTGCATATGGTCAGAGAGGAAGTCCCGGGCAAACAGGTGCAATAGGATTCCCTGGAAAAGATGGCGATGTTGGAGAGCCTGGAAAACCGGTAAATGCAATTTTGGATCAATTTGAGATATGATGTTCTATTCAATATCATTCTGCATTAATGTTCGTGTTGTATTGTTTTAAGTGTGGTTGTACGAGTGATAGTGACGTTAAGCAGTGTACTTTAGTTGCGTTTTTGTTTTCATTTAAATGCTTCGCTTTCATTCAAATGCTTCGTTTTCATTTAAATATTTCATTTTTATTCTAATGTTTCGTTTATTCTAATATTTCGTTTTTATTCTAATGTTTCGTTTATTCTAATATTTCGTTTTTATTCTAATGTTTCGCTTATTCTAATATTTCGTTTTTATTCTAATGTTTCGTTTATTCTAATATTTCGTTTTTATTCTAATATTTCGTTTATTCTAATATTTCGTTTTTATTGAAATGTTTCGTTTTTATTCTAATTGCTCAGGGAGAAACCGGCCAGCCTGGTAGTTCTGGAGAGAAAGGTTCACGAGTAAGTTAAGTTTCTCTTACTTTAATTAAATGTTGACAACGGACGATATTTAACTCTTGGATTTGTAAGCGCTAGGTCTTTGGAAGGCGCATCCTTATACAAATGAGATATTACTAAAATATATCATAAAATATACCATCCCAGTTTTACTACTATAGAAAATTAGTTCATGGAGTCCCAACAGATTCTTCGCTGTTTACAACATGTCCTAAAATGAATGCATCTGACTATGAAGCAAGTGCCAATTTTAAAAAACTTATTGGTTTTATTATTAAAAACTTATGGGTTTTATTATTAAAAACTTAGTGGTTTTATTATTAAAAACTTAGTGGTTTTATTATTAAATACTTGTTAGGTTAATTATTAAATAACTCATTAGATTTATTATTAAATAACTTATTAGTTTTGCTGTTTGAGTATTTCTCCGATTATGGAGTAATTAATTAATTAATTGTCACTATTGAGTAATATTGTAATTTTAATTATTGAATAATTCATGAGTTGCTACATAACAACAGGGGGAGCCGGGATTTGGGGGTGCACCGGGATTCCCTGGCCCTCCAGGAACTACCGGGGATGACGGCCACATGGGACTTCCCGGACCTAAGGGAGAAATTGTATGTTACCTTTCGTTATGTATGTTTTAAATAACGGAACATAATTATGTGTCGATTGTCGGCTAAGCTTAATTATTTCTCTGCAAAAAGAAACAGAGTGTTTACTCTGTGCATTACGCAATACGCTCTACTTCTCTGTATACTCAGTCGTCATTGTAAAGTAAATAAAGCTATTGATAACGTCAGTTTCCTCATTCGAAAACGATGTCAGTGACGGACGAGCCCAGGATTTGAACCCCGCACATACTGCTCCGCGGTCGAGTATCTTACTGACATTGTAACTGGCTTCAGCCAGTATGGTGCTTTGGCGCCAGTTTGTGTAGAGTCTGAAAGAGAGGCCCCTGACTTTGCCTTATGGCGAGGAACCGGACGCTAAATTCTTTTTGATTGATTGATTACTTGAACATTTCCAATTCCACCCAAGTGTTCTGCCATGAGTATGCATAGCAGGAACGAACTCAATATTGATCAATTGTGTAATGATAAAGCCTAAAGGAGGTCAATTCTAATAATTGATGAAGCTATTAAAATCCCTATCGATTTGAGGTTCAAATTTAGTATTCTTTAGAACACCATAATTTATTTCGTATCACTAATTTTGATTAAAAGCGCTCTCTTTATGCTCATGTTGGTTCCTGATAGAGTGTTCAACTCAAGTTTGTTCTGAAAATTTGTAATTGAAGATAAACATAAATTACACGAGAGTTCCTCGGGAACCAAAGAAATGGAATAAAAAGAGGATTCACCTCTTGAACGATAATCTAGAGGAGTAGCAAAGCTTCAAGCTTAATAGACCTTGTCAGAGACTTTAATAAAATATCAATTCTCTATTTACTGAATCTCCGATCAATTAGCGTGTCCGAGCTACTTAATAGTAGATCAACCGTAAACTGCACTTATCGTAATAAGCGACTGAGCAAGCAAAATCTGAGGAAGGCAAACGGAAATTATCTAATAAGCCATATTCTTTCCGAGCTGTAGGTTACATTTAGACGGGAATAGTAAAAGTAAAAAAAGTAAACATGCATTATAGTGAAATGATCAACTATGTTGATATCTATCACTTTTTAATACCACATGTTTAAACCGTTAGGCAATTTACTCTATTTCCCATGTAACCAGTCCTGTGAATGTCAGAGATTTTACTCTCAGGTCAGTACGGCTGGGATGGAATATGGACCATTTGCGAAGAGATCAACTTCATGATTGATGAAGTGCTTGTTCTTCACGAAGCGTAAAAAGATTGTAGCAGGAATATGTACCTTGGATTTGTCACTTGTTAAAACACTAGAGGGGAATTTCAGAATAAATTCAAGGACCAATAAACGCAATTTAATTGAGGATTCGGACGTTTTTTCTTATGAACTGATTGATTCACATTTGCAGGGAAATCCCGGACCCACTGGCAGAACGGGTGAGAGAGGTTCTACGGGCATGATGGGAGAAATGGGCATCAAAGGGGGCGTCGGTCTTCCTGGGCCAACCGGAAAAAGGGTAATATCTATAGTATTTCAATGCTTTTCAAATGCCCTCACTAGGGACCTATTGAACATTATTGGGCTTTAATTTAATGAATTTATCACAACAAACAGGGTATTAAGTCAGACACAGACGAAAACAACTTTGTACATAACAAAGTTGCTTGCATGTGTGAAGCGGTAATAAAGGCTGAAAGATTAGCACTTAAATATTCCGTAATTATTTTGAAAACAACTGGCCTGTTTTAGATAATTGTATCATTCATTATTTTTGTTTCAATTACATGCACCTATTGTATGATTTACTTACAATGGCTATATTAATTTTGTATTTACTTGTAGCCGATTACACTTCTGTTGTTGGTCGTTTGAAATTTGAAATTTAACATACTTCTCTCTCTATTTTACTTTTGGATCTTAAATATCTATGGAGCTGTTAAGAATACAGTTTCCCATGCTGAAGAATTTAATTCTTTTATTTATATCTGGTATAAAAACCTATAAATTTTATTTTAAGTATCGCGAATTTATTTCTTTTATTGAAACTAGTATGAAAACCTAGAAATATTGTTTTAAATATTGCGAATATTAATTGTGGTGCACTGCAACCTTTGACAAATGTTTTAATCGTAAAATCATAAATCTTATCTTAAACTAAGTTATACATTTTACTTTTACATTTGATTAGTTATTTTGATTGTAAACAATACTATTGTTCAAGTTTAAATGCTTTCTTACATTTATTTATTTATTTGTTTATTTGTTTATTTATTTATTTATTTACTTGTTTATTTGTTTATAACATTTATTTATTTGTGTCCAAGCGCAACAGCCGTTAATTTTCTCGAGGTTTTGAATTAACTCTTCCATTATTGCCTGTCTTTACTAGTACTAAATTACTTAATTATTAGGTACTTTTATTTATAGTTATTTTATTATTTTAATTTAAAGGTAATATTTTAAGTACACTTGCATACATTGTTTAAGGGAGATGTGGGAATGCAGGGAACTCAGGGACCAGCTGGGCCTCGTGGTATTAAGGTTATTATCGTTAAATTATTTATTATTATTATTATTATTATTATTATTAAAACTTATATAGCAATGTAATGGCCGAAATGAGTCTTCGAGATAACTTTACAGAAAGAATTCAATAATAATAAGCTAAATAACAATTAAATTTAAATAAATATCTAAACTAGTAAAAAATGTCTACAAATGAGCGGAACTTCATACTATCCAGCATCACTCATTCCTGTCTTCCTTTACCAAAGTTATAATTTTCAATAAAAAACAATAAAAATTAAACTATTTAGCAAATTTATGATGATAAAATTTATAATCATAAATAAAATTGATTAAAACAGTCATAACTTTGCTTGTTAGGAAGAGTTATAAATTGATGGGCTCTTGCGCCTCGCACACTAAACGATTGCTCTTTCTGCATAAGCATCTTGCATAGGCCTAAATTTAACATAATAAATAAATATATGTTTTTAAAATTCACTAAACTGCGACCATGATTTTCTCATCTTAATTCTATCCTTATTCTATACTTCCAAGTTAATATAGATTTGGATAATGATCTACTATACACGTATTGGTTGGTGACCACTAATAAAGATCAACACACGGGCTTGTTCTAGGGTTTGGTTGGTAAGCCCGGACCAATGGGCACTGACGGGCCTCAAGGACTCAGAGGCTCCGATGGCCCGCCAGGTTCAGCGGGGGACAGAGGTGAGAGGGGACCCCAGGGTGACATGGGTGGGCTAGGGGAGCCCGGAAAGCCTGGCAGTCAGGTAATGTCTGGCTTTCTGATATACTAGTAAGTAGTTTAACCTAGGCTGTTCCTCGTGTTGTGCTCGGGTTGTTTGAAGAATGGACCAACCGGTGACTGTATATGTCGTAGAAGGCGACTAAAGCACTAAGATCCATACCAACGTCAGAAAGAGTATTCGGTCGGTGAGCGCCTAGGCTCCAGAAATTGCTACAAAAATTTAAACAAATGGAAAAGTCTCAAATGGGGGATTGACTGACAGATTATATGGTGTAGGACAGAGAGTATTTGAGACAGTCCATTCGTATCCCGACCCTTGTTAAACTGGGATTCAAGGGATGATGATGATGATAATGATGATGAGTTTAACGTAATCCGAGCCGATAACGCATTTGACAATTATTCAGAAAACAATATTTTTTCTTTAATATAAAGAAAACACTATGATATGATGGCTTCTGCTGTTTCTGCAGTAAACAAAGTTACGAAGGTAATATTTGCTTTTGTTCTTGCTAATGATTTTATCTAATATACTGATAAAACTAAGTCCAATTGAATTCAATCTAAATATGCATTAAAATAATTGATTAAATTAAATTATAAATATACAGTATGACACTCTATACTGAGTTTATCTGTCTTTGCTTCTTAGGCTTGCTCAGTGGAACAAAATAGTTTTCAAATTAATCAACGTTGATGAATGTTTCTGATTAATTAATGCTATTTGCTGTCTGACTGAGTAGAAAAACTCAGAGTTCCACTAGCTGATTTAACGCTGGTAAAACTAATGTTAACGTCAGTTTCCTCACACGAAAGTGATGTCAATGACGGGCGAGCCCAGGATTTGATTCCCGCACATACTGATCCGCCGTCTAACAACGTACTAATACCTTACTAATAACTTACTTATTTAGTTTTCTGTATAAAAATTGAAGGGACAGCCTGGAAGACCTGGAGTATCCGGAAAAGATGGACGTCCGGGAAGTCCGGTATTTATTTTACAACTGAAATTATTTTCTCTTTATTGTTCTTGTAATATCAACCGTTTGCGTCTAAATATAGCAACTAACTAAATACTAAATCCATAAATCAATCAATCGATCGATCCATCAAATATCTATTAATAAATCTATCTATCAAGCTGCAGTCAGTTAGTCAATTAGCCAGACAGTTGTTATTCAAATTTTCTGAATGCAACATCGACGTTAATGAGAAAAAATAACAATAAAGGCTTAACGTCCGTTTCCTCATCCAAGGATGATGTCAGGGACGTCCCTACAGCACACATCACTACAGATCAATTCACCCAAACCAATCTGCAAATGAAATGTGCTGAGGAAAAGTAAGATGATATATCATTAGGAACAAGGAAAAGCCTAGATGATATATCATACACCTCAGGGAACTGAGGCTAATCAGAGGGTCGAACCCCTGCCCAACGAATCTACCTCTCCATGGCCAAATATTTGTAGTTTTATGTTTTTATATACACTTTGTAATTTGTGAATTTCCTTACTTAATTATTTATCTTGAACTTTTTCTGGATATTATATTTTATATTTTTTAAAGTTTTGTTTGTATTTTCGGTGTAGCTTTGGTTTCATGATGCTCGATGCTGTCATTTACCACCGTAGCACTCTAGTTGTTGTTATGATTTAGCCTAAATTCACTCGTTCTAACACTACCAGACTGATGACTATTATCTGTTTAACAAATTTAATTATATCTTTGACAGTGTTTTTCTGCAATTATCTTGAACTGCTAATCAACTTCAAGAAGCTGCAGTAAACAATAATAATATTAGCTGTGGAAACCACTGTGCAACAGCTCCGCATGTTGCACTGCGCAACTTCTAATTGCTAAACTGAAAAACAAAAAGTTGAAAGAACTAGTAATAATTTTCGTGGGTTAACGTCCAGGTCAGAAGCGCATAGGGCTTCTCTTCAAGACGTCAAAAACTGGTAGTATTGTCTATCTGGATAACTTCAAAGCCTGAAGAGATTTATTAATTGCTTTGACGTTATCGAAATATATATATATTTCTAATATATATATATATATATATATATATTTCTAATATATATATATATATAATATATATATGTATATATATATGTATATACATGTATATATATATATATATATGTATATATATATAGATATATATATATATATGTATTATATTAATATATGACTGAAATTGTGATGTTTAATAAATGCCTAATATCTAGGGTGCCCCAGGCTCGAATGGTAAGCCAGGCGAGGCAGGAGGTCAAGGAATTCAGGGCATTCCTGGGTTACAAGGACTTAGTGGACTCCCAGGCGCCCCGGTATGTGCTGCGATGTGATGACCATAAATATAAACATATTAAGTTAAAGTTTAATTTAAGTATTGACGTATACGCAATTTTGTTAAATTTAATATTCCTACTACTGTAGCACATTGACAAAAATTCAATTAATTAAATGTATGCACATGCAATGATAAACTGAATATACAGTAAAAGCTGGTAAAGCTAGTGCTAACGTCGGTTTCCTCACTCGAAAGCGATGTCAGTGACGGGCGAGCTCAGGATTTGAACCCCGCACATACTGATCCGCGGTCGAATATCTTACCGACATCGCCACTGGCTCCAACTAGTAGTACTTCATAAATTATGTAATTCAATGCTACTCTATATGCAGTTTGAGGATGTATTCATTATTATTCTTAAAATTCAAAATATTATTATAAATGAATAATATATAGCATTGTTAAGCTATGAATAAAATTACAAGTCACGAACTTTTAAATGACAGATCCATTGGTGAATTGAACCCTCGTGGGTTCGAATCCCAGCCGCGCTGATCTGAGACTAAAATCTCGGACATTCACTGGACTGGTTGCACGGAAAATGGACTAATTTGCCTAACGGATTAAACATGTGGTGTTAAAAAGTGATAGATATCAACATAGTTGATCATTTCACTATAATGCGTGTTAACTTAACTTGAATAACTTCATGTATTAGAATACCCGAGTTGGGGTGGGGGAGGGGGGTTTGTGGTTCGATTCACACTTTTCTGACCTTGTTAAATCTGATAAATATGTTAAAAACCAATATAAGCTAAAGTCCAAAGAGCTTCTGACCTCCGAACTAGCTTTTGGTGAATTCGAATATTAAAATATTATAATAATATCATTATTATAATATTATAATAATATCATTATTAAAATATTATAATAATATAATTATTAAAATATTATAATAATATCATTATTAAAATATTATAATAATATCATTATTATAATATTATAATAATATCATTATTAAAATATTATAATAATATAATTATTAAAATATTATAATAATATCATTATTAAAATATTATAATAATATCATTATTATAATATTATAATAATATCATTATTATAATATTATAATAATATAATTATTAAAATATTATAATAATATCATTATTAAAATATTATAATAATATCATTATTAAAATATTATAATAATATCATTATTATAATATTATAATAATATCATTATTATAATATTATAATAATATCATTATTAAAATATTATAATAATATAATTATTGAAATATTATCACATTTTCAGACCCTAGTTAAACTTGGATTTAAGGGAAGAAGATGATGATGATTATTAATGCAATATATTAATAGCTAAAAACATTCGAAGAGCTTTTGAATTGTGTTGTCAGTACTTCTTCTTTTTCAGTGCACCGCCAAGTGGCAGGTTCAAGGTACATATTCATACTCAAAGTCTGCTTTCTCGCTCCATTACAGCACTCCTTAGATCAACAAGTTAATCCCTTCACAAAGTCTATGCCTTATCCATACCTTATGTAGCCTATATCTTGGGAAAAGTATGACTTCTGAGGTGGTTTCCCGTTGCCTTCCTATATACTCATACCTTATGTAGCCTATAGTCAGTTTGTCAGTTCAATATTTTAAATTTTAGGGAGATAGGGGGCAGGATGGTAGTAGGGGAGCACGAGGGAGCCCCGGCGCCCCGGGACCTGCTGGAGCTGATGGCAATCCTGGGTACCAAGGACTTCCGGGATCTCCGGTAATGCCTTTTATCTTCAGGATTATCTATAATCATTGCACTTTGATAGCGCGTATTGCAGTTAGGGTGGAGTTATGAATAATCTTCCAACACTCAAATATTTTCATTCCATGCTGTCAGCATTCAGTATAATGAAATTTATTAACACTGCGATTATTAATCATTATTAACAATTATTAACAATTATTAACACTCTTAATATGTCCTCGTATACCTGATTTGCACTTTCCAAAAGTGAGCTAAACTCAGTTAACTAAGATTTGCTAATACCATGGGCATGCTGGTCCATTACCTCGGGTAGTTTCAGAAACAACGAGATTTGAACCCATATCTACACACGCACCTGTTGATAGATGCGTCAATGGCAGTTGTTAGACTTGCAGCTGTGTGTATAATAGGACTGATTCGTGAATTAATATGACTGATCGCTAAGACCCATTATAGTATTCCATACATACAAAAGTGTAGCTTCTACACTAATTGCGGTTTTCTGTCACTAGGCTATTTGATTCATTTACGAAGCTTATCAAATGGCCCATTGATAAAATAGTAATAGCGCTAAATGAACATAGCGATATGTTAATTCGGTGCTACTGTGGCATTTTGCGTAATGCGACAACTTATAAGACCTTGAAAGCTTAGTTTGAAGTCAGCTTAGTATCACAAGTCACAAGGGACACTTTCTATCCGGTTAGATGACCACTGCTTAGCAGGCAGGCGTGTTATTCACTCGGCCACCCAACGCTTCTATCTTTATATGCTGATTGATTAATTGCTAATTGATTGTTGATTGATTGATTAATTCTAATTTGATTGTTGATTGATTGATTAATATTGCTAATTGATTGTTGATTGGTTGTTTGATTATTTGCTAATTAATTGATGATTGATTGATTAACGCAGGGTATCCGTGGTGACAGAGGATCAGCAGGAAAGCGTGGAGAACCAGGACTAAGAGTTTGTACTTACTAAACGTACTTCAAGTCATTCAATAGCAATCATGACGCCACGCACAAGTTTACAGATTTTATCTACTCTATACTCTCTTGAAATATAGTTTATAGTATCATTTGCTCTCTACTTAATATGCATTTACTCTTAACTTAATTATTTTATATTTACTCTTTACTTAAGATACATTTACTCCACCTCCGCACATGTGTGCTAATATATTGACATCATTTTTTGAACCTTTGCGAAAGTACTGGGGTAGATGGCTTTTACCTTCCGGTCAAGGCATGTCGCTTTTTCTAATTTCGCCCTAATTTATACATAATAATAAATATATCATAATGCATATATAGGAATAAATATCTATAATAATACATGTACATACATAATAACATAATAATTATTCGTCAATAATTCAAGAATGCTCAAGCGTCCATACAACCACATTGCACAGGCTATCAAACATTGCTGTGTAATATTGCATTGCATTTTGTTGCAGTTTTTCGTTTTAAATCTATTAAACAAAACTCCCAAGAAATTTTACTTATAGAAGTAATTTATCCTGTTTTATTGCTATATAATTTCAGGGTGAAACAGGTCTACCGGGTCTACCCGGGGAGATGGGCCGTCAAGGGAACCCGGGGCCAGCAGGCGCGCCTGGTCCTGCCGGCCTGATGGGGCCGAAGGGAGACATTGGCTTGACGGGGTTCAGGGGGCCTATGGGTCAGCGAGGAATGCCGGGAGAGAGGGGAGGAGCGGGGGCTACAGGCGATGAAGGCTTCCCGGTTTGAATTCTTTATTTAATATTTCATTAATTTTCATACTTTGGACTGCTTTTCTGGATTTTGGAATTAGCACCGTTTTTGGATCTTCTTTTTGCTCGCTGGCTTTATTTTGTCTCAACAGTGCTAGATGTTTTCATTGATGACTGTAGCAGTCTAATTGTTGTTATTATTATTATTCATGATATTTCATAAATGACGACCAGAGATACTCCTTGTAAGAGGAAATGACCGTTAAACCTTTATTATTATTATTATTATAAATAAATTAATAAACAGATTTAAAACTAAATTATTAAATGAATGGAATAAATTATATATGTATCTGTTTCTCTCTCTCAGTGTACTGCCCACTGGCAGGTCCATGGTATATAACGTAGAGATGGGAATCGAATCGAACCCGAACCGAACCCTAAAATCTAGAATTTTGACCCCAACCGAACCGAACTCGAACCCAGACTCTGACCGAACCCGAACCGAACCCGAACCCAGACTCTGGCCGAACCGAACCGAACCCGAACCCAGACTCTGGCCGAACCCGAACCGAACCCAGACTTCGTCCAAACCGAACTGAACCAAACTTTTGGAGTTCCTTTCTTCTTCACCAGCCTGACATTAAATAAAGACAGTAAGAACAATACAAATATATATTAGTTTTTGCATTTACATGTCTTACAGTATTTAACAGCATATAGTCAGGTAAGGCTGGTTCTGACACAAATTTAAAATGGTAGCGGTACAAAGGAATGGTAGCGGGAAGCGAGACGAGCCTACAGAAGATAATGGATAGTCTGAATGTTACGGCATTGAAATATGGAATGAAGATTAACATCAAAGAGACAAAAGTGAAGAGAGTATCCCATAAAAATCTGAAAATGCTTGACTCAATCTAGATGGATTTGTTCTTTGTTAAATTCAAATTATGATTTTTTTTCTAATATTAGTGTGCTACCTTAATATTTTTGCAGCCAGATTTACAAATAATTATATATGACATTCTATATGTTTTAAGGCTATCTGGAGTAAATAACGTTGCACTATAGCAATGCAATAATTTCATAACTATTTTCGTAACTTCATAATTGATCTGAGAGTTTCAAATTTGAAACCCTAAGGTAAATTATGACGCTTATTACTGGTCAGCTGATAGCAAACGGTGTGTATTATGATCATTTTTCTATGGAAGTACACGCATTTACCAAATCAGCCTTATTTGACATTTTTATGCTACTAAATTGAAATTTGTCTCTGAAATATTGGATCAAATTTTAGCCAAGACATTTCCACTTAATTCTAAGCGTATCTAATATATAGGCCTATTGTGACAAAAAAAAGTTAAAAATTGATGAAGCATTCTATTTGCTCGTTATAATCAAGGAAAATATTTCAGATACAATAATAAAGCTAAATATCTATATTATGAACATTTGTTGGTCAACTTACAATATTTTAAGAAATGTACAGGAATAAATACCACTTCTCTCCTTCTTCATTGTCATATGTTTACCCAGGTGAAAAAATGTGGCAGCTATTATGACTTAATTAATTTTAAGCATATTTACCATAAACCATTTTAAACATGTTTGTCATAACCATGATTATTATAAGTAAAGTTAAACAATTGCAATATTATCCAAACCAAACCATTTCGAACTCGAATCGAACTCTTGCGAGTTGGAAAGCAAGCCGAACCCGCACCGAACCCGAACCCTTGTTAGAACTGAACCCGAACTGAACCGAACTTTCATTTTCAACGAACCGAACCGAACTCTCAAACTGTCAACTGCTAACCGAACCCGAACCGAGCTTTCATTTTCAACGAACCGAACCGAACCCGAACTCTGGAAATTCATAAAATTCCCATCTCTAATATAGCGCTTCCACTTTTCTCTGTCTTCCGTTTCCTCTTCATGTCCACATATGATCTTGAAATAGTCTATTCTTAATCTTAGTCTGACTGTTTATGTGATATGCCATTATTATGCATGAACATACATTATAGTACATGTGATATACATGTTTAACACATGCAATATACATGTATGTTATGAGCTTTATTGTAATTAATAAAATAATTATGCAGCTTATTTCTGGAATGTTTATATACCACGAACAAGGACACTGAATTTAAAATTTACTCAAAAGTTTTCTGAAAGAAAATTAGCACAGAGAGAGAGAGACAGACAGAGAGAGAGAGACAAAGACAGAGAGATAGAAAGAAAGAGAGACAGAGAGAGAGACAATGAGTGAGAGACAGGGAGAGCGAGAGTGAGAGATACAGAGAGAGAGACAGACAGAAAGAGAGAGAGAGAGATAGAGACAGAGAGAGAGACAGAGAAAGAAAGAGAGACAGAGAGAGAGAGAGAGAGAGAGACAAAGAGTGAGAGAGAGGGAGAGAGAGAGATGTAGATGAATCTAAAGGACTGAATGATTAATCGTGTTTGTAGGGAATGCCTGGACCACGAGGAATGCTTGGAGATAGCGGACTGCCTGGCATATTTGTTAGTATTATAACTCGTTGAATTAAACATTACGGTTTTAAATTTCTTAATATCCTATAATTAATACTTTTGGATAGATCATTTATTTAATAAACTATTGTATAGTAATATATCACCAATTAAAGGTTTATATTTAAATATATCCTATTTATCAACTCATTGACGTATGTCAGCATAGTGACAGCATAAATTAATGTAGCCTATTAGTGAATTGCGTTATATTTTAATAATTTCTCTTAGTTTTTACTAACTTATATCTTAATACGATATTTAGCTCAAACATTGTCTTACGTTTCATAAATCATAATATATTTCATCATCATCATCATCATCCTCCCTTGAATCCCAGTTTAACCAGGGAATGATCCGGTGCTCAATGGAAACTACATACACATATTCAAATATCTAAGATGCACTACAAGAGAATACGGCATGTACTGAATAGTTTATCATCAAGGTAGCTAAACGAAGAACATACATGTACATAAATGTTTTCTCAAATGGATCTTATAGATGCTTGCCGACGTAAGAAAGGGTATTTTAGTAAATATTGTAATATCCACTGTTCTTAAAAATTGAACGTAACACATGTGTGAACGCATGTTGTAGCGGCTAGTCTGAGAAACAGAGCGAATCATTGATGCGAGAGGTTACAAAATTGCTTTAAAAATTTCTGTTAAGGGTTTACCGGGTGAAAAAGGAGCAGAAGGTCGTAACGGATCGAAGGGGTCCTCGGTAAGTTGTTTACTCGTATTATTTATCTATTGCTAACTGCAATTAGACTTTCTTTTTCTTTCTTTTGTCCAATAGGTTACGCAAATGACATTGAGCGCGTGATTTTCAGATTTTTATTACTTGCTTGTTGTTGCTGTAGATTGTTGCAGCAAGCTTAAATTTGAGAATAATCTTTCATCACCATATCGATATTGTTCAAACCTGTCCGCACTCGGTCTTCCAAAGTGGTAGCCCATTCATGTACCAACTGAGCCAGTCAACGTTTAACTTCGCTTATGATGCGCCCTCTCTTAGCTAGTGCGTTAAACTACTTTTCTCGTGTAGAGCGAAGAATATTTGAAAGATATTGAACATTTTGTCTTTTCTGCTGTAAGTATATTTATAAAAAGCTTTTCGCCTACACTAATTGGAAATCTCATTGAAATAGAAATGTAGCTTAATGTTTATCTGTTGCATCATATTTTGTCCATTGTGTACTGATTTTTTAGCATTAATCTTGTGGTAAACCGAATTTTTAAGATATTATGATGTTTACGTGTCCATCACATTAACTTCTTGTGATAAATGAAAAGTAAAATATTCATATTTTTATATTTCATCATCGCCATCATCTTTTTCTTCCCTAGAAGCCCAGTTTAACTATGATCGGGATACGAATGGACCTTCTCCAATCCTCTCTATCCGACACCACATCATCAGACAGTCCCCTATTTTTCATGCCCTTCTTAGTCACCGCATCCCACTTAGTCACCGCATCGCATCAGTGGTGGTCTACCTCTCTCTAGCTTAACATCTATCTTTCCCACCAAACTCTCTTTACTATGTTTCATAAGTTTAAAATAACTATACATTAAATTACTTATTTGTAAAATACTAATTTAATTTTTAAGCCTAGCTAATTGTCTTTCCTCAGGGTGACGTTGGACGAAGAGGTGAAAGAGGAATACCAGGACAACCTGGTAAACAGGTAGCAGCTTTCTATTAAATCAACCCATCAATTTTTCAAAAACTAAAATTAATTTCTAATAAAAATCAATTAGCTCATTTGATTGCCTTTTGGTTTGCTGAAGTCAAAGTAACTTGTAATGAAGTTATCGAACGTTGAAGCCCTAATGTTGAAATTCTATATGGCTAGTCGTATTTTAGATGGTGAGTCGTATTTTACCATATGGAGGGTATTCATGCATTCATTCCTTGTTCCATTCTTATTGTGCGTTTTAGTCTAATATTTCGGAATGAATAGGTAGCATGTCGTAAATTATGCAACATCAGGGCCAGGTTTAAGCGCACGCCTTTTCCCTGTTTTCGGGGCACTAAACTGCATTTCGAGACGCTTACTGTAAAAGTAATTAAGTACTAGTATTTAATTAAAATTAAATTTATCAGGTATGTAACGTGTTAGATTTTTGTATGTTTATATCATATATATATATATATATATATATATATATATATATATCAATAATAGTAATTGAATATTCATTTAAAATATCATGTTATAGTTTGTGTGTTATGTTTATGTCAGGTGGGTCACGTGTTAAATAAAAGGCAATTTTGATATGAGCTTATCATATTGATCTTGTCTTATGTATGCGATGTTAACTACACGTAAATTCAACACTTGACTCTTGTTTTTATTCGTAGGGCCCCGCAGGTCAGCCGGGTCTACCCGGTCCACTAGGGCTGGCCATACCCAAGGGTCAGAGGGGCGAGTCAGGCCTGCCCGGAGAGAACGGGCTTCAAGGGGAGGCGGGTCCTCGTGGACTTCCAGGCTTCCCAGGACTTACAGGACTTCCGGGAACTGCTGTATGTCTCTCTCTTAGTGTGCTCTCTCTCTCTCTCTTAGTGCACTGCCTACTGGCAGGTTCATGTTATATAACACCTCCGCTCTTCTCTGTCTTCCGCCTTCCTCTTCATTTTCACATATGAGTGGGTCTTTAAATCATCTAACATAAATAATCTCGACCTGCCCCTGCCTCTTTTTCCTTCCTGTATGTCTATCTAATGAAATAGCACTTAACACGAGCATGAATTGCGCATGAAAGAAATTCTTAAATAAATTTGATAGATCCTAGTATTTACATTAACCAAGAAGCTTGTTTCATCACAGAGATAAATGGTTTTGACCAAGCCTGAATATTGCCTTTAACTTGGAAAAGCAGGGGTTCCTGAGGTGGTATCTCATTGTATTGCACAGCTTCTGTCGCATAAATGCTTTAAAATGCTTAAAAACAGTCATAAAATGTCAGTAAATGTATGTTTTGCGTGTCATAAAATGTTTTATTCGCATTTTATGACACGGGTAGTTTACTGTTGATTTATATTGTCCAGACTATATGCAGGAATATATAGCACTTATATTACACAAAAATATAAGTTATTCTTCGACTAATGTTGACTGATATATGCCACTAAAGTCATGAATTGTAAATCTACCATAAATCCAGATTAACTGACATTTCTCCATTGACAATCGCGTAGGTCATTTTGTTATATCTTCCGACTCGTTTGTTTTCTGCATAAGAGTCTACTGAAGTCTCTATTCCTCTTTTGTCAAAATCGTATGTTCAACCACAGACGACAATTTCTTTTTCTCTCTCTCTCTCTGTGTTTCTCTCTCTGTCTCTGTCTCTCTCTCTGTCTGTCTGTCTGTCTGTCTCTCTCTCTCTCTCTCTCTCTCTTGAGTGCAGTGACTAATGGTTTAAGGCTCAGATTCCTATGCAATACTACCCGCCAGAGTTATAGCTATTTGAAGACGCCGTTGATTAAGAAATGACACTTATTAAATTATTATAGAAATGATTATACGTAGCGTTGATATTGTTGTTTTAATTAGGGCGGTGCTGGCCCAGTGGGGCCTAAAGGAGAGAATGGATTTAAAGGATATCGGGTATGTTTTTCCTACACTGCATTTGGTAATAGACTCATTAGATATATATTTATATCTATGAAATTAATTAACTACATTTATTTAGTAGATCAGAAGTAATAACTGAAGATGATTGTGCTGTGTAAAATAAACCCCTGAATATAGATAGACGTCTAGTTCCATTTCCTGCTGAATCTATGACTTAATCTTCGCATAAGCACCAATCTAACACTATCCTTTGTTTCTTTTTGACCTACTAATTGTCAAGAGTATTTAAACAGTTGGTGTGATCTTAGTGCTCTGTCGCTTCTTACGACACGTGCAGTTAACGGTTAGTTTATTTTCAATGTTCCGAACAAAAAGGGAAAATCTATTATAAATAGACTAAAAACATTAATACTATGGATACATTAAATAAGTTTAAAAAACTCTATTTCTAGGGCCCCACAGGAGCGCGAGGTGAGCAGGGAGCCCCAGGGACCGCTGGTCTCCCTGGTTCAGATGGCTACGCTGGTCGTCCGGGAAGACGAGGAGAATCGGGGCAGCGAGGCCCCAGGGGTGGACCAGGCGTGATAGGGCTAAACGGCTTGCAGGGGAAACCAGGGCCTTCCGGCCCAGCCGGTCCAGATGGGTCCATAGGAGTTCCTGGGTCCAAGGTTTAGCTTATATCTTTAAATATTTATTTATTTATCATTTTACGTGTGTCTTACGGTAAAGTTTTCATTCATCATCATCATCTTCCCTTAAATCCCAGTTTAACCTGGGTCTGGATACGAATAGACCTTCTCCAGTCCTTCCTGTCCCACACCATATCATCAGTAAATCCCCTATTTTTCATGTCCTTCTTAATTACCGCATCTCACGTCAATTGGAACGTTTTCATTAATTTAATTAATTAATTAATTAATTTCATTAGTTAATTCGTAATTTGAGTTTTAATTTAATCATGTAGTTCTTGATAATTCTAATAATTCTAGTTGATATGGCAGCCGCAAAGTTGGTTTGTAAGTTCTGAAGTAAACAAAGTAATTGGATGAGTGAATAGATTAAATCTGAAATAGTTTTAATTCGGTTTATTATTTATTTCGTGTAATATTTTCGATCTTAAAAGATACATTTTTCTTTACAAGAATTACTAGTATTTGTTGATATAGCAGCACTAATAAGTAGTTAAATAGTTTTCAAAAAGATAAATTACTTCCCTATTTTTAAATTCAAGTCATTAAACTAAATTTAATATCCTTTCTTAATTAGTTAATTTCTACAGGAATTTATGGTTTCACTGAGCCTTTTTATTTCAAATGCTGTTGATAGATATAGTGTCAGATTTTTTCGTTTATCCGTTCATTTCCTCGTTATATTATACGGTTCATGTTTACAAAATTTTGTATCGCTTCTAATGTAGTTCTCTTTGTCGTCTACAGTTTTTACTTAGCTCTCCCTTACAACACGAACGGCTATAGTTGATTTATTCTTTACTGTCTCATATAACAACATAAATATTACAGAATTTATCTTAACGTATGATTACAATCATAGAATCATCGATAACTTGTCCAGATCAGTTAAGAATTCATTAGTCATTAAAAAAGGAAACACGAATTATAGTGAAATGATCAACTGTGTTGATATCTGTCACTTTTTAATACCACATGTTTAAACCGTTAGGCAATTTAGACCATTTTCCGTATAACCAGTCCGGTGAATGCGCGAGATTTTACTCTCAGATCAGCACGACCGGGAATCGAACCCGCGAGAGTTCAATTAACCTCAGGATCTGTCCTTTAAAACTTCATAACGTTACAACTACGCTTTTGAGACATTCCTTTAACTACTAGTGATTCAGTCAATTAAAAAATTTACGACGATGCTAAAAATCAAATTTGCGTTGATTAGGGAGGAGTGGGAGAGAAGGGTCGGGAGGGGAGACCCGGGGACCGGGGTCTACCCGGGCAGCCTGGGACTGATGGTCTGAAGGGGGAGGATGGGATGGATGGAATACCGGTAAGAATAATCTACGCCTTGGACTGTCACGAATTTATTTATCTGTGTTTCTTGATTTGTTTCCATCTATCTCTCTCGCTCTCTGTGAGTTTCTTTCACTGCTTTACCCTCACATTTTCAGTCTGTCTGTATATCTGTCTATTTCTCTTTCTTTCTCTCTCTCTCTCTCTCTCTCTCTCTTTCTTTCTCTGTGTTTGGTTCACTGCTTTGCCCTTACATGTTCAGTCTGTCTTTATATCTGTCTATCGCTCTCTCTCTCTGTCTCTCTCTCTCTCCCTTTCTCTCTCTCTCTTTCACTTCTAGGAGTTGTACCACTTCAAGATGAAATGGTTCCTTTGCTTCTCTATGCGATCAGTTTCCTCATTTCTTGTCTAGCAAATTTCTCATTCAGAAATCCTAGTTAAATGCTTGTTATTTCATTACATGCTCTTGAAATAATAACTGTATGAATAGTAATAATTTAGAGGCGCTATAGGGCCTATACCACGGCGAGTGGAGGCGTTATACCATGGACCTGCCAGCAAGCAGTGCACTAAAATATATTAATAATTAAACTTAGTACTAATTAAATGCCTTGTTGAAGTTTATTTGTAACACTCAAGCTCGAGCAGTAGAAAGATGATCTAAAACTGCTTTAACTCTTCAGCCGCTGAGATAGTCACAATTCAATTACATAAATCACTCCACGTTCAACCCGAACACAGCCTTTCAATCCTTTGAAACAATTTGTCAACAATACTGATAATCGATTCCGTACTATTGATG
This sequence comes from Enchytraeus crypticus, assembly GCA_905160935.1. NCBI lineage: Eukaryota > Metazoa > Annelida > Clitellata > Enchytraeida > Enchytraeidae > Enchytraeus > Enchytraeus crypticus. The sequence continues at coordinate 2,459,994 of CAJHZI010000457.1, forward strand.
TACGATATATGTTACAATAAATAATGTGACTATTGTAATGTTGTAAATACTATAGTATTGAAGTGATGCTTAAATCTTTTATTATGTTTTTCTCTTATTAGGGCACATGTTAGAGTCTTCGGACCTTTGTGTCCTTTTCATTTCATGTCAATTGCTGTATTTTGTGAGACTTTTCTAAATCTATTGTGTGAAATGATTGAATCATTTAAAAAAAAGTACTAAACTGCCAGTTATTGCCACTCCATGAATATTATTACCGCAGGGACCCCCAGGATTTCCTGGCCCATTCGGGGCCCCCGGAGATCGGGGCTCGACCGGCACACCTGGGGAGAAAGGGGAGGGAGGGCCCCCTGGGTTACCTGGATTAATGGTAAGCCGATATTAGTGTAACTAAATGAGACGTTTTAATAGTATGCAAAGTTTTTAAACTACATGTACATAAATTATTTATTATTTTTGTTATTGTTATCTGCATTTATTATAGATTTATATCCATAATATGGATCAGAATACCGTGAACTGTTTTTAATTTAATTGTATCCTCGTTGGACATACGTCAGATCCTTCTAGCCTGCATGTCTATTTTCACGCTGTTCTTTGCATAATGTACAATGTTATTATGACTTTCTTTAAAATAAATAATATATCTATCTATCTGTCTTAAAATCCCTATTTGTTTTCACCGTTTTAATTTTTTCAAATTTAACAGTAGTTTCAGCTCAAGTTTCAGCTACTACTACAAGTAGTTTAGTAGTAGCTAAGCCTCAAATTTAACGTTATATCAATATATGCACAGTTGAGCATCCACTGAAAATATTACTACTGATTTGTAATTAAGTTAACAGAATATAATTAGATCCTTTCTTAACGTTTGCGATAGCAAATATTCTAAGTAGCAGATGAAGGAGTACGGAATATTGCCCAATTTCCTACGTTAAAAATTAATTTGAACTGTTTTTAGGATAGAAGATTTTCACCGGTTACTGGATCTTGTCTACTTTTATTAGAGGAGTAAAAGTAGACAAAAGTAAAGTAGAGTAAAGTAAGATTGACCGGCTGGAGCCAGTGGCGAAGTCGGTAAGATACTCGACCGCGGATCAGTAGGTGCGGGGTTCAAATCCTGGGCTCACCCGTCACTGATATCGCTTTCGAGTGAGGAAACTGACGTTAACCTTAGCTTTACCAGCTTTACTTTGGTTTCATAGTGTTTGATGTTGTCCTTGGTGAAAGTAGCGCTCTAATTGCTGCTATTATTTTTCTTGCACCAAAGTTGAATTGTAAGGAAATGACTATGCTTGAGCCCTTTTTCAAACACAGTAATTTTCTTCAGATATCATACGATGTCAGTAATGGTGTTGTTGTTGCCATTGTTGTTGTTGAATGTGTTTTGTTGTTGTCAGGTTTACAATGTATTTCAAATAATTGTACTCTACATTATGAAGGGCACGAAAGTGTTGGTGTTGCCATTATAGTTTTTATCTGTTGACTATGTATTTCAAATTGAGCTCTGCATGATTTAGGGCATGAAAGTGTTGGTGTTGCCATTACAGTTTTTATCTGTTGTACGATGAATTTCAAATTGAGCTCTGCATTTTTCAGGGCATGAAAGGTTCTGCGGGTCTGCAGGGAGCTAGAGGAGCCAGGGGTGACGTTGGACTTCAAGGACTTCATGGGCCACCAGGCCCGGCCGGATTCATGGGACCTGAGGTTAAGCTATTAATGTATCAGCTTCGTATTATAAACAAACAACCAGTCAGTCAATCAATCAATCGATAAATCAATCAATCAATCAACAAACAATCACTCAATAATCAATCAACCTTTCAAACAAACTATCAATAATAAATCAATCAATCAAGCAATCTAATAAATAATCAATTGGTGATATCTGGCAGTTAGCAATATGCCATAGGCAGTATGCCATAATATGTCACTTGATCTTGATTCCAGGGTTCTCCGGGAAAGGATGGCATCCCTGGACTACAAGGGAAATCTGGAGATAGAGGATCACCTGGACCCACTGGTCCTATGGGACCTCCTGGGTCTTCTGGTCTAATGGTTAGAATAAACAAATTTCAATTAGCATGTTTGTTTTGTCGGAATTAACAACTAATTTAAATAATTTGTGTAACTTTTTTTAAACTTAATTTAATTAAGTTTAGTAAAAGTTATCTTGATAACCTTTATTATAACTTAATTTATTTTGAGTTCATTATATCGATATCATTTGTATTAATAACTTTTATTTTGAGACTGCTATATACTCATTCTGGATTTCAACGAATTAATAACTAAATGTGAACTTTGAAGGGAAACATATTTGCACTTCATTCTTTGACGTAGAACTGAAAGACATTTTTCCACGAAGATAAATAGATGCTAGAAGAATGCGAAGTGGTAAGTTTCTTGAGAAGGCATCTCCTATACAGAACTGAACATGCAGAGATAGAAACTGCCATAACTACTGCCGAATTGACAGCAGTATGAGATGTAAAATAATTAAAATTGCATTTTTGCGTAGAGCAAAGCTCTTTCTCTTTAATGGTTGCATTGCCTGATTGATTGCCTCGTTGTTTATTAGATGGACAGATTAATAAATTAATTGGCTAATTAGTTGATTAATTATTTCGCTGTTCTATGCTGACTTACTGATTGATTTATTCATTAATTTACGCTTGAATGTTGATAATTCCCATCGTAATATTTATAATAATTCTCTTGTTTCAGGGTTCCACGGGGCCAAGCGGTCCATCAGGACCCCCAGGAGCAAGAGGAAAGAGGGTATCATAGTTATTATTTATATACTCATCACAAATTATGTATATTAACGTTACTTCAGTAATTTCTGTCGAATAAATAACGTTAAGCAACTGTCATCTTATAAATCTTATTTGTACAATTGTTGTTGTAATATTTAATATTCTGGGTTGAGTTTAGACCTGAGACCTGCCAGTTGAACGTTTACTCTATAGTTCCTACGATAAGACTTATGCCAATCGTGCAATCTTCTGAATTAGTCACCCACTATGTTAAAATTTATGCCAGTGTATTGACCCACAATGTGCTTATGGTTTGTAAACACGAACTTGTACCTTGGATCAGTCGTTTGCAAGAATGCTAGAGAGAGACTTGAAAAGTAGACGTATAGGATATCTTACCGACGTCGCCACTGGCTCCAGTCAAGGCTAAGTAGACGTGCAGTAGGCCTGTTTTAAGTAATATGTGTGCCCGGAGTAGCTAAATTAAGCTAATGTAATACTATTAAATTCTGTGTTTAGGGTGAACAAGGGTGGAAAGGACAAGTTGGTTTACCTGGATTTCCCGGCCCCACGGTGCGTGAGCTTGACCTTTCTCGATTAAATATTAATATTATGATTAACATGCATATACTTTAACATGTATATCTTTTATTTGTTTATATATCAATATACTACTGTACATAATATCTAGGTTAGTATAGGTTAATGGATTGATATAGTGTCATTTAACTGTATAAATTGTTGTAACATTTTTGTAATGTAATATCAATTTATTAACAGCTTCAATGTATAATTTATTATTGTCCTCAATAAATTATAGTGTTCGTCAACAGCTACAAGGTATTGCTAATTTGTCAATAAGTTTGAAATAAAGTTACTAGAAATTTAATAATGATCATACCCTGTTATATCTTATCATACTCTGCTATATATTATGCCTTAATACACGAACTGTAAATTTACAATTGACTAATAATTCTAAAAGTTTCTTAATAACCTGTTTATAACGTAATACAATATAATGACAGCATAACAATATCTAGACTGTAATACTGTAAGCTAGTAATATTAGTAGGCCAATTAGTTAACGAACACCCTAGTATACCTTGCTGCTCACGTTTAAAATCTCTTAAACTTCAATTCGAAAGTGTAAGTCTTTTCTAATATACTATGGATTTCGAAATAGCTGTAATGATTTTCTGCTTTTCAAGTAATTAGTTTCAAAGGTTAACATAATTTAGAACAGTAATTTGTGCTTTCCTGCGGTATGTGATACAGATATCAATATATTATTATTATTATTATTCATTGACTACTTAGTATGTGGTACAGCTATCAATATATTATAATTCATTGACTACTTAGTATGTGGTACAGATATCAATATATTATTATTATTATTCATTGATTACTTAGTATGTGGTACAGATATCAATATATTATTATTATTATTCATTGATTACTTAGTATGTGGTACAGATATCAATATATTATTATTATTATTCATTGACTACTTAGTATGTGGTACAGATATCAATATATTATTATTATTATTCATTGACTACTTAGTATGTGGTACAGATATCAATATATTATTATTATAATTCATTGACTACTTAGTATGTGGTACAGATATCAATATATTATTATTATAATTCATTGACTACTTAGTATGTGGTACAGCTATCAATATATTATAATTCATTTACTACTCTCTGGCGCCATTGTCTCAGGGCCCAATAGGCGCGAGAGGAAAAGATGGAGAAAGAGGGGACGGTGGTGAGAAGGTAAGTCTTTAATGATAGATCTCTCGCTACCTTATTTTAAAATATATATATATATATATATATATATATATATATATGGAAGCTTATAGAACTGAGGAAGGCAATGCGAAATCACCTTAGAAGCCATATTATTCCCAAGCTATAGGCTACATTAAGATGTGGATAAGGCATAGCCATTTGTAAAGGGATTAACTCGTTAATCCCTTTACAAATGGCTATGAATATGGAAATAATATGAAAGCTTATACGATAAGCCCATCCAACCTAATAATTTCTGTTACATTTGTCTCCATAAGTTATTAGCTTTGATACCATAGTATTCCATTTCCTTTTTTCATCTTCTTTAATTATCGGAATGTACAAATTATAATCAGAGCGATAGTAATGTCTGAGAGTCAAATATATATCAGCATTAAAACATGCTGGTATATTCAAATTCCTATCCTTAGCTGAAATACATGTTAATTGATGTAGTTTCGCATGCCTTATCCGGACAATTAAGAACAGACCTACCACTACATGCATATCATAAAAGAAGTAAGCAGAAAGTGTAGAAACCAATGGGAAACCAACCACCTTTAGAAGTCAGAGTTTTCCTTGTTAAGAGCTACATAAAGAATATTGAATTACCTTTTGCGATGCATCACATTGTTGGTTAGCGATGTGCTAGTACTGAAAGTGAGGCCGACTTACTTTGTCGTAATTGTAGGGTGTAGGGTGTAGTACCTTTATAGTACTTAGTAGGGTGTAGGAGTATCTTATAGACCTGCTTAACTTTAACTTAAAATTAGGCCAAGGACATAAGTATATGTCGGCTTGTAAAGTACTCTTATGACCTTGCCATGTGTAGGGTGACAAGGGCTGGAGTGGAAGACCAGGAACACCCGGGCCTCAAGGGACGGCTGTGAGTATTCATAAATACGCCTCGCAATAACATATTTTTTATAACATGTATTTTAATAACATTTATAGTAATAACATTTATAGTAATAACATTTATAGTAATAACATTTATAGTAATAACTTTTATAGTAATAACATTTATAGTAATAACATTTATAGTAATAACATTTATAGTAATAACATTTATAGTAATAACATTTATAGTAATAACATCTATTTTAATAAAATTTATAGTAATAGCATTTATTTTGATATCATTTGTATTAATAACTTTTATTTTAGACCCTTATATTTCCATTTTGGATTTCAATGAATGTATGTGTACAAAAAACAAAGCCAAATCAAATTTTAACGTCAGTGTCAAACACATCTCATTAACGAGAGAACATGTTAACATGTTAAAATCTAATGCAAACATTAGATTTTAACTATTAGCTTATATAGATCCGTTACAGAATACTTAACGTATATGCGAATGGCTCTACCCAGAAACATATGATATAAATATTTTACAATTATGTTCCTGAGGATTAATTTTACTTTACTGTTAATATTTAAAATTCAACTGATGATTCCTCTAACATGTTATTTTCGAATTTTACAAAGAAAAGATAAAATTGCTTTCTCGAAAAGTTTAAAGTTGCGGAATTAGATTTTAATGTCTGGTTAATGCAATTTAAATTGATAAAGTCAAATCAGATATTTCCATTAGATTAAATTCAGCAGTAAATCTTCAATTAGTAAAGTTATCTACACTTACACTATTATCTACACAAGTATTAATAGATTGATAAGCCGATTTCATATACGAAAATAGACTTTGCCACACCTGTTTTGACTTTGGGCATACTAGACCATTTCCCAAATATTCCCATATTCCTCGAATGTCTTTTACCTAAGCAGTATGCCGAGTAATTTGTAAACATTCTTTTACTTCACATTTTATTCTGCTTAATGCATTTACTTTATTTTGTTCTTTTTTCTGAATGAAAATAAAATTTTTAAAGGGTGACGCTGGCGAGGTTGGGATATTAGGACCACAAGGTAGACCTGGTCGTAAGGTTAGTAGGATAATCAATCAATCAATCAATAAGAATTTAACGTCCGGTTCCACGCCATAAGGCAATGACAGGGACGTAATGTGCCATATCTATATTAGCTTATATACATGTACATTATGTTTCTAGTGTTGTGTACGTGACACTGAAGACCGTTAACTGCATGCGTCGTAAGAGGCAACTAATAGAAAATGGAACGTAAAACCACCATTTCAAGGGTTTAAATTGTTGATCTCTAGGGTATCTTTATTGAGCATGAAAGCAGACTGATTATTATGATGTACCTGTATGATTATGTATCTTAATTATGCCACTTGACAGAACGCTAGTGAGAGAGATATATTATATCTATCACCACCAGCATATTGAGTGTAAAATAAGCACTATCCTACTAACCTACTGTAGGTTGCAGTCATATTTAAATACAAATTATATATGTGAGGCTAAATATCATTTGAAATACTAATTAAAATATCAGTTATAGTATTATTATAAAATAATAAATATTAAATGTAATTTATACATTAATTAATATATTCTTACGCATATTATTTAAGTTGAAATGAAATGTTAAATGTAAATAATGTAAAATAATTAGCTATTGCTTACAGGCTGCTATTACTACTATTAATATCGAGTTAATCAAAGGTTAAACTAAAATCCTATTAGCATAATTAAAATAATAATTATGATAATAATAATTTCAAATAATCTAATTTTCAGGGAGAAGAAGGCTCAAGGGGTCCTCCAGGATTCGAAGGACCTGATGGTGGACCTGGAATGCCGGGATTACCAGTATGAATAAAATGTTTTGATTTTTCTTTTGAAAATGATTTTAGTTAATTGAAGTGACAGCGTTAATAGGAATCCTAGCTGACAAACGAAAACTGTAGGGTGTAAAGTTAACCCATGTCAGTGTAAAAATCTGCAGGCATAAATGACTAAGCTGGAAATTAGCCTCTGGTATCCTACTAAAATGATGTTTAAGGATCTCATCTGCTGTCACAAAATAACAAGTTAGTAGATATTTACATCTAAAGGCTTTTTCATAACAAGTACTTATGTAAATTATAAAATATTAACAAAATATAAATATAAAAACCAAAAACTTCGATGACTGATGAACATTAATTAATTATCATTATTAAATTCAATAATATATCGTAACTCTTATATTTGTTCCAGGGTCCAGAAGGTTATGACGGAGATGATGGACGTCCGGTTAGTTTGTTATCTCGAATATCATCGCTTCTCTCTGATAACTTAATAATCTACTTTGTTGTTTTAAAGATTCTTAATACTCAATCAAATATGATAACTTGATACGGCATAAAAACGCAAAAAAACAAGGGACTAAATGAAAAATCCAATAAATATTTCAGAAACTAAAATTTTCTCAAACTTAGTTCATAACTATCACTCAAATATTCTGCCTCGTATGTAGAAGCATATATCGTCACTTAGTTACGTTTTTACAGCCTTAATGTAATATATAATATTGATGTATCTGTCTATGTTTATATCAATATATATGTATCTACGTCTATAGTAATCTACGTGTATATCTATATCTACATCGATGTATTTGTACTTTTAATAATTTTTAAAACTGCTATCCAAATGAAATGAGCTGTGTGCTAATTTTTAGGGGCCAAGTGGACCACCGGGACCCCCGGGCCCTCCTGTGAGTACAAATATTTTAATTTAGTGTTTTTTGCAGCTATTAGCAATTTAATCATTAGCTTTTGCAAAGTTTTATAACACAAGTAATAAATTTTAAATTTACAGTATTTCGATTTGCAATATTCGATAAATATTAATTAGTAAATGTTACAAATTATAATTATTATTATATTTTAATTCAATATATTTGCTATCGCTGCTATTGTTATGGTCTTAATAATGTAAGGGTGATATTATAATCTTTATAAGTGCAATTTATTTATGAAATTGATACACCGAGATAATCTGTTGAGTATTGATTAAGTTCAAAAGCTAAAATCAAAAGCCCAGTTTAGCCTCAGATTAATGGTCATATTCACTAGCGAGATAACACACTGTTTAAACGTCAACAGTGGCGTAAACTACGGATTAGTCTTCACAATTTGGAATTCTGTAAGCTTGAATCGCAGTTTAAAGTGATGCGTAGCTGCGCCTCTCAACAGAGGCGTAAGTGATCTGCTGATCAAGACGAGCTTAGTGAATATGGGTATAAGGAAAAGTTTCTATTGACTAGTGTAATTATTTACACGTATGTTTTCATGATACTCCACAAGTGATCCGCTGATCAAGACGAGCTTAGTGAATGTGGGTATAAGGAAAAGTTTCTATTGACGAGTCTAATTATTGACACGTATGTTTGTTTTCATGCTATTTCAATGGCAGGGACCCCCGGGGGAGGCCCAAGGTGCTGCAGCCTATATGTGGGGCGGAGCTTACAGTAGGCCTAAGGGCCCTGACGTCATGATGGTTTGTTGATCTATTTATAGTATTGATAGCCACGAGTTTCGAACGAATTCCTCTTTGCTAACATCCTTGAAATGCTGAATCTGAGAAAGAAAGAAATTAGTTTTTGGAAAGCTGTGTTTGAAATTGAGATTTATACATTTAGGAATAATAAAGTAACCACTTTAGGTGCCTATTGCAGGAAGGCTTTAATCTTCTTGTACTGAAAAAGCGAGAGACGGATATATCTAGAGAGAGAGATATATATATATACAAAGACTGAGAAATATTATCAGCATTTATAATTGCAATTACGTGCTGAGTATTTGACTGACTGACTGAAGAATTGATTGATTTATCAATTGATAGACTAATTGCTCTACCTTATTGTGCCTAATTATGTGATGTTTGTATGATATCCAGCCTAATAAAACTCATTGTTTACGCATTCACTCACATATACGTATGTGCAACTGCACATTCTCATACATGTATATGTCTCATTTTATTTATGACATGTTATATCATATTACGATATGTTATGCTATGCTATTGTTTGTTCTGCTATGCTAAGCTATGTTATGTTATGCTATTTTATGCTATGAAATGATATGTTGCTATGCTATGCTATGTTATGATATGCTATGATATGTTATGCTATGCTGTACTATGCTAATGCTATGTTATGTTGTACTATGTCTGCTCATAGCGCGATGAACAGATGGAGGCACCAGTTGAGTTTAATCTCGTAAGTAAACCACTTTTTCAGCAATTGAAAACCTTTATTCTGCAGGAGGGGATATACCATGCTATCTAATAGCAATTCAAACAAGTCCTTGACGCCGCCTTCGGGTGAAGAGAAGGCTTTAAAACAGAAATGATAAAATAATTGAAGTTGTCAAAACGTTGATAATGTTGAATATAAATGTGTGAAAATATGCTTACAGAAATAAATAAACTGTCAACTAAAGTTTTTATATTGTATACGACATTCAGAAAAATAACCAAACTAATGTATTAATGATTTAATATTTCCGTAGATATAATTGACTATAAATTTAATCTATAATCTTTAATATAGATAAATACATTAAATACAATTAAAGATTTCATTTAAATATCTCATTCATTTATCAGCTGATAATTATATATCTCATATTACTTTATCATAAATATGTTAATGCCATATTTTATGCATACTCTACACCACTACATTCTCATATATACATGTATATGGAGTACGTTTAATCCTGTCCCATTCTGTGGTTCTGCTATCAATTGTCATTAATATTAATGGGCTCAATATTATATCTAAGACCACTTCTAATGCTGAATGTCTTACTAAAATTTACATTTAAAAGCTAAAAAGCTAATGTTAACGTCAGTTTCTTCACTAGAAAACGATGTCAGTGACGGGCGAGTCCAGGATTTGAACCCCGCATATACTGATCCGCGGTCGAATACCTTACCGATATTACCCTGGCTCCAGCCAATTAAGCCTATCTTGGCAAATAATGGATGATAATTAACATAGGGGTTTTAGTTCAAGTTCTCTCTAGTTTCAGTTCTAGTTCACGTTCTTCCTAGTTTCAGTTCTAGTGCAAGTTGTATTTTGCAGGGAGAAGAGACGAGTCACGAAGATCTTCTGCGGATAGCTGAGGTCCTGGAGGCGATGAGGATTCCAACTGGGTCCAGGGAAAACCCTGCTAGGACGTGCAAGGAACTGGCAGCTGTCAACAGGAAGCTGGAAAACGGTTTGTGATGGAAGTAAAGCTAAGGTTAAGGTCAGTTTCCTCACTCGAAAGCCGTGTCAGTGACGGGCGATCCCAGGATTTAAACCCCGCACATACTGATCCGTGGTCGAGTGTCTTACCGACTTCGCTAAGTCAACTTTAAAGTATTGAGCATCATAAAATTATATCTATATATGATTAGTCGTTAGTAGACAAATAGTCAGCTTAGTTTAGCGTTATATGATCGTTTATTGTAAGTGTAATGCCTAGACGATGTTTCGAATCCCGGGCCTATTGCTTAACAGACAAACGTGTTATCGGCTAGCCTTCAGCAGGTACTGAATACTAGTCGGGTGTCTGATATTAGACTGATACATGTATATGCCAAATACAAATAGGTGATCTTTTGATATATCAATGTTGTCTTGGTAATATTCTTTCGTTTAAACTTTGCTTCTAAAATGTTGAATCTAAACTATTGTTTTTAAAATGTTACTGCTAGATTGCTCAGAAATATTGTATTTCATGCGGTAGAATAGTAATATGTTTACTTTTATTTACTAGCATCATGTAGAGTGATTTATTACTTCAGTATTCGAACCCCAAGATCACGTAATTTCTCAAATAAGATTTTTATCGCTATAAACTTAGCTATCCTATCAGAGTTCATAAAATAAACTAATATAGCCTATTTATTATTGATTTTCTTATTTTTACATCACAGGCTTATTTTATATTTTTTGCACATTCGTCCCTTACATCATCCTTGTGTGAGGAAACGGACGTTAAACTTTTAGTATTATTATTATTATTTCATTCTCTCAGGGCTATATTGGATAGATCCCAGTCTAGGTGGTTCAGCTGATGCCTTTCAAGTCTTTTGCGACATCGCTAACGGGATGAGCTGTATCGAACCAGAAGTTAAACAGGTCCTAAACATACAATTTTAGTACATTTCAAGTATATTAATTTGTTACTATGAAAAATGCACAAACTTAACTCCATATTTTTATATTAATCACTGTTAAATATGCTTTATCCAATTCAATTACTTGGGTTTAATTGGCCAATTGAGAATATTCGGTAACCGAAGTTAGTCCCATGCTTTTTAAATTAGATAATAATATTTTGATTTATTACCTTTTTTAAATCGTCAAATTTATCTATAGACTATGAATTTACGATTGTTAAGCTCTTGCAGTAAAGGCATATGACATCAAAGACAAACTAAAGTATTACTTAATTTATAAAACTGGTTAGATAACTGAATGTATATAGCAAAAAAGGAATTGCAAGGAGCATCTTATTACATACCATAAGCATTGCATTTACATCGGCTATATAATGTAGGTTTCTTATCAGCAAAATATAGTTATGTTAATTCTAAGTTTCAATGTTACAGACAGGAATGGAAGTTGTGCATACATGTAAGGCGTTTATAGTAAATTGAGGACGTACTACTATCTATCGGACCTACTACTATCTATCGGACCTACTACTATCTATCGGACCTACTACTATCTATCGGACCTACTACTATCTATCGGACCTACTACTATCTATCGGACCTACTACTATCTATCGGACCTACTACTATCTATCGGACCATAGACCTATATCTGACAATTTTGTTTAGGTGGACAAGGGTCATTGGTTCACTGGAGAAAACAAGGAGAGAAAGAATCTATGGTTTGGACTGGATATGGAACATGGCTTCACGGTCTGCTAACTTTTTTATTAATAAAAATAATAAATTTTATTTTTTAGAAATAATGAAATTAAAAGTACTAACGGGACAAAAGAGGTGACAGCAATTTAATTAATAATTAATTAATGAAAGTGAACGAAATTCTTTTAAGCAGCATTTTAAAAAAATTTGTTGTTTATTGTTGTTATTTTGTTTGAGTTAGTTTGTAAAGTGTAGTGGTTGGAAATAAATAAATAAATAATTTGTTCAATAAAAGAAAATAAATTATTTCAATATACTTCCATTGTTTATTTTGATCGTGTAGCTGCGCTACAAAGCCACGCCCACGCAGCTGCGGCAGCTGCAGCTGCTGAGCCTAAGAGCTGAGCAGAACATAACAATTCACTGTCGTAACTCAGTCGTACACTACGACGCCGACAAGAAGTCTTACGCCTCAGCGGCCGTTTTCTTAGCTCACAATGACGTTGAGCTCGTGGCGCGAAAACCTGTACGATACAGATACAGCGTTACCACTGACGACTGTCAGGTAAAATCTCTCATTCTGATGAAAAGCTGGTGAATTTTACGTTAAGTTTTGGTAAACTCTGATGGAATTTATCAAAATATATTATTTACTAAATGTAGGTTTAATTATTTATCTATGCAACTTATTTATTGAACTTATGTATTTAATAGCAAAAATTGTCAGTACTGATAAATAATTGTCAGTTTGGTACAAGGCGCTAATGCGGAGCTGAACACGATCCTAAGAATGCAGCCCAACAATGATAATGTCTTTAATCTGACGGCGAGGACGACGGCCCCATTGATGTACCGCGATCATTATTCTGATCTCAATAGTGCTAGATGTTGTCATTGATGAATGTAGCACACTAATTGTTGTTATTATTATTATCCTTGTCTCTAGCTATTGAATTTCAGTTCGTTATTCTTTGTACATCTAATCCATTTTTATTGTAGTTATTATGCAATGGATAAAGGGCCCCATACATTAATCTTCACGATGATAGCTAAGTTTAAAGCTCGTTTCATCGCTATAACTGATATTATCTGACACTACCGGATCTGAATTAAATTGCTACGGGCTTATCCGATGGATTGTTGACAAGTTATTCGGCAACGGATCACAAGGTGCAAGGTTCAAATCTAGTGCTCTTCCTGACATGCTATCAAGCAGGAAATGAAGATAAACTTGGCTTTAAGCAAAATGTTCTGTGACTATGTTAGCCTTCTGAACGCGTATCTAATATATGTGCCTAACATTCGTATTTTCTCGCAGTACCGACTGAACAAATGGGCAAGGACCGTATTTGAATTCAAGACCCACAAGTCTAGAAGACTTCCCGTTGTCGACTTCGCATTGTCAGATGTTGGAGAGAACGATCAAGCATTTGGAGTGGACATTGGCCCGGCTTGCTTCTATTAGCATCTCTGCTGTTGTTAAACCTTTTAGTCTATAGCTTTAATCCATAATTATTCTGTTTAAAGCCTAGTGCTGTGTTTTAAAATACTGTGTTGTCAAGTGCAGACCGTTGTTTATGAATGAGTAGTTATCATTAAAATTAAAGATAATATATTTTAATTTTTATATTGTAGTATCCTGGCATCGCCACTTGCTAGGAAACTGACGTTAATTAACATTAATTTTTTTTAGCTTTTATCCATTTTTAGCACTGCCACGTTATTTATTATACTTGTGATAATTTCTTTTACATGTATATTATGCATTACACGTAATTTAGCTTTTTATTGTATTTTAGTTAAATGTTAAAAATAAATACAAACATAGAAACCCATTGAACGGCCAAACTCTTGGTGAACTTGCCTGATAAACATGTACCGGCTTATTAGTTATTACTCCATGCTAACGGGATTGCCTGAAAGGCAAAGAGTTACAGCTTCTGAACGAACTTATGACAATACACTTGTGATACAGAAACAGACGTTAAAGTTAGATGTATAGGTAATTAGGTAGTCTAAATCAGGTTTGAATCGGAAAATTATAACATACTTTTATGACTGAACTTTCATGTCAATTTTAGCTTTTCAGTGTCATAAAAATGCGCAATAAACTTTCAATCGATTTCAAGGTATTGGTAAAAAAAGATTTAATTTACATTAAATGAATTATAGCCCTAAGTCCAACATTTGTGATTCAGACCATACTGCATCCCATTGAGCCCCACTCTTGATAATGAATAGCAATGCAATGTTTTGCAGAAGAAATTGAGGACCAGACATATGTGTAACGTCGTATAGTGTCAAGTTTCGGTAAGATACTCGACCGTGGCTCAGTATGTGCTGGTTTAAAATCCTGGGCTCCCCCGTCACTGACATCGCTTTCGAATGAGGATACGGACATTAAATTTAGCTTTTTTAGCTTTTTTTACAAGTTAAACCGTTATGCAATCTGCTCCATTTTCAGTGTGACCAGTCCTATGAATATCCGAGATTTACGCTCAGATTAACGCGGCCGGGAATCGAAATCATTAGAGATCTATTCAACACAGGATCTGCCATTTTAAACTTCATTGAGACATTCATGCATACCTGATTTGAATAATTAAGTCACGTTCCTAAGATAAGTCGTGATGGCTGAAGATGACTACATTACATGAGATGATTCAGAGTCTAGGTTATAGCAGTATGAGAGTTATTCTAGCGTTGGTACTAAGAGAGAGTCTGTAGATAAGCCGGCAGCTTGATATTTCGAGCTATTGATAATGTCACCCGCACGATGTATATCTTGACGTCGTCCTATAATATAATTAAACACTTTCCAGAAATACAGTATGTAGACATTCCATTTCGACCTGATTAACCCAGTACATATCTAAGATTGTTCTCTGATTAATATGACCAAGAATCGAACCGAGAATCACTGAGCAAATGAAGCACAGGCTGCTCAATGCACATACCCACTAATATGTATATACTTGCAGTGTAAGTCTTGATCTGCCACAACTAGATATATAAATTTATCAAGAACAATTTAATAGATTTGTTTTTCTACAGTATATTTTAAAATATTACAGTAATTGGCGAGATGCATGCACACCGATTGCTGTTTATTACAGAATAATTAAAATTAGTTTTCACTAGGCTGCAAAAAGACGCAAAAGCATCTTTAGTATTGAATCTTCATTATTTTCCTTTTTTAGCTGCAAAATAGCTTACAATAGTAATTATGTCGATATTTATTAATTGGTAACATTCAAGTAGATACTGACACAATTTCGTGACTCTCTATCAAGACTCTTACCTCAAGAAAGACTACACGATTATTACTAATTATAGACTACGATAAAGTTAACAGCGAGGTTCTTGAGTTATGAATCATTAGTAATGATAATTTTCTACAGCGCAGCTATTCTTGAAACTGCTGTGGTTTTAGATGACAATGTGCAGCAATTCTGTGTTTTATATAAAGCACCTAACCCCTGAATCACATATAACAATTTAAACATTGCACTGTCGCGTCCAGAGTTATGCTTTTAAAGTTTTAATGTAGACCTGTATTTTAAATATTTGTGTTCTGATGCCCATATATAACTTACGTTAACAGTAATGTAATTTCTTGGTATTGGATTTAAATAATTTATTTAATTTATTGTCTAGAGATCAAACCTAATGCCCTCTACTCCTTGCAAAATTACAGCTAATTTGTAGTATGTTATATATATATATACTGTATATATATATATATATATATATATATATATATATATATAGATAGATAGATAGATAGATAGATAGATAGATAGATAGATAGATAGGAGTAATTTTATATGAAATTTTTGAAAGAGTTAAAGGCATGGACCTGCCGTTAGGCAGTAAGCTGAGAGGTAATTTGGAGATCATTGCTGCATTACTTGCAATACGCACAGCACCGGAATATTTTCAAGCATATCATCCACTAAATCATCCAAATAGATTAACTCAATTTACTCTCCAATACCCTAATAATATATGGAATTAAATAGCTATATACATGTACAATCGCTATTCTCTGTTTTAGCTTAATTCAGGGTTGAGTTTAATTCGAGGTAACAAATAAACAGAATATAATATTTGAACGAGATATGAGAAGTAACATTGCTGGTTCATTGTGCTTAACTCTTTGCACGACCATGCTGTCTCAGTTGTTATTGTGTCTTACCACAGAGACAGTTAACTGTTTCTACTGCACATCTTTGAGGGACACATCCTGTGCAGATCTTGTGAACACTCAACTCGGGACGTGCAATGGAACCGTTTGTGCCACATATATAACACAACACGGTAAGGTATAGTCTCTCTCTCTCTCTTTCTCTCTCTCTCTCTTTCTCTCTCTCTCTCTTTCTCTCTCTCTCTCGGGCTTTGCAAATGACAGATCCAGTATTCTTATTCACAATTTGATGTCACTCTCGGTTGAAAGCCCTTATTCTCACCGTAATATAGGCTCTGTAGCTTGAGAATAATGGTTTCTAATGTGGTTTTCCGTGGCCTTTCTCGCTTCTTGCTTAGTCGTCTCTTACAACATGTGTTGTTTATGGTTAGTCTATTCTTCTGTGGCCCCGACACAATACGGTAAGTAAGTTAATACCTGTGATTAAATGACCATGTGATTAAATGTCGTCATCGCTTTGCAATATCGTATCTGTGGTTTGAAATATAAGCTCTCCCTGACACTAATACTTATTTTAAAAATACTACTGATACTGTCCGTAGTTAAATTAATACTGGTTGCAGTTGTTTTATGTTATTGATATTAAATAGCTGCTTCATTACTAACTGCATTACACTGTACTGTACTGCATTCTATTTATATGTGTACATTTTACTGCTGGAGCCAGTGGCGACGTCGGTAAGATACTCGAATACCGCGGATCAGTATGTGGGGGGTTCAAATCCTGGGCTCGCCCGTCACTGACATCGCTTTCGAGTGAGGAAACTGACGTTAACATTAGCTTTTTTACCCTCGAATGAGTCGTTGATTGTAAATCTAACTCTGACGGCAATAGAACAAAAGCTGTAAACTCAACTGCTTCGGCCATATCATCAAAACTCAAGCCAACCATCTTTATTTAAATTGCTTAATCCGTAGTTTCTGTTATTCTGTTCAGTCGTTATTTTTTAATTTCTTGTTCTGCTCATACTGCCATGTATCTTTGGTGAATAAAGATCATATATACATGTATATATCTATCTATCTATATATATATATTATATATATACATGTATATATTATATATATATATACATGTATATATATATATACACATGTGTACATGAATATATATATATATATATATATTCCCTATAATATATATATATATATATACATGTATACATGATATATATATATATATATATATATATTCCCTGTGTTGTGCTCGGGTGTGGTTGGGCCACTGCAGAATAGGGCAACCGCAAAAAATCTGCCGCGTGTACGTAAGAGGAGACGACTAAAGGCAGGAGCTGAGGATGGCAAGAGGAGACCCACCTCACTATAAAATATTTTCCCCCAGGATTAAATGGTAATTAAGCCACCTAACTGAGGAAGGCAACGGGAAACCACCTCAGAAGCCATATTTTTCTCAAGCTATAGGCTACATAAGGTATGGAAAGGCATAGACTTTGTGAAGGGATTGTTGATCTAAGGAGTGCTCTTATGGAGCGAAAAAGCAGAATTTTAGTATGAATATGTACCTTGAACCTGCCACTTGGCAGTGCACTGAAGATATATATATATATAATGTATATATATATATATATATATATATATACATGTATATATATATATATATATATATATATATATATATATTAAACTATGCTTAAACACCTTATGAGTAAATGCAATAAAATTATTGCGTAACATGAATGTAAAAATTTTATTTCTAATTCCGCAGATGGCATTCGGCACGTATCCAGAGGATGTCCGGTGAGGGATTTACAAGTCGGATGTCGCTCCACCTCCAGAAACGGATTTGACTTGACCTTGTGCACATGTGAAGGTCATTTCTGCAATACTTCCCGGAAAAGTCTATCTCAAACATCTCTTCTAGATAAAATCGTCACACTTTTATCAACAGTTTCAATTTTTGCTCTGAGCCGTTGATCTTCTGAAAATTTAAATTATTCCAGAGTTTTATGTAAGAACTTCGTTTAATTTTATCAGGTTAAACATTTGTAAAATTATCTGTTTAGCATTTCCGATAAAGGTTATGTCCCTGTATGCTGTAGGCTCTTCTTTATTATTTATAATAGTATAGAGAAATCTAATTTTGCCACAATCAATCTGGGATTGGAATTAGTGGTCCTCAGCTTATATGACAAGTGTGCTACCAAATTAGCAATTCAATATATGCTAATAACATCATATGTTCATGCACTACTATTGAGTGTAATATACTTTATTTTAAGTATATTAGAATTATATTATTATTGAGTGACATTATGTCCTTTTACAAATATTTTTGATTGAGAAGCCAATGTTCATTAGTAATAGAAATTGCAAGCATCTACTAAACTATTAGCAAAACTCTAAATCATATCAATTAGAGTTATTTTATTGCTAACCTTATTTGAAAATTTTTGCTGTTCATTGCATGTATAATATAGAATATAAATAGATCTATACAAATATCGCATTTATTCAGAACATAATAATAGAACTGTAATATCAATCAAAAACAGAACAGCAACATTTGGAGTGTTACTATGGTCAATAACAAAATTGAAAACCATTGAACAACCAGCCATAACGAACAGCAAAAACACAAGGGTCCAAAACTGTGCATGTCTAGAAAATCAGTTAAATAAATTCAGTTCAAAGCATATAGATGTAACCAGTTACAGGTAATTGTGATATTAAATTTTCTTTGCAATGGAGTACTTAGTCAAATAATTAAATTCGAAAAGAAAAACTTAAATAACATTTATTAAGAGATTCATCAGATTTGCCAATTCAAAATAAAACTAAAATCTTAAAGTCAAGTTTGAATCTCCTAGAGATCATTAACTACATGAATAGGCTTAATTCATGTTAGATGAAGTGGTTTTTAGAAGAATTAGTTAAAACAATGGTATTATATATCAGATTCATCATCATCATCGTCATCATCATCATCATCATCATCATCATCTTCCCTTAAATCCCAGTTTAACTAGGGTCGGGATACGAATAGACAGTTTATCCGTTTATATGTCAGATTATTTAAAGATAAAAGTAGCTTCGGAAAATTCTCATATCGGAGCATTGTGGCCTAAATCCTAACCGTCAGACTTTTCCCTTGAAGTTGTCTGCATATATTAAGAACTGAAACCAATTTTATCGTCAGTTTCCGGCTCGAAGGCATGTTGGTGATGTGAAGAGAAATGGCTTTGAAAGCTGCACCTACCGATCCGCTGTCGAACAATATGCTAAAAAATCCACCGGCTCAGCCACCGGTTTATTGCATTCTTCTGTATTCTTTTTCTATTCTTTTTGTCACCTAGAGAGATATCGTCTGATTAAAATCTACATGTGGTGCGTAGTTATTTTCATCTACAATGATGTGTCAATATTCGCGAAACGTATCGCAGGGAAATGGTTAACTTCAATGATATCTAAAATTAGTCAGATATATTTATTAAATATCATTTTCAGATAGATTACATCTTATAATTATCTATTTTTATTTTTATTTTATCCGTGTTGAGTCCAGGTGGTTGTAGAATGCACTCTGATTCAAACCAACGCCAGAAAGGGCATTCGGTTGGTGAGCGTCTAGGGTGCAGAAATTCCTAGTAAAATTTCTTACCCCGACCATACTTAAACTTTGATTCTAGGAAAGATGATGATGATGATGATGATGATATAGCTTATTATTATTTAATTCTGTGATGTTGAACGTAGTAAAGTAATTCAATACAATTTGAAAAGTGACTATTATTGGCGAAGTAATCATTTTAATGAGGAATCGATATGCTCATCGATTTAAACCAAAGGTATCGATATACTGTATTTTAGTAAATAGTGCATACTGAATACATATCAGTTTAAAATGATCGAAATGTAAGAACTGCGGCGTATGAAAGTTATCTTAGCTACTGCGTTTACCATTTTTGCAAGAACATTATGCTTATTTTATTACCTACAGTTATATTTTATTTTTCTTTGATATTAGAGTACAAATATCTAAGTATGATCGACGCTATACGATTGTGAGCAACAGTACCACATAGGCAGTTGCCGATATAGACATAAACAAGGTAGATACGGGTTCTAACTTTAAAAAACAATTAGATTTATACCGTCATCAACGAGAACATCGAGCACTACCAAATCACAGCCAAGCTGAAAAAACAGAAATTACTAAATTAAATTTATAAACACATTATTTAGATAGAAAGCCCGAAAATCTCTACAAGGAATTGCACTGGTGCTTACCAATGCAACCATAATAGCGTATGGAAAATTCTATACGCATATTATAAGAATTACGGACTTATTATAGTAGTCCATTTACAATGTAGCTTAGTTTGACCTACTGCACAAGAAAATTATTCTTTTACTTAGGCAACGGCAACATACTGTAGATGCGACAGAATGGAACATCAAATCCGCGGATTGGTATATGTATTAAATCCTAGAATAGTGTATTTTCTTTTCTGTTTGATGCTACATAATTATGTTGATTCACACTTTGAACTGTTGATTTATCTGTATTCACAATTATTTGATTACTCTTAAATAAACATACGTACTACTCCTGTGTTTTCCTAAGGAACAACTGTATACGTAAATCCGACATTAAAGAAAGTTTTAGCATTGTTGATATCATTTTGGGATTATCGCTTTATTGACAAATTAGTCCTATAAATGTTTGATTTTCAGAGAATTTCACAGCCGCATCACATGTGGCCCACTGCCACACCCGATGTGGCCTTTGATTTTTGAATAAGTAAAATTAGTTAAACTTGTTGGTGCATTTCTGTACGATGTTACATAATTATCGCGGATAAATATCTAAAGTAATGCTAATAACAGTAATAGAAATATTGTTAAATTGTTTAAATAATATTCCCTATTAATTTTATCTTTGTTACTCTGAATGTCACTTCTTACTGCTATTGTAGACTAGAATAACATGCATCAAAATGCTCGTTCACTTCAGTATATTATTGCTGGGTAAGTTAAAATATTTTTTAAAATTCTTGCTATACATTAATGGTTATTTAGGCGAAACTTTGAAAAGATGAAAGTTTCCAATTTTAAGTAAATGACTAATCATTATTAGGCGATGCAATTGAAGATAAAATTAGCATCAAATTATTCACGAAATTCACAATTTACGGACAACTGCAACTGCTTTCCAAACGTTGCTACCTAGGTTATATCAAATTCACATTTGAAATGATAATAGATGATGGAAATCCCATGATGTGAAACCTAGGCTATGTCGCTACGGGCTCAATCAAAATATCAAATTCAGTAATAATAAATTATATTACATTAAAACAGTATTGAAATATTAGACAACCACACCAATAAGTAGAACACTACTGGCGTCATCGACAACATCGAACACTTTAGAATCAAAGTCAAGCTGATGAGTAACAAACAAAAAGTTTCAACAAAAATTGCATATCCAACACTCGGAGAATCAGTCCAAAGATTAAGAGAAATTAGGTTTAGGTGTAAATCGTGGATACCAGATAGAAAGTATATCGAAAATGGAGCCTTAGCTGCCTCGGAATTATGCATTAGAAAGCAAAAGATGTGCTGAAAAAGAGAACTTACGAAGAGTGGAGGAAAGAGAATGTCATATAATATAGCATTATATTATACGGGTTTTAATCTTGATTTGTTGTAGAATTATTGTAGTACTGGCTGTAGACCCTCTTGAGGAACAGTTCGCAAGGAACAGCGTAATCCTACGAACTGACGAAGAGGTGAAGGCAAGAAGGAAAGCAGCCGTGCATTTCTCTGAGATGATGAAGGAGGGATTTAGGCTCACGTATCCGGAAGTCGTTGGATGGGTAATAACTGGATTTAATATCTATCAAAAACCAAATTTGTCTGTTGATGAAGATTGCACGTCCAATAATTAATCTACTTAAAAATAACTCTATGTAGGATAAAAAATTATTTATTTTAAACAGTAAAATAAATAAAATGTATGTTTGATGATGATGGCATCTTCATCAATACTGAACAGATAATTGACTCTTTAGTCTTAATCAGCTGAAATAAATCGACTTTTGATAGTATATATTAATTGTGTATTTTTCTAATATGGCACTACAAGGCTACAAGTAATTGGTTAGATAAAATTATGTCTAAAGCTTTTTGGACAGCTATTGAATAATAATAATAGTAGTAATAATACTAATAAAATCATTTTATTAAACCTCGGGTGCTGTACAGCCTGGGAAGGAATAATAGTAATAATAGTCATGAGCATTAAGCCTATTGGAACAAAGTTAATTACTCTTAATATATTAATAATAATAATTATTATCATTAGAGTATCTCACTGGCCTAGTGGTTAGAGGTGAAAGATAACGTCATGAAGTTTTAAATTACAGATTCCGAAGTGAATTGAACTCTCGCAGGTTCGATTTCCAGCCGTTCTAATATGAGGGTTAAATCTCGGACATTCACAGGGATGGTTATACGAAAACGGAATAAATTGCCTAACTTTATGCAAGTGGTATCAAAAGTAATAGATATCAACATTGTTTATCATTTAACTATAATGTGTGTTTACTTTTTAATGTTTTATTTTACAAATTTGTATGAAAGAAAGCTGAAGATGCAGCAAAGCACATTCACAAGCACAATAAAATTCTAAAGGTAAGTCTTTAAGTGTTATTCATTGTATTGTATTTTCATTGATTTTTGTGTACTACGTTAGTTAAAGTTACACATCATAGAGAAATGACCATGATATGATATCTATCAATATCTATTGATATCTATCTAATGATATCTCTCAATTTTGACATCGATGTCGGGAAGATATTCGACTGCGGATCAGTATGTGCGGGGTTCAAATCCTAGGCTCTCCCGTCACTAACATCGCTTTCAAATCCTAGGCTCTACCGTCACTGACATCGCTTTCAAATCCTAGGCTCTACCGTCACTGACATCGCTTTCGAGTGTGGAAAACTAACGTTAATATTAGCTTTTTTAACTTTATATTACATTTGATAAACTTATGATAAAATATAAAACCATAAAACATAAACATTAAAATTCTATTATGATTTTAGATTGAGGCTCGTCCTGAACACTCTCCTCTAAACGGGTTTTGGTTTGATCGACTAGTGCTGCATGTGAACAGCACAGACCACGTCGTGAATGTGCCGAGAGTTCAGTAGACTGGGATATGATGTTCCTAGAAATCTTAGTACTCTGATTACATCGGAATTTTCCTCGTAGAGAGAGTATATGGTGGCTAGCTACATTCTCGATTTTGTATTACTTGTTTAACTAATAACTATTTGGTATTATTTAATAATTATGATTTATTTTTGATTAGTTAATAATTGTATTCTATCACTTTCACTTCTGTTATTTAAAATTTCTAGTTTTTTTTCTTTTCCTACATATCTCTCTGAATAGTTCTCTAATATATCAGATAACCTACAGGTATAGGTTATCTAACCGGAAGTTTTTCTGTATTTATACGGATGTATCTATCAAATGTGAAATAAAAGTGAGCGATAAATGACGATGTAAACGTCCGTTGCGGTAATGGAATACGATTCGTGCAACTCGAAGATATATTTAGTAGCACTTTGCTTTGGTTCAAATGGCGACCAACGATTTAACTTCTGTGTTTAGTTCACATAAATATGATTTCAAGACTGTTCTTAATCAACTAAATCCAGAATGTCAACAGAACTAAGTAAACATTTCGTTTGTTTCATTATCAAAATAAACTGACGTCTTAAAGTGTAAGAATCACCATGGCATGTGTGTTTATATGATCATATGATCATATAATCATATGATCATATGATCATATGATTATATGATCATATGATCATACGATCAAATGGTTAATATATGATCATATATTAACCATTTATCTTTTTAGATTTTGTCCTGGCCATTACAGAATAGATCAAACTTAAGTTGATCGTGCTGTATGAGACGATTGAACGGAAGAAGGCAATGACAAAATCCAGTTCAGAAGCCATAATTGTCTAAGTGTTGTAGACATTACAGGCTTAAGACATGATTACAGAACTAACAAAATAACTAACTAATCTACTACAGAACTCACAAACAGAATGATCCTAATCTAGATCAAGATCTAGATCAAGACAAACAGCTATAGTGCCATCTCGTCATCTGACCATGACACAACGCTTAGCAATAGTAATTATCTATGCAACGCTTTACGTTATACCAGAACCAAGACTCATTGGTTAATGTCAGTCACTAAACACAACTATTTTACTCTTTAGTTTATATTCATTATTCTAGTAAGTTGACCCTGTTGCCATTCTATAATTATCTTCTCTGAATCCTCTGCGTGTTACCTTCAGAGAAACGCGATAATAATAACAAAGGTTTAACACCAGTTTCCTCAGACAAGGATGATGTCAGGGACGTCCCTCCATCACATGTCAAAACAAATCGATTTACCCCAAACGATCTGAAAAAAAGTGAATAAGCTTATGAAATTCTTTATATTAGCTCAACAAAATAGCCAATAAAATATAATACATGTAGTTAGCCGTTTTTTGCTAAATATTTATAGTTTTGATTATCCAACATTTCGAACACATCAGGCTAAATGCTTATCTACTGTTCATTGAAATCAGTTTTCCGCAACTCATTTGAGATATTAAATAAAAAGCAGCGACATTGATAGTTATCTACCCGTTGCCTTTTCTGAACGCTTATTTAATATCGCTCGAGTTTGTTCCGGTGCAGCGTCCAGCCGGATGATTGGAAATGCTTCCAATGGAATAGATTCGTATGCAGTTGATACTGTCTAGAAGTCAAGAGAAGTACTCTGTTCATAGCATTGGTAGATCGTCGACAAATCCCACAGTAATAGGCCTACAGTCTTCTAAATTCATTTGATTAAATCGCAAGTAATTATATTTAACATTTGAATTTAATAGTAAGTAATTATTGTTTGTGTAATTCGATTTCAGAGGGGGATTTGGTTGATTTGAATTCAGAGGTTAAATTTATGCAAAGTTTGTGAAGTTGAGCATAAGAAAATATATCTATAAAATACGCATACGTAAAAATATTAAAAATAATGAGTTACTGAATAAAATCTCAGTAGTAGAATTTTTTGACTCGTATAAATGCCTATAGAGGTCAGGTTTGTTTCTAGAACGGTTTAATGCATCACTTTCCTACATTTACAAGAAATTAATTAGGCCTAAACATGTTATATAAATGAATATTAGGCAAATCAATAATTTATATTTTAAAAATTGATTTTTGTATTTACATTGATTTACAGTAATTTGTTTCTCTTTTAATAGCCAGTGGCAAAAGTGGGGGGGAGCAGGAGAACTATGTTCCCCTAGCTCTCATTTTTTCTGATGTGCTTTCACCTGCAAGGGACACATAGTAGATACTAACAGACCTGGAAATACACTGCAGGAGGACCCGAAAAATTCTGACCGTTCCCCTAGCTCTCAATTTCCCTTTTAAACGCTGTTAATAATTATTCAAATAACATTTGTATGTAAGAAACGGTATGGTATGGTACGGTATGGTACAGTATTGTATGGTACGCTATGGCATGGTATGGTATGGTTGGGTATTGTATAGTGTGGTATCAAAAGCTGCATAATAACACCAATATGAGACGTCAAAGCTAAAAACAATTTATATAATGATTTTCACTGCTTAGAGATGAATTCAAAGGTTAGCACATCCTGCTTCGTCTCGGTTCTGCTGGGAATGGTCTGTTGTCAGACTTTTGCACTTCCTCCTGATTTTTTCAGACCTGGGTAAGTAACTTATTATAGAAGATAGACTTTGCTAAATTGAAAGAAATTTTGAAGTTCAGTTGTGTTTAAATTCAAATATCTAATTGTAATCGAAAACGAATCAACAATGGGTTTAAATCAAAATTTTAATTTTAATTTATAATTTAATTAATTTAATTAAACATTAATTTCAATTTGAATTAAGGTAATTAAAACAATCATGCTAATCCGTTACAATAATAATAAAAACGCATACATATAGTATTAAAGCAAATTGTACTAGTAAAACAATCTAAAAGTTAAATGAAAAAGTTAAAAAGTTAAAGTAGACTAAGTAATTAAGTTCATCATCAGCATCATCATTTTCCCTTTATCCCACTTTAACTGGGGTTGGGATACGAATAGGGCTTTCAATACTAAGGAGGGATATGGCGTAACGGTTTGAATGTTCGCCTCAGACACAAGTGGTCAGTCACCAAATGATGGATATTCCTTTGTATCCATGGAAGGTTAATCTTGTATCGGAGCTTTCTTCCGATTGGCGCTATCAATAGCAAGATATGATTAACCATGGAAAGGACTAGTAATAGCCAGCCAGGAAACTGTAAAGCGGTCACAAAGACCGGACACTGGCCATGACACCGCTAGAGAAATATTTGGAGGTTATTATTATTATTATTATTATTATTATTATTATTATTATTATTATACTCCTACCTTTCCTATACCATTATCAAAATCTCTTCCATTCGTTTTAGAAAATTTTGTAGCAATTAGCAAATTCTGGAGCCTAGGCGCTCACCTACCGATTACCCTTTCTGACGTTGGTATTTAAGTATTTAAGTTCAATGAATCTCTCTCTCTCTCTTAGTGCGCTGCCTACTGGCAGATCCATGATATATAAACATGGTTCACTGAATAAGACCAAGAAATCACTGGTCAATAATATCAATTACTAACAATTGCCATAGCCTAATTACGTGCAGCACGAAATTCGAGAATATTAATTTTTTCAAATGTTGCAAAACGTTATTACTTCTTTCGATTTCTTTCTCAAAATAATACCTTCGGGTAATTCTTTATTGATTAATAAAACTACTAATAATATTTATTATTAATATAATACTGCTAATAATATTAATATATTTATATATTAATTATTATTAACATTGATACTAATATTTATTATTAGTAATATTTATGGTGTCTGGTTTGAGAGAAATGAAAGCCAATTTATCAAAACCTTGTCACAATTTTTAAAATATAAATTCATCAGCAGAATCATTCTATTTCAGAACGTAAATCGCCACAAAATTCTAGGTAATCTCATCTTCGAAGTTATACTTTTTACTAGGAATTTAAAAAATCTATTTTCATTTTTTCAGTCGAGCGCATCAACAACAGAACCCAGCAGCTTTGGATGGACGTAGAAAAGATATTCCATCAGATATAAACCAAAATGTCATCACAGATAGCAGTAATCAGGACCTTTCGTGGAATCACTACACGCAGTTGATATGTTTCGATTGTGGTCGCATTGCGGGCCAAGACATAAAAAGGAGATGCCTGGAGAATGAACAAGATATTGTGACAGCATGTTCATTTCTTTATCTCAAGTACAAGGCGAATGCTCTACATCGCTTTTAATATCCTAACAGAATTTTCAATAACGGTACTCCTGTGTCTTTTTCTAAAGATTTCATCTAATACAGAATAATTCCGTGATATATTGTGTAACTGATGATATCTTGCGTATCTCTGATGTTTTCCAATTGCCTAATCTCTCAGGAGTTCAAGAGAACTAGACTCTGCTAATTTATTATTTTTCTAAATACTTTTAGATTTAAATATCTAGTTGAATTATTCACTAGTTCAGCGACTTCAATAGATAAACTACATGAAATATTAGTGAAATGTAAATGAGCCATATTAAACTATTACTTATTATAATTTGGTTTAACACTAATATCAGAAACAATCGACTTGATTTATTACCTTGAAGCAAATTTACTTGTTAAATAATCTAAAATAAATTTAGAAAAAAGTAATGATAGTGCAGGATAGAATAGGCTAAACAACATTAGTATGAACATTAGACTCAGTAAGAAATACATATAAATACTGTCTATATATATATATATCATATATATATATATATATATATATATATATATATATATCATATATATATATATATATATATATATATATATATATATATACACATAAATAATGTAGAAGTGGCGTTAGTGTTCTTTGTGAAATCATTGCATACTCCGACGGCATAAAATTTATTTTACAAATATTTTTGAGCCGTTAAATATGCCTGTAACTATTGTGTATAGGCCTATTTGAGATTAGTTAACCAACGAATGGGATATCAGTAACAATCCCGGCTTCATTAACAAATACGCGGACTCTGTTGAAGCGGAGGTCTAATGTCACTGGAGATCCTTCCGCCAGGACTGTCACCTACAAATAGTTCGTGAAAACGAACAGCATTTACAAATGTTTTTTTAAATAAAATATCGCGTCAGTTTATACAATAACTAAGATAATGAAGTGTACACGGAAAAAGCGGAACTAAAGGTAATTAAAGTATCAGTATTAGTACGTCCCTGACATCATCCTTGTA
This sequence comes from Enchytraeus crypticus, assembly GCA_905160935.1. Classification (NCBI taxonomy): domain Eukaryota; kingdom Metazoa; phylum Annelida; class Clitellata; order Enchytraeida; family Enchytraeidae; genus Enchytraeus; species Enchytraeus crypticus. The sequence goes on from CAJHZI010000457.1 coordinate 2,488,963, forward strand.
TGCGAAAACGAACATTAAACCTAAATTATTATTATTATCATCAACTTAATGGCACACTCTGACTAATCGTACAAAAGTGAAAAAATATTTTACAAATATTTTTGCGCCATTACGATTATCATTATTATTTTTGCGCCTGTAGCAATTGTGTATTTTATTGGATTTGTTAACCAACAAATGGGATGTCGCTAACTATCCCAGATTGATTAACAAATACACGGACTCTGTTGAAGCGTAGGTCCTCAGTTACAGGATCATCTTCCGACAAAACCTCTACCTACAAATAATTCGTAAAAACGAACATGTAATTAATGAGCAAAACTCAATCTCGTTATATCGAATGTTCGTGCTTGAATATTAATACTGTCAAAATAATCATGCCATTCATGGGCGCGATATTAATATTATTAGATTATTATTAGTGATTTATTATTATTATTATTATTATTGATTATTATATGATTATTATTAGATTTATTATTATTATTATATGATTATTATTAGAGATTAAAACTCAATAGATGAAACTGAAAAACTGATACTCGGTTTAACTTTTATAACAACGATGCTCATGATTGAATATTAGTTTATTTGATTACAGTAGCAAAATAGATAGGAACAAAAACTTTAAATATTACCTCAGTATCTCACTATTTGTTTAGAATCAATCTGTTGAGCTTTGGTTCACTGGTTTGTGAGAGTAAAGAGCAGGTTACTGCTATGGATAGGTAACTGAGACACCCTTTGAGAGAGGGGGTGGTGAGAGAGAGAGAGAGAGAGAGAGAGAGGGACAGAAACAGAGACAGAGACAGAATGAGAATAGGGCCTACTAGAGAGATGTTTGAATGTAGACAAATTCAACATCTGCTTATCGATCTTATACTGACTTTTTGAATACGTAGTTATGAATCTTTAAATGTCAAGAGTATGACTGCTCCACGTCGATTTATTCATTAGAGCAGGATATACTGTACGTGTAGATCATGATCAGAGCAGGATAAAGACTACGATTAAGGCAGGATATAGACTATGATTAGAGCAAGATATAGGCTATGATTAAAGCAGGATATAGACTACGATTAGAGCAAGATATAGGCTATGATTAAAGCAGGATATAGACTATGATTAGAGCAGGATATAGACTATGATTAGAGCAGGATATAGACTATGATTAGAGCAGGATATAGACTACGATTAGAGCAAGATATAGACTATGATTAAAGCAGGATATAGACTATGATTAGAGCAGGATATAGATTATGATTAGAGCAGGATATAGACTATGATTAGAGCAGGATATAGATTACGATAAGAGCAGGATATAGATTAAGATTAGAGCAGGATATAGATTATGATTAGAGCAGGATATAGATTAAGATTAGAGCAGGATATAGATTAAGATTAGAGCAGGATATAGATTAAGATTAGAGCAGGATATAGATTAAGATTAGAGCAGGTTATAGATTAATATTAGAGCAGGATAGGGTATTGTTTGTGATTTAAATAATTTAGAGAGTACGTTATGATTGAATATTGATGCCCATATTCATTTCTGTTGATATGCATGTAGTAGCATAGAGGTAAGCTTAGAAGAGCAGTTACTAATTAATGACTCACGTAGAGAGATGGATCCTCATTTTCAATGTAGGCTTTTGCTTCTTCTCCACTCTGAAACATCAGTCAGTAAAATTATTTATTATTTACTATCACTATATTATTATAATTATAATTATTAAACATGTTATCAATATAAAAAAGATTATGATTTCATTATTATATATACATTCTTCATGCAATTATCAGACTGAATAATTGCGTCACATATACTACAAATAAATTGAGCGTTTAGTTTAGCAGTATACATGATTTATGATATGGGACAGAAATTTCTTTCCCAATTAAGGAGTTGAGAAGGTCTATTCGTATTACGATCCTACTTAAACTGGGATTCAAGGAAAGATGATGACGATGATGATGATGACTTGGCTGTAAACAAATGAACGTAATCCTCTTTCTATATCTAAATTATCGAATTGACCACTCTATACGGCTAAGAAATAAAAAGCCCTAGTATAGCTGGCCAGTTAAAATTCTGTGGATAAAAATAAATATTACAGTATTACATTTAATGGAGAAATAAACAACTTTCAACAATCCATTTAACTTGAATAAATTCTTTAAGCTGATATTTAGTCTAATTAATCAGTGTCTATTTTACTATTTTATCATAAACTTTATTATTTTGTTGGTAATAGCTCCAACTTATTCGTGTAACTAGCTTCAATATATACTTTTATTTCGCGTACAAGTATATTATCAAAATCAATATACAGTATGAATGAATGTATATACATGTATATATATATATATATATACATGTATATATATATAAATCTAAATCTATATATATGTGTGTGTGTATATATATATATATATATATATATATATATATATTCAGCATATACACATGTGAAATCCTCAATTTTTTACACTAGACGTTTCAAAGGCAATTATAAAAGGCTTACAGAAGATTGTGATGTAGTATTGTGATTGCAATATAAAGATTATGACTGCTAATCTGGTATTACATTCAACATACCATGCCAACAACTTCTGGCCAACTGGTCTTCTCTGGCCTTCGAAAATCATGAGCTCTTTTCTTATGATTTGAAGCAGCCTCCGACATCGTCAACACAACAGCTAATCCAAGCAGCAATCTGAACAAATAGCATGGCAATAATGCTGTATCAAGTAGGTTTGTCGTTACTTCGGGAGTTAGACAGGGCGGCATTTTGTCTCCAATTTTGTTTGCTGTATGTGTCGATGATATGCTAGTTAAACTTGAAAAATCCTAAATTGTTTGTTTCGTATCTTCTCTGTGCTGCAATTCCTTTATCTATGCGAACGATTTAATATTATTGTCTTTAACAGTGAAAGATTTGCAGTCCCTAATTGATATCAGCACACATGCATTAGCTAATGTAGGTTTAAGTGTTAATTGCAGTAAGGCATACTGCATTAGAATTGGTCCTAGACATAATATTAAGCCCATTAATATGATAATTGAAAAAAGAAGCATAGAGTGGGTTAATGAAATACGTTATTTGGGATTGCTTTTGGTGTCTTCTAAAAGCTTCAAAATCAATATTCAAAATCGTCAACATAAATTTTTTAGGGCACTTAACGCTATTTTCAGCAAAATTGGGGGCAACTCTGCACCTTTTATAGTAATTTCACTTGTTGAATCATATTGCGTACCCATTTTGCTGTATGGTTCTGAATGTGTAGAAATATCAAAATCTGTGATTCAGAGTCTAGAAAATGCGTATTCTCAATTGTATAGCAAGTTACTTCGTACTTTCGATAAACATACAATTAAGCAATGTCAATTTTTTCAGGTTAATTTCCGATTGAGCTTAAGATTGAAAATGAAAGATTTAATTTTTTGAGGAAATTGTGTCTTTCTGATAATACTGCTAAATACTTTAATTGTTTCAAAGGAGAGTTATTGCCATTAATTAATAAATACTGCGTGAACGTTAGTAATAACTGTATCTTGCCAGAGAGCTTTCAAGTTGAGAGACTTGATTGGAAGTCATTATTGCGAAACTACGTTGAACGATCGCTGGAAATCATTTATTTTTTAGTTATTAATTTTGAGTTGATTGATTGAGTGTATGCTTGCGTCGATTTTTTTCAACGCTATTTTTGTGTTTACTTGTATGATTGTATTGTATTTGTTTCTTGTCTTGCTACCCGAGTGGTGAAATAAAAGCTATATATAATTAACACTACTAAAGAATTAGCATAGCTAATAGGACCAGCAGCAATAAAACCAGGTAGCATAGCAACCAACCAATCAATCAATAAGAATTTAACGTCCGGTTCCTCGCCATACGGCAATGCCAGGACGCCAAAACAAATAACAACGTTACTAAACAAGTAATGCTGTTTTTACTCATCATAAGTGCTCTGCATTCTGGACCCATCCATAATGCCTTGGAGCAAGAAAACTTATCATCCTTTGCTTTTTTACTTACATTAATTGAATTTCAAAATTTGTCTGAGCTTACTAATTGTATTACATTTTTTAACTACTAGGATTGATACTGCAAATGCTTCAGAAAAATATTACAAACGCAGGTCCTTAAAAGGATTTTATTGTAAATACATGTATCTTCATAGATGCAAAATATTGTGTAGCCTATTATTTGAAAGTAAACAATTCACAGATTTACTTACCCGAATTTCATTGACCATGCCATTCTAATCTCTGTTAGAAGATTTTAACGTTAAAAAATAAAATATAAATCTACAAAACAAATCTACAGGATTAGTTGCAGAAGCTGACACTGATAAGTTAATGCTAATAGATCAGACTGATGGTACGTAGAAATATCTCTGGTTTAAATACAAAATAGATCTACTAAGCAAAGGGGATCGAGTAAGTCAACCACACACTACTAACTAACGGCAGTTAGACCGTGCGAAGGTCTAAAAATGTCTACATAACACAGCACTAATCAATATAGTTCGCAATAATTAAATTTGTGCAAATGCTGTTAATTATATTAGTTATCAATCTGCAGCTTTGCTCGCAGAGGAAAAGCAATTGCCTACTTAACTTATTCGCTCATATAAAATGTCATAAGAATCAACCAAACAGTAAATCAGTCAATCAAGCAATCTATCAATTTTGTCAATCAATCCATTAACTAATCAATGAAATAAACAAAATAGGCGATCAATCAGTGAGAAGCGTATTTTAAAATTAGTTTCAGGGGCACATTTAGAAACTAAATGCGAAGTTAAAGTTGTTTTCAGGCCTGCTATTTAACACAGTTGCTGAAGCACCGTTACACTGTAAATTTGTTATACCGAGTATTACTGACAACTCAGAGGTCGTGTGATATATTGAGTTTAACTCCTATGGCCATAGACTGCCAAATGGTTAAGTAAGAATTTACCACTCAACAGAACACAAAAGATGGATAATATTTCGAGCGAGGACGGAATGTGTATACGATTATGTGAGCTACGAATGGTTTATATTGAGAATAAGTAATGCAGTCACTACAATTAGCTAATTATATAATAAGTGCTTTGTAGATTATCTAGAAGGGAAGATGATGATCATGATGTAGATTATCTAGGCACTGCTCTGTCTAAATCGTTTAGTCTGTCTCTTGTTTTTACGTCAATTTACACCGTAATTTATAACATTTTGTCAAGTCTCTCAAATGATTTGCAACTGAATTACAATTATGAGAAAAACTGAATGTAGAGAGTAGTTCTTAAAAATGTCTGATTTATCTAAGCTAAATAGTTCTCATGATCCCATGATAGCTATAATGGTCGGCCATGCATACATCATACATGCTCGTCAATTTAATTTTAATAATAACGGATACAATATATATATAGTCTAGACTATCTGATAATCCGTCCTTGAAAAGAAATGGAGGAATTACCGGTACCAAAGCAAGGCACTTCCATAATTTAAAGTGCGCGCAATTGAAGAATTAGGTCAGAAATATAGATTTTTGTTTGTGCATGAAATTCTAAGGACTTAAAACATGTTGTGTCAGGGACACTGACTTACAGACCCATCGTTAACCGCATGTGTCGTAAAAGGCCATAACAAACACTGAGGAAGGCAGAGGAAACCACTTCATAACCAATTGGCTACATAAAGTATGGACAAGGCATAGACTTTTGTGAAAGGAATAACTTGTTAATCTGAGGAGTGCTCGTTACGGATCTGAAAGCAGACTCAGAGTATGAATATGGACAATGGACCTGCCACTTGGTAGAAAACTAGAGAGAGAGAGAAAGAGAAAGAGAGAATTGGCATGGATATGTATGAAGTAGTAAGAACGCGAGAGAGTATGAAGAAGTTAATTTTTGCAAGAGTTGCCTTGAAACATTTAGTAAACATTAACACTACTAATCACTGAGCAGTAAACTGATATTAAACTTGGCTTCTTTGGCCTTTATACGCTTCGGATCTGAGAGAATCACACTGAATCCGGAGATATTCATTAAAGTTCTTTACGTAGTAGAAGAAATGAACGACGAGAAAGTAGTTAAATAACCTAACCACTAGGCTAACGACATGGCCTTCAAAGCAGGGAAAATGAATTCCCTTAAAACTCAATCTTTCATAAAGAGCTACTGAACAGATTGGTTTTTATAATAGAGACTAAAGAGAAATTAGTAGCCAATAGTTATTTAATATTGCTTATATTGAAAATTAGTAATGCAGGCACTACACGCAGCTAATTATATAATAAGTACTTTGTAGAGTATCTAGCAGGGAAGAAGAAGATGATGATGATGATGTAGAACGGTTCAAATATATATGGTTCAAATAACACAAATAAACTACATGTATAAGTCATGTTATGTCATGTGATAATTCAGGAGCTGGTTTCAGCCAACGATTTCTCTAAGAGATTTCTCGTTTTCAAATTAAGTACACAAAAAAGATATATTTTCCAATCTGTAAGAGGAAGAATGATATTAATTTGTGCAACGAGTGCTACATGGCATAAAATAGATAACCGTACGAGAGGCTTAATTGATTGCCTGAAGTCAGTGGCGATGTCGAATTGTCGGTAAGATATTTGACCGGGGATCAGTATGTGTGGGGTTAAAATTCTGGGCTTTCCCGTCACTGACATCACTTTCGAGTGAGGAAACTGACGCTAACATTAGCTTTACCAGCTTTTACTCAAACTCTCAAACTTTGAAAAACGTGACCTGACTAAAAAATCTGTATTTTTCCTGCAGAGGTTGGCGATCAGTTCATAATTCTTGGCTATTCTTGAATCGGCTTAGAGATTGTAAACTTGCCATACTATTGGTTATCCGATCATCGGAGGGTACATGACAATACCCTGATCATTAACAGATATTCTAACGCGAGAATAGCCGTAATCCATGGTCCATATATCACGTGGCCACATGATTTCAACCTGAAATAATATATTAGACTACTATATTGAAGGTTTACAATTTATGCACTTATTTCCAGACCTCCCATAAGAGGTTCTATATGATTTTATTCATAAATGTCAAGCATCCATGACGTGCATAAAATGTTTGTTTCATCATTTTACAGCAATCATATTTAGCCCACAGGGTATCGTTCTTAAAACTACTCCAGTGTGTTCCCAATGTATCGGCATTTAGCCTATAGTCGGCGAATACATGACTATACCCTCATCATTAACAGCTATTCTAACGCGAGAGTAGCCGTAGTCTCTGGTCCATATATCTCGTGGCCACATGATTTCAACCTGAAATAATATATTAAACTACTATATTGTAAAATATTAAAAGTCAATACATTTGCAAGACCTACTATAACAGGAATTGGCTTCACTCATGAACGTCTCTCAAACATGACATTGCATAAAGTGTAGCTTCCAAACAATAGAAGTAATATTGATTTTAACCTGAATTACTAAAATAATATGCAATGTTATTTTGAATCTCAGAATAGCGAAGTGTTAAGTGATACAGCTAAGGGCATACGAATTTAAATAACAACTTGTGAGATACATTTCCCCGTGTTGTGCTCGGGTGAGGTTGGATCACTGCAGAATAGGGCAACTGCAAATAATCTGCTGCTTGTACGTAAGAGGCGACTAAGGCAGGAGCTGAGGATAGCTAGAAGGGACCCACCTCACCATGAAATATTTTCCCCCAAGTTTAAATGGTAATTAATCCATCAAACTGAGGATGGCAACGAGAAACCACCTCAGAAGCCATACGTTACCAAGCTATAGGCTACATAAGGTATGGATAAGGCATAGACTTGGTGAAGGGATTAACTTGTTGATCTAAGGAGTTCTTTAAGATCTTATGGAGCGAGAAAGAAGACTTTGAGTATGAATATGTAACTTGATCCTGCCACTTGTCAGTGCACTGAAGAAGAAGATAATATACATGACTATATTGCATAGTCAGAACATTGTTCAAGCTTCAAAGGATTTCAGCGGACGACTAAAACGTTTAAGTCGACCAGCTGTAGACTAATATGTGTAGAGGGCAGATTGAATGTGAGAGTTTAATGTTTTATTTAGGATATATGAATCCTAAAAACAAAGAAATTTTACATTCTTGAAATTGGCTTATAGGCCTACTTACATAGAGGCTAGGATTCTCATTCAAAATGTATGCCTTCGCCTCTTGACCAGTCTGAAATAGTAAGCATTAAAAAGAAGTAATTAAATGACTAATTAAGCAAACCAGGTTTATAATCAATGCATTATAACAAACGTCAAGAAGTCCAGAATCACGTAGTTAAATATCATACTTTATAAATATACCGATTTTATTTTATTTATTTTGTACTTTATTTATTTTATGTTCTGTTTGCATTCCTATAGCATACTGCTTCGATGCAAATGTCACTCTGTCCTAAATGCTGTTCGCTAGATCTATCAACTTCATACTCATTGTTCTCAGTCGTCATCGTGCGGTGCTTTGGCGCCTGTTTGTGTATAGTCTGCAAGAGGCGTCCCTGACATTGCCTATTGGCGAGGAACCGGACATTAATTCTTATTGATTGATTGTCTCTTGTTTTTTATGTGGATATGACGGTATGGCATCCAGATGATGAAATAATAAAATAAATAAAAAGTAGATCTGCGTTTAATCGTCTCAAGTATCCTTAAATATTGCATTAATGTATATAATTGCTGTAATACTTGATGTATACTATCATCATCATCATCATCATTATCTTCCCTTGAATCCCTATTTAACTTGGGCCGGAATCTTAAATTTTGTAGCAATTTCTGGAGCCTAGGCGCTTACCAACCGAATGTCCTTTCTGAAGTTAGTCGATGTTTTCTACGCAAATCAAAATCAAAATTAAATAGAAGAAATTTCAATACTTTGATAGGCCTACTCAAACATAAAATCTCATAACCTGTCGTCCCCCGATATTAACACGCGTGGGAGATATAAAAAGTAGCTTAAATACAATCTACATTGTATCAATCAGCAGCTAATTGAAAGTTAGTCCACGAATTATTTTTAGTGCTGCAAGAATAATGCAAGAAATATCATACCATTCCAACCACTTCTGGCCAGCTTTGCTTCGGATGCTTCGGAGGTGTAAAGACCCGGCCTTGAGTTGCTTCAGTCACACACAGAAGAACAGCCACGACCAGCAATGCTCTGAACATAGTTTTATCGAATGAGAAATTTTAATAAATTGCAACAACATTCATTCATTCATTCATTCGGAGAATTCATTCGTGTCCTCTCTCGCTCTCTCTCTCTCACTCTCCCGCTATCTCTTATAGTTCACTGCTTACTGGCAGGTCCATGGTATATAACGCCTCTACTCATCTCCACATACGAGCGGATCTTTAAAGAATCTATATCATTCCTTCTGATGTACCAATATCCTTGGTAGATTCTGCTTATGATTAGGTGGACCCCTATGCCTTCCGTGCATTAAATCGTCTCGAATATACGGATTCTTATTTCTTTATTTATATACTGAACAGCAACAACAAAAACAACAACAACAACTGATTCTTTTTGATTTTATTAGCTCGCCGGCTTGAATTTGTCTCAATAGTGCTCGATGTTGTCATTGATGACAGTAGCATTCTAACTGTTGTTATTATTATTATTGATTCAATATGCGACGGCTCAGACTTCTTATTTCTTGATTGTAAAATGATAAACTGAGTAAACTAATACACAATGTCATCAAGATCTCATACTTGTATCAGAAAACGACGTTTAAAACTTTATTTAAGCAATGTAGATTTTATGAAACTAAAGCTCTACTTACTGGACTCTCAGTACCATAACCATTCTGGTATTATGGTTATACTGCGCAATATTATTTGGTATATCGAAGAAATGGTATAGGCCTATAGAAAATCTATTAAGAAATAAGTAGACCCTTATAGTGATTGTTCAACGTTTTACCTGGTAGGAAAGAAAGTCAAATTATTACTTTGGCAATTGAATAGAAAAAATTGAAGATACTGAAATTAAGTAATAAATAGAGAGATTTCCATAGGCCTATAGTGTAAGCATAAATATAGGCCTATATATAACTTAATTTGTCATTAACTTGTATTACACGAGTGGCTTTGCATTCTGCATAACATAAAATATTCCCAATTGAACTGATTGGCTGTCACTGTTTAGTTTGTTATTCATTATTTTACTATTAAAACTGCAAAAACTTTATTGAAATCCTTAAAGTCTCAAAACAGTCGTTCGTTTTACTGTTAATTGTTAGCTTTTAATTGCTATCAGTTAATGGTTATAATTATTAATCCTTAATTGTTAGCTGTTAATTGTTAGCCGTTAAGAACTAGTTGATGTTAATTAATTGTCTAAGTGAAAATTTTAATTGATAATGATAAACAAAGCGACTTCAAAAATTTAACATTGAATTAATTGAGAAAGTTTTCTCAACTGTATTGCTACAAGTCTATCTTCAACTTTCGAAAAAATATAAAGTATTCTTTGCATTCTGTAGATTTACATTGCAATCCAAATTCAGTGATTCTAGCATTGAAAACCCGAACCTTGTTGAAAGCTGCAATTAAGACGCATTTAACTGGATGATCGTATTGTAAGTTTTAATAAACATATAAACGAAACTGAGATTTATTGTCTTTCGCGAGCCTTCGAACATCCACAAGACAATCGGTTTAATATAATTATAATCTATAGTTAACTTGAACAATTATCATTTCTAAACTGGCAGATGACCTATCGGTAGCCTGAATGGATTGTATATCCTGTGCGAGATGTCACTTAATACAGTGTGGGAGTATAGCACAAACATACTGTTTAACGCAACTAACCAACCCATTAATCCTACAGATGTATTCACTAATCAACTGAATTATACGCTCATTATTCGTCATTATGTACTGACGCTGCAGCATCACTAATACTGTATGTTTTCCCACAAACTTAGATGATCGATTTCTGTTTAAAGGTTGCTACAATATGCAGAGTTGTCGCTACCGGTAAAACGTTCATTAGCATGCTACAATATGCAGAGTTGTCGCTACCGGTAAAACGTTCATTAGCATGCTACAATATGCAGAGTTGTCGCTACCGGTAAAACGTTCATTAGCATGCTACAATATGCTGAGTTGTCGCTACCGGTAAAACGTTCATTAGCATGCTACAATATGCAGAGTTGTCGCTACCGGTAAAACGTTCATTAGCATGCTACAATATGCAGAGTTGTCGCTACCGGTAAAACGTTCATTAGCATGCTACAATATGCAGAGTTGTCGCTACCGGTAAAACGTTCATTAGCATGCTACAATATGCAGAGTTGTCGCTACCGGTAAAACGTTCATTAGCATGCTACAATATGCTGAGTTGTCGCTACCGGTAAAACGTTCATTAGCATGCTACAATATGCAGAGTTGTCGCTACGGTAAAACGTTCATTAGCATGCTACAATATGCAGAGTTGTCGCTACCGGTAAAACGTTCATTAGCATGCTACAATATGCAGAGTTGTCGCTACCGGTAAAACGTTCATTAGCATGCTACAATATGCAGAGTTGTCGCTACCGGTAAAACGTTCATTAGCATGCTACAATATGCAGAGTTGTCGCTACCGGTAAAACGTTCATTAGCATGCTACAATATGCAGAGTTGTCGCTACCGGAGAAGGTTCATTAGCATGCTACAATATGCTGAGTTGTCGCTACCGGTAGAACGTTCATTAGCATGATACAATATGCAGTGAATTTACTGCGCTATTTAATATTAAGCCGGAAGCATCTGATATGGGATTAATAGGCCTATAACAGAAATATTCAAATATTTCCTGTTTATATTATTTAATTTGTATTCGCTGTATGCCATTTTAAGAGAATATAAGGCTCTAGGTGAATAGAATATTTTCTCTCAAAGGTATGTCTTCCATTTATAGGCCTACGCCGTCTGCAATATTTAAGAATAGTTAACAGGAAAGCTAAATGCCATCTTAAGAGCCACCTAACGTAACTACGGTGAAACCCACTCGTATTATACGCAGGCTAGCATATTGTTTTCCATTCAAGGGCGCATCAATCGTTCGCTATTTTACCATGCATACGCCAATTGCTATTTTGGACTAATCATCCCATATACACAATTAATAAGCGATATTGTGTAATTGGTTTTCGGAAGGAAATTATATCCCGTATCATAATTGAAAAGTAATGAATAACAGGATTATAAGCCCGTGTGAAGTCCGGGGTAATCTAAGGAGCGAGACAGAGTGAACTGTGTATAACAGTAATTTGAACCCGTCAGCTATGGAATACGGAATTTGTTAAAATTGCACAACAAAATTTGTATACTTTGCGTAATGTTTTGTATAGTGCTGGAATCATTTGGCCTATACAATAGACAACATTAGCCTAATTATTTATCAATGAAATTGGCCGATACCAGTAACTTACAGCAAACAGAAGGTAAAACTAATTTATCGTCAAATAATAATCTAGCACTGTTTGCGGCTGAGCGACTAGCATCAGGAGAATTTGGTAATGTAACTACAGTTGGTAACATAATTAGCCTATGTCTGAAAAGATAATATAGAAATATAGACACATATGAGTTAGCGCATTGCAATGAAGGTCAAAAACAATGTAACAAGAGCATACTTACAGAAGAGATAATTCAATACTTAATAGATAGCTTAATAAAATAACTTTTATTTTGCTGCCAAATGCAGGTCCACAGTACATATTTTTACTTTCACTAACAGACATTGCAATCATTAATGAGCACTCTTGGCTCATGAAGTAATCACAACGCGACGAGTACGCCAAATTAAAAATGTGACTCCCGAGGTGGTTTTCAACTGCCTTCTAAGTGTTTGTCAACCACAATGAACCATGTAGTATATCAGGCTAGTATTAAGCTAATGGTTTCTGAGGTGGTTTTCCATTGCTTTTCTAAGCACTTGTCAGCTAGAAGAACCATGCAATATAACCATGCTAGTATTATGCTAATGGCTTCTGAAGTGGTTTTCCACTGCTTTTCTAAGTGTTTGAAAATTAAAAGAAAAAATTAAATTACAAATTTGAATTAAATTAAATTAAATCTATGTTGAATTGACGACTTTTGCGACTTAATAGATTTTATCTACTTAGTAAATTGGTCTTTGAACCAATTGTCCGTTAAAAACCGATATTAAACGATAAAGTCTATTAACTTTTCAATCGAATTCATGATACATCAACCTAGCAAACAATGCATCGGTTAACATCAGCTATTAACTGTTGAATGTCTCGATAGCGCAATGGTTAGGGGTGTAGATAACGTCATGAAGTTTTAAATGACAGACCCAAAGGTGAATTGAACTCTCGTGGGTACGAATCCCAGCCGCGCTGATCTGAGAGTAAAATCTCGGACATTCACTGGCCTGGCTACACGGAAAATGGACTAAATTGCCTAACGGATATAACATGTGGTATTAAAAGTGATAGATATCAACATAGTTGATAATTTCACTATAATGTGTGTTATTATTATTATTAACACCAGTTAAACATAACACAATCTGCAGTGAATGGCTTTTTATGAGAATAACATTCATTAAACCATTCAAGAGTTTTCCCAACAAGAGAGGTACATAGACTTCAATGAAAACCCTTATAAAAAATAAAATTGGAATTGTTTTATCAAATTAATTACACTATTTGTCAGCGAACAGTCCTGGAAACCAGTACAGTCTATCTTTCGACGATTGTTCATCAATCCAAGCAAGTCCTTCAGTTATCATATAATCCTACAATAACAAACAAACACGATACCTTTCACAGACGTTATATTGCTAAAAAAAATCCTGAGAATTCGGCAATTCAAGCAAAAGAAAAATGTTTATATTAATTAAACATTAATTAGATCTACATAACGAACTGATTGCCTTTTGAAACCACCGTACAGAAACGGATGCTAAAATATGGTTTTCTGGGCATATTATTCAAAGTTAACTTATAAATTTACTTTGCCAATGTTCACTATGTATACATGTTTCAAAATTTTAAAATTAAAGTTTTGGTATAGCATTCAAATATTTTCACTTAAAATGTAAGATATGTTATTGCAATATTAGTCAATATGTAGAATTGATATGGTGTATGGTATGGTGTGGGACAGAAAGGACTGGAGAAAGTCTACTAGTATTCCGACCCTGGTTAAACTGGGATTTAATGGATGATGATGATGATGATGGTTAATAAGTAGAATTCATATTAACTGAGAGAGTTATAGTAAACACTTTGCTACTCACCAGGGCGCGTTGTATCCGTTCATCCTGCCAGCCGAGCTTAGATCTGAGTTGACTGGGTGACACAAAACCAGTCGACTGTAATATGACACAACAGAGTATCAAAACAACCCGTCCAGTGACAGACATCCAAACCATCGTCCCCGGTAGAGTAGGTAAAGTTAACTGAAGTTATACGGCGTCATTATACATGAGGCTTCAATTTGATAAATTGGGTTGAGCCAGTGGCTAGTTAACATGTTGTTCGACAGCAGATCAGTAGGTGCAAAGTTCAAATCCAGTGCTCCCCCGTCACTGACATGCTATCTGATCAGAAAACGACGCTAAACACTGCCTTTTACATTTCTTAATAATATGCATATCGAATGTGCTATGCAATGCAATGTACAATATGTATAACTGAATGCGCAAGAGTGCAGCCTATAACCTGTGTTATAGTTTATAAATTTCAGAACATACCAAGCGGAGGAAAGATAAAGAGGCTGGCTATTCTAGAGAACTGCACGGTAGAGCCACTTGCTATTAACTTTGGACTGATTTTCTGGATTTTTGAATTTGCACCGTTTTTGGACCTTATTTTTGCTCGCCGGCTTGATTTTGACTCAATAGTGCTCGATGTTGTCATTGATGACAGCATCGCTCTAATTGTTATGATTATTATTATTATTACATGCTAATCGATGGATGGCTCTTTATTGTGAGTTGAAGCAGAAAGAGGGTTGGAACTTTTACCTTTAACAGAACCATACAGATAGAGAGACTTAAATCTAACCTCAGCTTCTTGCAGAAGAGCTGCGTGATCGGTATTTAATTCACCGGGAATGCTCTGAACGAGGTATTTGCCTGACCTCTCATCTCCAACAGAAATCAGCGCAAAACCACTTCCAAGCGACTTCAACTTACGTATCGCCATTAGTACATCCTCGCTAGATACATAAAATACATAGGATAGATACATACAATACATAAAATAGATACATACAATACATAGTAATTATTTCAGTTACTACATTATTAGAATAAATAAAATCCCAATGCTACCGATTTACTGCATTACGCTATTTTGCCCTTTGGTTAATGACCTTGCTTTTCGTGCATGCAGAAGGACCCACATTCAAAACGCAAACAGACCGACTCTTACCGTAACATTAAGATACAGCTACTATACTTGTTTCCTTATTCTATTATTAATTTTAACCATTAAATCTGAGACATGAAGGTTAATTGAAAATGAAGCGAATAGTTGATCGAATAAAACTCTATTTTTGAAAAATGTAAATAGTATAAAATTCCCCTTCTGTTAAATTATTCAATATGCACACAACTTAAAAAAACTATTTGCAAGCTACAAAACATAAATCAACTTAACATTTGATAGAATTGTGCAGAACTACTAGCCTCTGCATGATACTAGTAAATAAAACTGAAATAAAACAGAAAAAAACAGTTCTCAGGATCACCTAGCAAGTAAGAACGAAAACAAGTAAGCGATATATTCATATTATAATCATATGAGATGAACCACTGAACCGTTCTCTATTCTTACAATTCAAACATATTGAAAAATTACACTTAGGCTTAAAATGCAATAAACCTGGGGCAATAAACTTACGTGCTTATTTCCTGTTTACTGCGACCACGTGAAGCGACCAATCTCTCTTTCAGACTGTCCAACGTCATAATGCCTGAGAAGAAACAAAGATTTCGTTGTATCTAATATCAAATTAACTCAGATTATATCAAACATAGTTTAGCAAGCCAGGTAAATTGTGTTTTTGTTTGCAGTCCTCCTATTTTAGTATGGTTAGTTCAGATCCTAATAAAATAGTGGCTTACGCAACAGCTTTGACTATCTTCACATTTTTATTTAGAACTTATACGTATCCATAGCAGCGAATGGTACAAAATTATTATTTGTATCAACAATAAATTATGGTCTGGATAATTTATTGTAGCTATTCTTACTATTAGTTCTTGTTGAGTAGGCGGGTTAACAATAACAATAGCTACACAGTAGCTTTGACTATATTCACATTTTTATACATGCCCACAGCAACTAATGATATGAAAATTTTACTATTTATACTATTAATCACTTTAACCACTAATACGAAACCTTATTGAGTAGACAGGTTTACTCATTTATAAATTTTCTTATTATTATTATCAATTTATTATTATCAACAATAAATTATGATCTTGATCATTTTTTGTAACTATTCTTACTATAAGTTCTTGTTGAGTTGACAGGTTTACATACCTCCTGTTCTGTGACTGGAAGCCAAGCAGACTTCAACGATTTGAACGCCGAGCTCATAGTAAAAGTCTCCAACTCCCAGCATCTTAGACCAGAAACCTTTGCTCGCTGGTCAACAAGAATTAGCAACTAAATTAGATTTATGACGATGCAAACAAAAACACATTTTCCTGGCTTTATTCATCCATCCACTTAGGGGTGCTTTATTCATCCCTGACATCATACTTGGATGAGGAAAAGGACGTTAAAGATTTATTATTATTATTCATTCATTCATTGACTTCATTCAGCATCTCTCCCTTCCTCCCTTTCTCTATCTCTCTCTCTAGTGTTCTACGAAGCAAGTGACAGGTCAAATGTATATATCCCAACTCACATTCTGTTTTCACATTACATAAAGAGCACTTCATTGATTAACCAGTTAATCACTTCACAAAAGGTTTTATATGCTTAGCAGACACATTAACATAGCCTGTAGCATGGAAATTATATATCCTCTGAGGTTGTTTCCCATTTCATTCAATATATTGATACCCAACTAAAATGCAAGAAAACGAACTTTGCTTCCTATACTTACTTAAAAGCATTGAAACAAAATCTACCTGTCTTCATTCAAAATGATTTTTTCGGAGCATTTATTCGAATTTTCATTAGAGAAATTAAAAAGATATGCATCAGACACCGGATAAAACCACAATAAGCAATCCAAGTAATCAAATTGAATTGGCTACATAGAACTGATGATGATAAATTTAACTGATAAAGACCCAGAACTCATGGCATTACTCACAAGCTAGAGGATCTACGCCTATCGATGCGCACATCTGTTGGAATTGATTTCTGAACTGTGGATTCTTTCTAATTTCATCTCGATGCTTCACCGCAAACTCTTCTAGATGTGTCCGAAAAGCTTCCATCTGCTTTGAAAGCTGCAATTTGACACATAAATATCAAACATAATAGAGTTTGAGTTATAAAATACCTTGAAACGAAAGGAAGTTTATTGATTTTCAAATGGAGACTTTTAAAGTAGCAGTAAAATAAACTTTTTATCAATACTGAATGTAATTGCAAACTATAGATATGTAAACATACACCAGGTCAGTAATATTGCGAAGATCGCTTAATGTGAAAAATATGTTAAAGACTTAAAGTGCAACTGTGCATGTCATTTTTTCCAAATTACCTAGATATTACTAATTTTTTTTCTAAATCTAATTCATTTAAAATCAAACTTGTTTCTACGATTCAATGAAAACAAATAATTAAATTTCACTTATTAATTTTGTTTTGGTTTTAGTTTTCTTTTACTAATTAATTTTTCATAAAAAATAAACATAAGCCATTATTTAGAAAATTATAAATTTTTAATATTTGAATTTCAGCAACACTAAATCTAATAATACTAATAATTGATAATAATTGAAGCCAGTCTTCACTAGCTAAAGTCTCAACAAAAGCAGTAAAAATTTGTCATCCACAATGACATTGAGGCCATAAATTCCAAGTCAAATAGGAATTCAAGTTGTAAAAAGAATCATTAAATGGAGCAATATTAAATCAGGTCAAATGTAAGTGGCCTCTAGTCAAAGGGTTTCAATGCTGGCCGAAGCTGTATTCCAATTAAGCCTTCTTAAATCCATTAAAATGGATACTGACCTGTGATAATTGTTCTGAGGCGATCTCACTCCCTTTATCTTTGTACCTTGCCTATAAAAAATACAAATATCCAGAAGAGAATAGTATCGTAATAATAAATCTTAATATTTCGAATATTAAGCTTCAGGTGAGTTGCGGAGTCAAAATCAATTTAAATCTATAAATCAAGTTAAACATTTGTATCACGAATATAAGAAGTTTGTACAATGTTGATCTATGACCTAAATACTTATTATAAATTAATTACGCATTTTATGGTGTAAAGATGTCACGTTAGGCCTAAATTGAATTAGTAATTTCATATAGTTAGTTGTCTACTGGCTATTTGGTTAAATGTATTAGTATAATGGCATTCTCTATCTCACTGAACGAAGTATTTGAGGTAATTAATTGTCTTAGTGAGATTTTAACAAGCACGCAACACAGTACTGGTATGTTACATGTTAATCAATAATATTGATTTTAAGAAATGATCTCTTAAAATACCTGAGCAAGGTTTTTATTCTTGATGGCGGCAATACCAGCACCTCGACGATGCATAATTAGGTATAGGCGTACTATAATAGTCAGGCAACTAATAATATTAAAAAGTATACAATTTAAGCTAATTTAATTTTCAATGTTTTTCACAACAAATAAAGAAAATTTATGTACACAAAAGATGGGATTTCCCGTCGCCAAAAATAATTTTCTAATTTTCCTGGTTATCATGAGAAAGGAATTTCCCAACTGTTGTCTTATATGTCGCTGTAGATCTAAACTGATGAGATTAAACATTAAATTGATCCGGATTACTTATTTTGAACTTAGCAACGCATAGGAATACATTACTGTAAGTATCGTGTAATGGGAATACTGTACTGAAAATGAACTTGAAAAAAAACAAAACAAAAAATAATTTTATTCAATTAAGACGAAATAATTAAAAATCAGTATTTTAAGTTTAAACCGTTTGTTTTACATTTAAGCCAATTGAAATACAATGTAGTTAATTATTACCGTAAATTATTAGTCTAAATAATTATGTTAAGTGGTAGATCTTGAATCAAAAGAGATTGTAGGGCAAGGCAATATTTCGACATAAAGGATGAAAATTTATTTACTTCAACTATTAGGGTTTTTATGGATCATTAATCCAAATAAATTTTAGCAACGGATTACGTGCCTAATTTTCTATTATAACTAGTGTTCTTTCTTTTACTATCGAAGTTTTATATATGAATAAGTATGTTGTAACCTAATGGCTGTACTAAAACTAAAATAGATCTTTTAGGTTTTGTAGAAGATTGAAATTGACATATATTTTGAATTCTGAGAGATTGTGATATTTTCAATAAAATCTTATCATGCAGTATAATATTATATTGTTTCCCGAGTGTTTGTGGGTGAAATAATTATTTATAGTTTGTGTCTTTTATTTACACAGACTTAAGGTTTCCAGAGTTACTTAAACAGTTGTCAGTTTTGCTTAAATATTTTGAGATAATAAAGAATATTTAAAGATTTAAACTATTTGTATTTATTCTAACATGATTGATAAAGAAGAACAAGCAGCGATCAAGAAATTGCTGACAGAAACTTTATTGATACTATGTAAGAATGGATTGTCATTTAAGAAAACGTTAAGCTTGGAAGCACTAATAGGCATTACACTTGATGACAACAATGTTGTTCTATTGAGCATCAATGAAAAAATGAGTGAAAAGTCTACAATTGAAGACAGTTTCAATATCGATTTACATGGACAAAATAGTCACTACAGATCTTCAAAAAATTATTCAATTGTTCAGCAGTCATCAAATGAATTAGAACACTTCAAATCTAATCAGGGAGAAGGCACTCTTGAGCGAGGAATGGTGTGTAAAAATACTGCCGAAGCAAAAGAACGGAAGTTGAATTATAATAATAAGAAATCTGTTAATGGCATTCAACTTTTTTCTGAATCAGCTGCTCCTGCATTCTCAATTTCTAGAAGAAGTGGCGATTGTTCGCAGTCTAATAATAATATACCAACATCTGTGAAACAGGAAGTAGTCGACTTAGATGAGACGGAAAATGAAGCCCAGTGGATTGAGAGGAACAAGAGCAGTCCAGCTGAGTCGGACGGCAGGGTCATTTCCAAGACTAACAAAGCAGTTGAATTAGATACAAATTTTGCCAAAGACATTTCAGATAGGTTTAGTAGTGTGGAGCAAAATAATGAGATAATATGGAATGATAATGATCAGTACGATGATAATGAAGATAGTGAGTGTATAATGATCAAAGAAGAGCCAGATGCAGACGAATCGATGATTTTTAAATCAAGAATGGTTTGTGACGATTTCTTGTCTAAACGGACAGAGTCGCCAAGCAGTGTGACAGTTGAGTCAAGGCTTTGTGGATATACAAACATGACGTCCAGTGGCGATAGCGATTTGAACATTAAAGAAGAAAGCAAAACTGACTATTTTAATTCCTATGAGGTAAGGTAATATACATTTTTATTTGATTTGTCTATAGTGTGTACATTTAAATTTAGGGTTATTTGAGACAACGTTCAAGAGATGAAACATTTTAATTAGAACATCCACAACATCTTCCTTGCATGAGTAAATGGACTTAAAACTTTCATTTAAAACTCACTTTGGCTTTAAGTGTATACATACTTTTCTTTGCTTCCTTTGTTTTAATTTCTATTTTAAATCTTTTTCCTTTGCAACCACACCTGAATTGACTATTAAATTCTTGTAATTAACTAATTTGTTATTAATTTTTACTCCTTTCATGTACAAATTTTTCTGAATTGACCTTTCAACTTTGAATAGACATAAGAATTAAATATCACTAGTTTTATCAGTGTATTGTAAATTGAATAGGCATCATCACCAATGGTTGGAGCCATTGGCGATGTCAGTAAGACATTTGTCCGCGGATCAGTATGTGCGTGGTTCAAATCCTGGGCGCGCCCGTCACTGACATCGCTTCTGAGTGAGGAAACAGCTTTAACGTTAAAACTTAAATGAACCCTTTTCTACTTATTGGCCTAATATTGGTTCTACCCTGCTAGATGTTGCCATTGACAATGGTAGCCTTTACTCAATTATAAATAAATATGATGATATATGATATTGATATATATCTACTAATGATTGGTATGTTTCATTTGAATGTAAATGTATATATTATGTAGTTCTATAGCATGTAAAAATTAATGTATATGTAATTTCATCGTGTCTTTTATTTTGAGTGCAATATTGGCTTAATATTCTGTCTTAATTTTGATTTACTTTTTGCACTGATCTTTGTTCCTAGTATTTATTTCACTAATGGACACCAGGGATTGCTATTAGATGCTGTTTAGTGTATTTTGTGCCAGGTATTGATTATAGTGTTTCTCACTAATGGACACCAGTGGCGAAGTCGGTAAGATAGTCCATTGCGGATCAGTATGTGCGGGGTTCAAATCCTGGGCTCGCCCGTCACTGACATCGCTTTCGAGCAAGGAAACTTACGTTAACCTTAGCTTTACCAGCTTTCACTGGATTTCTAAACCCTTTTGCTGTTTCTAATTAAAAACATGGTAACTCTCTACTTGTTGTTGTTGTTTGCAGGAATCCATCAACTCATCTCTGGTGCCATCTGTTGTTACGGCCCTTCAGGACTTGGACTTTCCTGCAGAATTCCGGAATGTGTCCAACTATAACTCTTCCTACGCTAATTGCACAGCTGATGATGAAATTTTTGTTTCAGGACGTGGTAGCAGTGAAGAAGGACTGTACAGATGTAACACTTGTGGTGCCATTATGAAGCATAAACGTTCGCTTAACGATCATGTACGGGCTAAGCATTTGTCGCAACTGAAGTACAAATGCTGTTATTGCGGGGCGGCATTTAAGTGGCGAGCCACTTTGTGTAAGCACAAGTCGCAGTGTAAGAAGAATGTCAACTCTCTCGGCAGCACCAGCGATGCATTCGTTTAGCATTCAGTTAAAGTGAAATTGTAAATTAACTTTAAAGGTTGAAGATGATGCTGATGATCAAGCTGATCTGATCAGATTTACTGGTCTATAATAAAGCTGGTAAAGCTAAGGTTAACGTCAGTTTCCTTACACAAAGCGATGTTAGTCAAGTGGCGAGCCAAGGATTTGAACCCCGCTCATACTGATCCGCGGTCGAGTATCTTACCGACTTGGCCACAGTCTCCAGCCAGATCTATGAAAAGTAGAACAGACACAGATCGAAAGTAGTGGTTAGAGAACTTGAATCGTTTCTCTGGATTGTTTTAAATGAAACAAGAAATGATTCAAGAAATATGCTATAGTTTATTCTACATGCACGAATAAATTACATTAACGGTATATTTAAATTCAGAAAACCAGTCCTTGGACTGGTTTTCTGAATTTTTGCGCCATTTATGATGCATTCTGGCATTCTGAACTTTGCTGGTTAACTTCGATTTGGTTCAGTAATGCTTTATGCTCATCCTTAATACTCTAATCGTGGTTGTTGTTATATTACAGGGGATTTACTATTTTACGTCTTGCATAGTGAAACGGTTATAGAGCTTGTGCACAAATATAAATGTATGTACATTATATATACAGTATGTATATATATATATATATATATATATATATATATATATATATATATATATATATATATATATATATACATGTATATATGTATAAGTATGTACTTGTTCATATATTCAGTATGTATATGCATGAATGAACAGTTGCATATAGATGTCATGTATGTCCGTTAAATTAAGCTCCTAGAATTTATATTATTAATAAATAACACTGAGTTCATTTGTGAGTCTAATTATATCTTGTTATCAGACATTAACAATAATAACAATAAAATAATAATAAAAATAGACATAAACAATGCAGCGGTAAACGTCATTTCTTAAATCTCTACCATCATTTTACTAGAATTTTCTATTTTTAGAGAAGTAATGCATAAACTTCTTATTTAGACTCTTCTATGTTTGAAATAAAGGATGAAATAAGTTGTAATGAGTAAGATTTAACGCTCAGTTCCCTCGGCTGTGGATGATATCAGGTCAATCGGTAGAGATAGGGCATCACTTACGCTAATTTAATAGTTGACAATGAATGCGGTGCTGTAAATTTATGTGCAATAAATTTTAGATTCAATCGTCGCCTTAGTGATCTTGGACTTTTGAATGGAATGCAACTCTAGTTCATTTTGGAAAAAATGAAAGAAAGGAAGATATCAGAAAACTAAAGGAATAATTGTTAAGAAGTATTTGCCTTATAAGCCAAAATCCAGACTTTACAAAAGTATATAATCAATCTCTGCTTTGTACAATCTCTAAGAGATCAACATTTTATTCCATCTAGAGCTGTCAAGTTCATCAGAACAACCAAGTTCTTCAGAACAACCAATTTCTTCAGAACAACCACGTTCTTCAGAACAACCACTTTCTTCAGAACAACCACGTTCTTGAGAACAACCACTTTCTTCAGAGCAACCAAGTTCTTCAGAGCAACCACGTTCTTGAGGACAACCACTTTCTTCAGAGCAATCAAGTTCTTCAGAACAACCAAGTTCTTCAAAACAATCTAGTTCTTCAAAACAATCTAGTTCTTCAAAGCAATCTAGTTCTTCAAAGCCATCTAGTTCTTCAAAGCAATCTAGTTCTTCAAAACAATCTAGTTCTTCAAAACAATCTAGTTCTTCAGAATAATTTAAATCATATATTCAAATGGCGCAGCGGTAAATACAAAAATTCCATTAACTGACGACTAGAAAGTAATCTCAAACTCAGGATAGGCATGAAAGTCGCTGAATATAACGAATATGTTTGGCGAATGACCGGTAACGGAGTCGTAGCGTATCGTATCCGTCCTCATCGGTGGTTCCCGGTAGCTGGGGTTACCAGCGGTGTGGTAGCCAGTCAGGACCCGGCAAAGAAGCATCCTCTTGTGCCCGTCAGTGCCAATATTGGAGAAGGTGCTGGAATACGATGAATCGCCAGAAAAGTAGACTCCGACTCCGTAAACCGTTCCTTTTACAAATTGAGAAAAGAAACATGTAGATCGCAAATCTAAATGAAGTTTTTACATAGTCCTATTGACGAGCGTGTTAGTGTTACTATTATGAATTAGTATTGCTATCAAGATGATGTTGATTTTAATAATTATTATTCATTGTTATTTCCTTTTAGTTATTGCTGCTATATATTATTATTAGTGTTACTATTATTGTATAAAGACTAGTAAAAATCAGGCAAAACGCAAAAGTCAGAAATAAATAAAATCAATGCAAAATTACAGTAGTTTTTAGCGTACCGTTCTTTCCAGCGAAACTTCGATTGAACCCGTACCGGTAGATTCGGTCAAGACAGGTATCACCGGTACCGTGGAACAGGAACCGCTCGTTCTCGATGCTCGTCCCATTCTGCCTGATCATCGCAGCCCGGCGCTGAGCGTACACCTGATACATCTCCCAGTTTTCTATACGTCGAACCTTTAATCAATCAGTAAACTATAATCAGTCCATAAATCAATCAATGTGGCACATCTCCCAGTGTTCTATACGTCGCGTTTTTAATCAATCAAACAGAAATTATAATCAGTCAATAAATAAATAAATATGGCACATCGTCCTGTGTTCTATACGTCGTGCAATCAATCAGTCAGTATTATTTACTTGACATCTATTTAGAGTATGCGTGAATCCAGGTAGCTGCTTCACTTGCAAGAGAGCTTAATGTCGACAGACCACCCGGCTGACAGATTAGAGGGCAATCCTCAACGATATGTTTCAAAGTTTAATCAATTAACAGTAAGTTCAATCAATCAATCAATTTGTAAGTATTAATCTGTCGTTCCTTAAAACAACACTTAACGCAATCAACGTCGTTATGATAGTCGACAGCGGATCAGTATGTGTGGGTTTAAATCCTGGGCTCGCCCGTCATCGTTTTCGAGAGATGAAAGTGACGTCAACATCGGCTTTACGGCTTTAACCCTAATTGTTATATGTATCGCAAGATTTTTATTTCGAGTTTTGAAATTAGTCGTACCTTAGTTATAGGGAACTGCGTGCCAAACAGATTTGCCACGAAGGAATAATCCTGATCTGTAGGCAATAGCGGAACACAGAGAAGATCTCCAGTATCATCGGCACCTCTCGCGCTCCAGTTCTTAGGGTATTCGATGCCTAAACAGTGTAATAATATTTAGTGAGTGCGTGAGTGAGTGACTGAGTGAGTGTGTAAGGGAGTGAGTGCTTGAGGGAGTGAGTGAGTGAATGAGTCAGTGATGGAGTGATTGAGCGAGTGAGTGAGTGAGTTAGTGATTGAGTGAGTGACTGAGTGAGTAACATAGTTATTGAGTGAGAAGATTCTCATAGAATAAAGTGCTTGATTCACTCTGACACTAACTGTTAAGATTTGTTCACCCATTTACGCGGTTATTTGCAATTAATGAAGCTTAAAACGATCAATTGCAAAGCTAGCATTCCCTGAATAATTAAGCAAACTATTATAGAAACAACTGTTGGCTTATATCGCTTGTATTTGTATTAACAACATACTTGCGAAGGCTGCTTTGACACTCTGAATTTTTGCCATTAGACTCGAATAATCTTGTACGCTTAGCGCGTCGTTAAGTTTAGCTGCAGCATAAACAGAAATTACAATTATTATAAACAATCAATCATATGATATTATCATAAACAATCAATCATATCATATTATCATAAACAATCAATCATATCATATTATCATAAACAATCAATCATATGATATTATTATAAACAATCAATCATATGATATTATTATAAACAATCAATCATATGATATTATTATAAACAATCAATCATATGATATTATCATAAACAATCAATCATATGATATTATCATAAACAATAAATCATTCAAATTTGAATAAAACACAACTACTATATTTTTTTACAATTATTATAAACAATATTTATATAAATTACTATTTTAATGACGCAGAAAATTCTTCTTACAATCGTTTCAAAAGGAAGACCAAAATTGTGTTGACATAAAAAGGGAGTTTTTCCTTGACAAAAGAGAATAATGATAATAACTATTACATATTATTACATCTTCATTCTCTAGTGAACTGCCTGCAGAACGTTTGTCAGGAAGCGAACCAGGAAAAAGACATTTGAATGAAAAGAATGAAAGCGCAGCTACAATGTACATGTATATTAAACAGTATATTAATTATATCAATATACCAATTGGATCATTATACAAAAGTAGGAACTACTTCCAGAAGCGCTTTTAATTGAAATATAGCCAATATTAGTATTTTAAACATCATTATTAATTATTTTCTTAGCACGTAAATCTCTTTTATCAAGTAAACTTCCTTTTCTTTAATTCTCTTTACGAGTGTATCTTTTGACTGGTTTTCTATATTTCCAAATTTTCAACGTAATTTGGACCTTCCTATTGCTCACCGTCTCAGTATTTCTCGATGTTTTCCTGAACGACAGTAGCACTCTAACAATTGTTATGGGCCTATTGTTATATAAGTAACTGATTAGAAAATGACAGTAGGCCTAATGCACACTGGCATTCCTTTCTTGATGCTGTTGTTAGACAGTTCCTGGCTGGAGCCAGTGGCGAAGTCGGTAAGATACTCGACCGCGGATCAACAGGTGCGGGGTTCAAATCCTGGGCTCTCCCGTTACTGATATCGCTTTCTAGTGAAGAAACTGATGTTAACCTTAGCTTTAACAGCTTTAATCTTTTTTAGCTAGATAGGTAAAGGAGAGATGAGACGGAAAATGTACCTATGATATTTCTGGGCGTAGAGCAGACACGACATGCTTGATTCTGACCGGTGTTCAGAGTTGTGCAGTATGGACAGTTCCACGAAGTCTGCTGGGAAATGTCCAGCGGATCTGCCTCCACCGACGTTTGATTTGAATTCGTGTTTGCGCCTGAAAATATAATAAACACGTAATAAAAAGCTAAACCTAAGGTTAACGTCAGTTTCCTTTTAAGGTTAATGACAGTTTCATCTCTGAGATTACCACTATTTGCTGCCTTTATTGTTGACATAAGAGAAAATAAATATTCACATTCAAACTGTAGTTTATGAAAACACTGTAGACATAAAGTGTATTATTTACTTATCTTCCGCTTATCTTTGGATGGGGCGCTAGTATCATCGTTACTAATTAATACGTCCCTGATATCACTATCAGATAAGAAACTGACGTTAAACTCGCTCTGATTCATATTAGTGTCGTCACAAGTCTTACTGCTGTTTTGATTTTGTTCCGAATCCTTGGAATGGTCCATAAAGAGGTCCATACCGGAGCTACCCGGGATTTGGTTGACTTCATTCGTCTGCTGAGGATTTCCGCCTACGTCCATCCCGACGTCAGCAGTGGAGGAATCCGTTCCTTCTGCATTCGGATCAAACTATAAATTACATAAATAAATACAGTAATCTCGAAGGTCTATCTCGGTCAGGACACTACCTACATGTATATAAGGTTCTTTGTTTAAAAAACTATAATAGTAAAATAGTAGTAAGGTTAATAGTGATAGTAACAATTTGTGACGATTTACTGCAGTCTGCCCCGGTAGATTTAGGCAGCTGACCTCGAATAGCCGGGCGGCGATTCAGAAAGTATCGCTCGAATCATTATTATCCAACCTCGAGTTCTTTACACCCATGGTAATTAAAAACTGTACAAGATTAAAAGTTAAATAATAATAATAATATAAATAAATAAAAATGGAACTTTGTAATTAAGTAAAATATTAGAAATAAACAAAAATATAACTAATAGTGTATTCAGTTGTACAAGTCTCCGCGCTCTCACAATCTTAAAATATACTAGATTGGTGAGTTCATTAATGCTTATGTAGAATCCTCTAAGCATTCAACTCCTTCGCGTATTGAATTATTAATATTTAAAATCAGTAAAAGTTTACCAGTAAAAATTACGCAGTAAAAATGATTTGATTATAATTTGGATTTTTTGGGAAAGATGGTGTGGTAGGTTAGTATAAGATTAACGTTTTTATACCAAGTGGACGAATTAATATAAATTTGAAATTGTACATTAACAGCGAGAAATTAGAGTTCATGATGTTTTGCAACAATACCACACTATGAATGCAATGATTTTGAGCGTCGAATCAATTACAACTTCTAACATTAGCAGTCAGGAAGAATGTAACTGGAATTAGCCTATCTATAGGCCAATTACGTGCCAGTTTTAAATGTTGTATCATCAATTTCATAAATCATTTAATTTTTGAAGCTCCATGTGAACACACCCTTTTGTAGTAAGCTCGCATCTTATCACTGAACAGATCACCCAAATCTGCGCCAGCTTTCTTAAGACCCTAAAACACATATTACAGTGAAATGAATTCAAATGGGAATCCATAATTATATCCCTCACTTTAAGGCACGAAGATTAAAATATTATGCAGTTATAATTTACTATTTAATATTAATTATTTAATATCTTGAAGTATATTTTAATATATAAAATAATTAATATTTAAAAAAATAATACATTAATATTGAACATTTATAAAATGATCAATATTTATTAAGTTAATTTAATATTATTCTTTTAAAATTTTAAAAACACTTTAATTAATTTAATTTTCAACTATTTCTTATTCAATTTTCTGTATTTAATTTTTACCTGTCATTTCTACCTTCGAGACTTTCACTCTCGGATTGTTTCTGCAGGGAATTAATTCATGAAATATCTGTCCAATTCAGCAAAAGTCGCATAAAAGTCAAAGAAGTAGCCTGTTACTCTTTGAACCGAGCTATTTTTTAACTTTTTCTAGAGCGAAACCAGAAGCTAATATACAGGAAACACCCTGCTCAAAGTTATCCGTTTTCAGGATGGGTTTTCTCCCTTTCTAAAGTTTCTATATCAGTTCTATATAGTCTATCTGTAAGCATTTCCATACTTTAAGATCTTGGGTAGTCCTTCGTTCACTATATTATTGCAACGCTGAAACGTTCTGATAGAACTTTAATTTACTGTAGGTACTACTGAATTTGAACTCTTAATGTCCCGTGTTGTTTCCGGGTTGTTTGAAGAATTTACCAACCGGTATCTGCACTTGTCGTAGAAGGCGACTAAAGCACTAAGATTCATACCTACGTGAGAAATGAAATTATTACAAAAATTTAAATGAATGGTAAAGTCTCAAGTAGGGGATTGACTGGTTGTCTGGTGTAGGACAGAAAGAATTTGAGATAGTCTAGGCCAATTTGTATCCCGACACTGATTAAACTGGGATTCAATGGAGGATGATGATGATAATGACTAATGAATTAAAACCAAATATATTTTGCAAAAGCGAAAAGAAAAGAAAGCTCAATTTACCAAAACTCGATTTTTCTTGCACTTCTCGAACAGTGTCTCGAAGTCTCGTATAGCTTCGGCAGAGGTGCTGTATTTGCCTTGCTTAAATTTCGTCTTAATCAACATAAGGTCAAGTTTGAATTCTCTGGGCTGCAAAGAATATTCAAAAACTCAATTGCAACGTTTTAAGTAGAGCTATTTAACTGTCTAGAATTCTGTAAATTCATATTTTCAATTTACGCAGTCCTGAGGTTTCATGATTCTTCGTCAGTGCACTTGCAAGTGGCAGGTTTAAGGTACATATTCATACTCAATGTCTGCTTTCTCGCTCCATAAGAGCACTCCTTAGATCAACAAGTAAATCCCTTCACAAAATCCATGCCTTACCCATACCTTGTATAGCTTGAGAAAAGTATGGCTTCTGACGTGGTTTCCCGTTGCCTTCCTCAGCTTCATGACTTTGCTGGAATAATCGATCTGCAAATTGCTCTCTTCAGGCAGGGTAATTGAACACAACTTATTCTAGTCATTAGTTTTCAGATTAGACACAGCGTCTTAAAAAGCTGGTAAAACTACATGTAATGTTAACGTCAGTTTTCTCACTCGAAACCGATGACAGTGACGGGCGAGCCCAGGATTTGAAACCCGCACATACTGATCCGCGGCCGAATAGTTTACCGACATCGCCACTGGCTCCAGCTAGTATTGTAGCAATTAGCTTGAAGAGAAGTTTTTTTTTGTATTGTTTTCCATTTCCATCGTCAGATACTGACGAAGGAAATTTGATTCATTTAGACTTAAATGCATTGTAGGAAAAGCGTATAGGCCTAATGGTATTTGATATACCCTGTGGTCTGACCAGGGCTGAGAAGAAATAACCATAAGATGCCTACAAATTTGATCCTTTTGTAAAATCCAGAAAACAAGCAGCTCATGTTAAAATCAGGCGATAATTTAATAATTATTATGATAAAAAGGTTTAAGTTGTAGCCGAATTTGATGTCTAATAGTTCCTCATAAATGTGTTGTAGGTTACGATTGTTCATGTGACCCTTCGAACATTGGACAAAGAGCTAAATGTAAGATACAATGAATGTCTGTCTTCCGCATCTTCAGCACATTTCTTTTGCCGATCAGTCTTGATGAACTGATCTGTTGTGATGTGTTGTGGGGACGTCCCTGGCATCATCATTGGATGAGGAAACGGACGTTAAAACTGTATTATTATTATTATTATTATCATCATCAGAAATAATTAGAATTATGCACTCTCAAAATCTTTGCAAAATAAATTCTCGTTGTAGGCATAGGAAGATGTGGAATTAAGAAACACAACTAAAGATTTACAAGTTTGTTGAACCGGTGATAAGGTGACAAATTGTACTACAGCGGTTTAGTAGGTACAGGGTTCAAATTCAGTTCGCTCCCCATCACTACAAGTTTTCGAGACAGAAAACCGTCATCAAACTTGTTTTAGCCAGTAGCCTCCGGCTAAGTTCGTAAATATTAAAACCTGAAAAGCAGGAATTATGGCTTTTTACCTTAACGACAGACACTTCTCTCACAAAGGCTGCGCTCTCGTGGGCCCAGATGAAGGGAAAGATGATATTTTCCAAATAGAGCAATCTCTTCTGCTCTTCTTCAGTCGATAGGGTGGGGGTTAACGGAAGTGGTGGGACTGCATCCTTCCTAGGCCGTCCTGGTCCCCTCTTCATCGAAGACATTCCAGTGGAATCTATAAAAGAAAACCAATGATTTTTTATGGTCAATTTACGATTAAAAACTATTCACGATTAAATTTACGATTTCTGATAATGTCATTAAACTAATTATTTGTTCTTGAATCAATCAATCAGTCAATCAATCAGCCAATCAATCAATCAATTGTCCGGCGTTATAAATAAATAAACCAATTGCCTAGTGTTACAAATTAATTGAAGTTGCATTCGATATACTATGGGTTAATAGGTACATGTACGAGATATGCAAGTAAATCGAAACCATTTCAGTAGCCATTTTAGGTCAAATTGTAGACTGGTTTTATATTATGGCACAAAACATTTATAGCCCTTCTGATGGAAAATCACGTAGACGTATTGTTTTCTTTTTATGGAGAAATAAGTCAGATGGTTAGTAAGGATAATATTATGTATTTATACATTTGCCCTATATTTTACGGAATTCTAGAAGGAGTTGTTCAAATGACCAAATGACTCTTTATTATTTTACAATAGTCTTTACAATAAGTTAATATCGCATAAATAGTACGGCAAACTTACGGAAGGTCCCAGCAAGTCTGAAAGATGAGCTTATTAATTAGCAAAACTGCTTGATTTTCAATAATGTCGGCTATTTCTAGATGGTATTTGAACTTTACGTACATTAGTTACTTCTGGTTTAGTATAGGAGCTTCTATGATGTTTCGTTAAGATGTAATATAGATCTATGCTATTTAATGACATCTGTTGTTTATTGACAAAATGTTCTTGCTAATTAGCTTAATTATTTATATAAACTAGATGTTAAATAGGCTTCATAAGTATGACGTAATTAGGATATTCAGTAATCAAAAGATAGCGGAAGTGTTAACTTATAAAGTAAAACACGCATTATAGTGAAATGATCAACTGTGTTGATATCTGTCACTTTTTAATACCACGTGTTTAAACCGTTAGGCAATTTATTCCATTTTCCGTGTAACCAGTCCAGTGAATGTCCGAGATATTACTCTCTGATCAGCGCGGCTGGGATTCGAACCCACAAGTGTTCAATTCACCTCAGGATCTGTTATTTAAAACTTCATGACGTTACCCCTACGCTATTAAGACTTACTTATGTCTCTATATAATAATAATAATAATAATAATAATCTATTCATTTCTTTATTCGTCAAAAACAGACATTATCAAGATACATACATACACACACACATACACTCATCCACGTACGATTTTAGAACAATCAAAAGGTATTATAAGAAACAAAAAAAATTAAAATTAAAAACAATTCTCACTAATTATGAATTCTAGTTAGGCCTAAGTTTCTTAAATTTCATTTTGTTTGTTTTATGATCCTATGTTTATGTGTGTATGTGTGTCTATATATTTATATGTGATGCATCTTGATCCTGTCTGTTTTTGACGAATAATGAAATGAGTAATTACAGCACTAGCATTAAACGCTTCGTAAATTAAATAATAACCTCCGCTAATTTTTATAGCGTGTCATGGCCGGTGTCCAGTCTTCGAGACCGCTTTACAGGTTTTTGGCAGGTTATTATTGATCCTTTCCATGGTTAATCATATCTTTACTATTACAAGTGCATCTAGTGAAATCAAGAATCTAGTGCATATAGTGCATCTAGTGCTTGACCTGTAAATGGCAAGCTTTCAAAGTTTCGATACTGTAAGCTGACGCTAAACAGCTAAACATAGAGTTAACTTTTGCTTTAGCCAGAAATTGATTTTTTTTGGACAATTCTGTCAATATACTAATGTTTCGTAGCAAGTAGACTATTCATATGGTAAGTTTAGTTATTTCTCATTTAATATTGGAACAAGGAAATGCATGGTTCATCGAAGAGGCACTTGCCTTGTCCTATATCTTTGCTTGTTTAGACTGGGAATTGTACTCGAATATTCCGAGTGAAATACTTGTGCGCGAAATCTCTGAAACACAGAAACTAAATCACAAAGAAAATACATTTTAATGAAACTTCGCAACAGATGCAAATGTGTAGCTGCCTCGTTTAAAATTTGAAACTAAATTATAAATTACAGAACAGTCGAAAGCATTTAGTAGTAGATTATCATTTAGATAACGTAACTATAAATACATTGAATATTCAAATGACATAAAATACAATATTTAATGATATTCAATCGTTAAATGAATTATGCATTGATTAAACAGTGGATAATCAGTGTTTAATTAATTTTGTTTAATCCACTGTTTAATGGGATTCAACAGTGGATTCTATTTATGCTTTTGCTTAATTTTAAAGATGATAGGGAAATTTCGACTTCAAATTTCAATTCGAATATTTGTATAGAGGATTAGTAGTATCTAGCCTATGTAGATAAGCAATACAGATCCTCTGTAGAAAGTCAGGTCGTAAACTAGATTTTATAAATACTAAAATTCTTATAAGAACAATCCCAGTAAATCCGAGAAAATCATAAAAGCTGAATAAATAATGCACTAAATTGCAGTCTAACAATCCTAATAACGTTGCGTTACTACTGAAATAACGCACAACTTATTCCCCTTACACAGAGAATGTTAAAGTTTCTCGAAACTTATTTCAAACTCTGGGTAAGCGTGATAGTCTCTGAAGATGACGAAGACGGCAGGACTTGCTCTACCATGCCCAGTGACCGAGTCGTACCGATCTGAGGGCGTTCTCATCGGAGGCTCTACGCCTTGATGACTCCCTTGGGCGTAGTGGCCGGTCAACACCCGACACAGAAGCATCTTTCCTGTTCTAGTTACATTCCCATTCTTGTTGTGGATGTTGACAGTGACGGAATATGGACGAGAGATTGCTGGATTGGTTGAGAAATATACTCCGGGACCTAAACTCGAACCTGGAAAATAAAAATTACTATGTACGATGCGGTACCTATAAAATAAAATCACTATCTACGATGCGGTGCCGGTCGGATGGTAAAATGGATAGCGCACTTGCCTGAGCATTCAGAGCCATCGATTCGAATCCCAGTCGGACCGTCTCTGATATTATTCCTTGTGCTACGAATGTTTACGTTAAGCTTCGCTTTTCCAGTTTTATAGTCTCTCCATAAAGCAATTAAAGATTGACAAAAGAAGGCTACAAAACCGTCTCAATCGAGATTCTTTACAGTTAAGATACTACTAGAGAAATTACTGTAGTCAACGACGTCGTTAATGTAAATAAGAGAAACGTGTAAGGTGTCATCAGTCGTAAAAACTAACAATTTCTTCCTTCCCTCCTTTCGGATTCTCCTAGACTAAAACAATTAGTGTGCCACTCAAGATATGAAAAGCTCTCCCTTTTCAATCTACTCTTCCGAGGAATGGATGATGCGATAGACATGCTTTAATTTTCTTAAAGGGTGACTTACAGTAATGGCCAAAAGTATAGGAACAGTAGCAGAAATTTGCGACCAAAATGCGACGCCGAATAGTACGTGTGCTGGTTGTCACATGTGGGAGTTCAGTTTTGACATCGGTACTACTGATGCATTCAGTAGTGCAACGAGATTGATAATAAAATTATTTAAAATAAATATATGTCCAAATTACTCGGTGTCCCAATACTTTTGGCCATGACTGTAGTAGTACCATGCTAAACACTACCACAAAGTATATGCTATGTTGATATTAAGTACAGTTATATTATGCTATGCTTCTATGTTTATCATTTAATCAATCTTTAGCCTTACAATGGCGCTAAAATATCTCAATAGCGCCGTGGTGAGAGGCGTCAGGTAACGTAGTGAAATTTTAACTGACAGATCCTGAGGTGAATTGAACTCTCGTGGGTTTGATTCTCGGCCGCGCTGATCTAGGATAATCATCTATCAAAATCGGTGATATCTCTGTGTGTTTTGAGTTTTAATGAATCCAAAATCATATTTGAAATTCGGTCGGTTCATCTATTTCGAAAAACATTATAAAACTTCAAAGAATTAGATCAATATTCATACACGGTATTAATAATAAAAAGTGCAGCAAACTTTAAAGGGACAACGTTAAGCTACTTCTAATTGTACAATCCTTAAGCGATGAAGAGTAAATCATCAAATTCATAATCTTTAGACTGATATTCTGAATGCTGTATATGCAACATTAAAAAATGTTCCTTACATTTGCATCATCGGTTTGACTTTCATGTAATAGAGCTCCATGTTGTCATAGACTGCAGTAGCACTGTAAATGTGTTATTGTCATTACTGTTAGCTGAAAATATATTATACTCGGACTCCGCTCCAGTGAAAGACTTAAAACTTAGCTACAAGTTTAGATCATCCAAATTACTTCCATTATCATTTTCCCTTGAATCCCAGTTTAGCTTGGGTAGGGATAATAGTTCCCATTCGATTAAAAATTGCTATAGCAATTTCTGGAGCCTATGTGCTCGCCAACCAAATGCCCTTTTTGACTTAGGTTTGGATCATAGTGCTTTGTCGTCTTTTACGACACATGCAATCCAAGGTGTACTCTTCAGAAAAGTGAAAACAACACAGGTAATCAACCATCTAAATTGCGTTAAGATTTTAAAATTATACTATTATACTATTAAACGTTTCAACCGTGCTTGCCGGCGAAGCTCCTGTTGAAACCGAAACTACAGATCCTTCTGATGCTTCTGAAATTTGAACCGTGGAAGAGCCACCTCTCGTTCTTAACTTCAAGTCCATTCTTCTTCTCCATCGTCGCCCGACACTGAGAGTAAAGTTGAAACATACTCCAGTTTTCTGCTCTACGAATCTGCCAATAAATCAATAAGTCAATCAATCGTCAAACAATCAAACAACTAACCAATCACTCAATCGAGCCACTAAGCAAGCATTCCGTCTATTGATTAACACATCAATGAATCAATTAATCAACCACTATAGGAGAGACTGATAGATATATTTATTTCAGCATCAACTTGACACCAAATGCACTGTCACCATATACAAATACACATACAAATAGAAATTAACAAATTCATAGTAATACGGTGTAGCGGATGGTTTGTATAAGATTGAACAACGGCTGTCGGAGAAGAAGATATACATCATATCTCGCTAGGAGAGCTAAATAAGTAAATCAGATTTTTTAACATACTGTAAAGAAGAAAGTTACAAGAAACAACTATTTGCAATCTCCATAATAATTTCATTAGTAACTTATTGGCAGAAATTTGCTAAACGTCGTTAGTTTTTTTAATTTTAAAAGTCTTAGCTTTCATTTAGATGCTCTAAAAGTTCTTAACAAGTTTAATAGTCTAATTTAATAGTCTAATAGTCTAGTTTAATTGTTTAATAGTAAATTCAGTAAATCTCCACGTAGTGTCCGAGACACTGAAGAATACACCAACCGTTAGCGGCATATGTCGCAAGAGATGACTAAGCAGAAACTGACGAACTCTACCTGAAACCACCACTGAAGCCATATCTTTCCCAATATACAAGGCAGCGCTTTTGGTGAAAGGATTATATTGCATACCTGCTACTTAACTTCTCTCACAGAGGCTAGGATTAGTACATATTCCTGCTGTCATTTTCTTAGTCATTTATCATCTCGAATTTCTACACGTGATTAAAAATATACATATAGTGTTATTTCTTTCATAATTTATAAGCCAGGTAAATTACTGTTTATACTTTTAATTCTAACCGATGTGATCTTGCAACCCATGGCTTTAAACTGCTTGCCGGCCAGCTTCTGAACGAATTTATAATCTGAGCTGTTTTGTGTTAACGGTACCATTCGTAGATTTCCCTTGTCTCCTTTCACCATTTTGCTCCAGTTTTGCGGATAAGTCGCCACTGCATAAAACAAAATATCAGGTTAAACACATTGGAAAACACATTTTTAAAGGCATCACGGAACACATTGTGAAACACATCTGAATCACATTGTTAAATTCATTGAAAAACATATTGTGAAATATATAGTTAAACGAACTGTCAAAACTAACACATTATAAAACACATTGTTAAACACATTATCAAACACATTATCGACTCAGTGGTTGGACGGAAAATTTATTAAAATTTCAAATGCACGAAGCTCTTTAAGATAATTTAAGAGAACTATTGGAGGGTTATTTGATGATTTTATAAATTATAGAGGTTTAATATTTGTTGGATAACAAGTAGGCCTACTCATAATCTGTTATTACGATTTGTTAAAATTACACCGAAGAATATGGTCGACATGATACGATGTGCAATCGACGTGTTATTTTAGTGTACAAGTAAAACATACAAAAATTAGTAGGCCTACACATCAAATATTCGATAGATGTAACAGACTATTGTAATATTACTTGGCAATTCTTCTTTTTCACTCTATATATATATATATATATATATATATATATATATATATATATATATATATATTTAAATATATATAAATTTATACATATAATTATAAATTATAATTACAAGTTATAATTTTAATTATAAATATAAATATATAAATATAAAATATATATATATATATATATATATATATATATATATATATATATATATATATATATATATATAGTCAGACTCATGAGAAACATAGTCAGAATCACGAGAAAAATTAAAATAAACATCATCGCTAAAAGTTAATTTTTAGTTTATTTCGCGAGGTAGCAAACCGTGGCTGGCATCTTCAACGGCGGCCAGGAGTTCTTGACAATCTGTGACTTTCAACGAGGATTTTAATAAATCTGCAACAAAAATTTAGATTACTATAAATATCAGTTCTATCGCAATAGAAAATTTAATGTTATTCTTCAAATATATTGTAAAAATTTCTATGCCAATCTTGGCATAGAAGTGTACATAAAAGATTTGCTGGTGCTGTTATTTTGACACATGATCAAAATATCAAACCAAGGTAGGGATTAATGAAAACGCTAAATGCGAAATATATAAATAAATACTAAATTACAATTTACATTTTATCAAAGATTAATTAAGCAGAGCCTGACCTGGTTGGTTAATTTACCGATTTTCAGAAATATTCGACTAATATCTTATATCTCCTCCATGTCTACAGACTCTGATGTACCGCAAGAGGCAATACATTTGAATACAATACAGTTTGAATACAATACAATACATTTAAAAGAAATCTTTTACCCGTGTTGTGTCTAGAATGCTGAAGAATTGACCAACTGTAGACTGCACGTGTCGCAAAAGGCGACAAGGCACAAGGATACAAACCAACGTCATAAGAGAATTCGGTTGGTGAGCGCATTTTCCTCCTTAAATTTCTACAAAATTCACTAAAATGAAAGAAAAAGTAAAGGTCTAGTTGTGTACTGACCCTGGCTGGACTGGGGTTCAAGGAAAGGTGATGGTGGTGGTGATGATGATGATGATGATGATGATAATGGTGATAGTGATGGTGATGGTAATGGCGATGGCGATGGCGATGTCGATGGCGACGGCGACGACGACGACGGCGACCGCGACGGCGACGACGACGACGACGACGACGGCGACGACGACGATGACGATGACGACGATGATGATGATGATGAAATAAGGTTCTATACCAATGATATTTCTGGGTGTGTCGCAGACCACGCATTTGTTCCTATCGTCGTTGTTTTGAAATGTACATCCAGGGCATGTCCAGATTTTTGCTACCTGGAATAGATTGTCGGCCCCCGTCCCGCCATCTAGTGGTCTTGTCTCTAAAAACACAGAAATTAACTATCTGATCAAATAGATCAATCGATCAAACTAAATCAATTGATCAAACTAAAATGAAATAATCAATAGATCAATTTCAATAGATCAATTTCAATAGGTCTGATCAATAGATCAAACTAAAATGAAATAAACAAGTAAAAAATAAAATTAGCTATCTAAAGAAATTAAATTAATAAGTGATGATTAAGATAACCTGACTGATTCACGAGGACATCGGTTCAAATCTCAGCCCGATCGTCTCCGACAGTATCGCTTGTGATGCGGAAATAGACGTTAAAAGTTATGGCTTCTATTTTTATGTTACATCTTTTCTTAATAGTGTTAAAATTCTTATCTATACCGTAACATTGCTTAGCCATCGCTTGCAAACATATGGATTCTGAGATGGTTTCCCTTTTCTTTCCTCCGTTCTTGTCTAGTCGCCTCTTGCGACACGTGCAGTTAGCCGTGGGACTATTTTTAGTGACCTGGATACGCACGGAAAATGATGGATATAATAACGATATTTTGAACCAAAAGATAGATTCATTGAAGATGAAAGACAGAAATTTCTACTTCATTTTTCATTTAAGTGTTTCCAACTAAATACATAGGATTGATAGGAACGCCTTGTGGCGTAGTGGTAGAGAGCTCGCCTCTTGTACGAGAGATCGCGACTTCGAGTCTGAATTACGATTCGGTTTTTCTATTCCGATGGGCGAATAAAATCCTAGTCGTGCGCACTTGGTGGTGTCAGCCCGAAGGATAGCCGACATATGAACTTAGAGTTCCATTTCTTATCTAGTTCCCTCCGTGTCGACTCCTTCACATAAAAAGGGATTTGCGGCGCACTAAATGGAAGTTCCTACTGCAGCCTACTTTATATTTGATTTAAATATTATTAGCTGGATTCAAAAGGTTACAAATGAGGAAGTTCTGCAGAGAGTTGGTACAGATAGACAGTTATTAAAAGTATTAAGAACTAGGAAGAAGAGTTGGATGGGACACATTCTAAGGGGAAAGGTCTATGATTCAATGGAGACATAGAAGGTAGATTGGAAAGAAAAAGAGGCAGGGGCAGGGGCAGGCCGAGATTAGGAACATTAGATGATTTAAAGATCCACTCATATGTGGAAATGAAGAGGAAAGTGGAAGACACGAGAAGAGTGGAGGGGTTATATACCATGGACCTGCCAGTAGTGCACTAATAGAGAGAGAGAGATTATCAGCCAGGCAAATCCTCCGGGTAAAATCAATGTAAGTATCGAATCCAAACCTATTGATCCATTTTCCATAACAGCTGACGATTTTGACGATCTCGAGGCTTTACCATTAAACTACAAACCAGTTAAATCAATCAATTACAAAGTCAATTCAATTTCTACTATTTGGTTAAGACATTTATCAATCTGATAATTTATCAATTTATCAATTCGATGCAAATTTAACATTATTTAATAGATGTCTCTCTTGAGCTCTGCAAAATGGCAGGTCCAATAGACATATTCTTACTCACATCCTGCTTCTCGCATTCCATCGATTAATGACTCTTAAGACACATGCATGTTACGATTGATCTATTCTTCAGTATCCCGCGCACAACAATAGAAATTATATATTATATCATAATAAAATTACTATATTGCTGAATACTATATCTGAAGGCGTTAATAATCGCTTAGACTACTGTTCAATTGCCTGAGCATTGAATCGAATATAGCGAGAATTAATATGTATATCCACTTCTTTATTCGTCAAAATTTGACAAGGAACAAAAGCAACACTAAACAAATCAAACAGCATAAATATAAAAGTAGTATCAGAAACAAACCACCACCAATTACACAATTAGAGTTACAGTTAGCCTAATTGGATCGAAATACACACTTCATACATTCTATTATTGAGCATATACATTAGCCAACATGATACATTACACATTATACTGTACATTACATACATTAATTCATATAAATCATTAGATTGCACCTTTGCAGATTCTACTACACCACGATAAACATAGTCCCCTTATGTCAGTTACTCTCAGTTTATTCAGTTATCTCCGTTGGTTAACTATTATGAAAATAGATGTTTTGGTGGAAATGCGCTCATGTTTAAAATGATAATAAAAGGCATAACCGCCGAGAAGACTATGCTAATACGTGTATATGTGTAGAAGATCAAATTAACTAATTAATATTTTGAAATTTACCGTGCAATGCATGCATATAACAGTGTGCTATGGAAGTCGTAAGTCATGTTTTGCCAAGAAAACTTTAATACTACTAGTTCTACTAATGCACAACATCATCATCATCATCGTCGTCATCATTATTATCATCCTTCTTTGAACACCAGTTTGACGATTAGATCTGTTGAGTTAAAAACTTTTCCATTGGTCTTGGAAAATTTTATGTCTATTTCAGGAGCCTATCCGCTCACCGAGCCAATGCACTTGCTGACGTTGGTTTGGATCTTAGTGCTCTGTCGCCCTTTACGACAAGCTCAGTCCACGGTTGGTATATTCTTCAGCAACCCGGACACAACACGGTTAATATCTACAAATAATACTACTTAAAAATTATTTTAACCTGTAGTTCCAATGAATTATCTCATCAGCAAATATATAAATTAAATTGAATATAACATAACGATTCAACCTTTTTCTCGTATCCTCTAATCTTGTCACGGTACAGATCTTGCAGTTTCCTACCAGCTCTTCTGATAGCCTGCGAAACGTTCACCAATATTATCATCATCATCGTCATCATCATAATCATCGTCATCATCATCATCATCATCATCATCGTCATCGTCATAATCATAATCATCATCATCGTCGTGTCGTCGTCGTCGTCGTCGTCGTCATCATCATCATCGTCGTCATCGTCATCATTATTATCATCATCATCATCATCGTCGTCGTCGTCGTCGTCGTCATCATCCTTATCATCATCATCATCCTCGTCGTCGTCGTCATCATCATCGTCGTCGTCGTCGTCATCATCATCATCATTATCATCATCGTCGTCGTCGTCGTCGTCGACGTCATCATCATCATCATCATCTTCATCATCATGCCGATATAACGTTACGCTATTTTATATCTATTTCGAATCATGTTATATGTAAATATGTAAAAATATGTAAACTGGAAGATATGTAAATAAACAATAATAGCAACAATTCGAGTGCAATTGTCGCTCATGACAACATCGAGCACTATTGAGACAAATCCAAGCCAGTGAGCAAAAAGAAGGTCCAAAACGGTGCAAATTCCAAAATCCAAAAAATAAATCCGAAGATAAAGGAATTAAAGAAAATGAGGTTTTTGTGTGCCTATATAATTGTGTGGTTCTGCTTAGAACATCCAACATCAAACCTCTCACATCACCGTCATGCTAGGAGATTAACGTTAATTCTTGAATTATCAATTGATAGATTGATTAATTGATTGATTGATTAATTTATTTGAATGATTGACTGAATGATTGATTGAGTTCTAATTGAAAATAAGTTGAATAAATAAATGAATGTGCGAGTGATTGATTTAGAGGACAATGTTTATATCGAAAGTAAATTTGAAAATTTGAAAGACAGAGACATAGAGACTAATACAATTGTTTTGGATTTCTTGCACAGCTGGAAAAGCTTCTGGAAGTCCTGAATGGGTTCGTTGGCGGAAGAGTATTGATCATGTTTCCACTTCTTCTGTATCATCATTAAATCAATGCTGAACTCACTAGGCTGCAGAAAACATGTAAAAATATTAAATTAGGAAAGAAAATAATTACAATTATAATTTGACTATTAACTAATCTCTTTGTTAGTATCACTCATAATCTACTAAGTATACCAATCAACTTAAAACACCACCGGTGTCTCAGAGATAGAATGACGAGAAGTTTAGTTATAGCCTAAAAGTATATAGATGATAAAGGTGTTACGTTGAGAGCATTATCAGGAGTGTGATTCTAACAGATTTGTGTACTTGAATATTGAATAACAAGAGAATATGTTGCTGGGTTATTTTGCGTAGTAAGCAGATCTTGTTTTATGTTCTTAAATATCGGCTTATATGCTCACAACGAGCAAAGAGCTTATATCTCAGTAAAAGTAGACCTATGCTTTAACAAAATCTTTGACGCAGCAATAACCGTGGAAATTACGTCTTGTGAATTGGCTTCAAGAATCATTAATTCATCAGCTCCAGCTTAGTCGGCTGCTACAACGCTTTCAGTAAACATCTAGTCAATTTTGCAATCTTCTGAACACAACTCAGCCTGCAACATTCATTGCGCTGTTCCATAGAATCTGATATCTGGAGTGAGATAACAAAATTCGGCCTATAAACTCAGACTAAACTTACTTGTGTTGTCGACACGTCTCTGACGAAGGCAGCTTCTTCACTCGTCCATAGAGCTGACATTATCAAATGCTTTAGGTAAATCAGCCTCGCCTGCTCGTCGCGTGGAGAGCCGGATGCAGATGATACAGAGATTGGCTTGTTCTTACTCTTGCCCTTGCTTCGCTTGCCCTTAGCACGAGGCTTAGTATTGGCCTTCTTAGTTTTAGGCATTTCTGAATCGCAGTAGGCCTATAATATAGTTAGAAAACTGAAATGTAAAGCCACACAGCACTAATGCAGTGCACGGCAGTATGATACTTTGGTTTCAAAATAGCACGGCACGATGAGAGAGAGAGAGAGAGAGAGAGAGAGAGAGGGGAGAGAGAGAGAGAGGTAGAAAGAGAGAGAGAGAGAGAAAGAGAGAGAGAGAGAGATAGGCATATCAGCAACTGGAAGAGTAACTAAGAACATGATAGCCACGACCAGTTGAATTCTACTCTGCGGTCCATTTAATTATATCTAAACTATTTCTAGTCGGCCGACTGTAAAGCAAAATAGGTCGGAGTAACTAGCCTTAATTTATTAATTTATAATAATTTGCTAAAACATTTTAAATAAAATAAGCTATAAGAATACGATTAGCTGAAAATAGTTTATAGACTAGTTACAATGACGATAGTTTATAGACTCGAATTATGTAATAATGACGTAGCTTATTAACAATATTTAATAGAAGATCTTGGATTATTTCGCACTTATTTCAGACACA
Source organism: Enchytraeus crypticus (assembly GCA_905160935.1). Lineage (NCBI taxonomy): Eukaryota > Metazoa > Annelida > Clitellata > Enchytraeida > Enchytraeidae > Enchytraeus > Enchytraeus crypticus. The sequence continues at coordinate 2,533,035 of CAJHZI010000457.1, forward strand.
GAACTTTAATCAAAATTTGTATGTGTTTTATAAGAGAAGATTAGCACCCAGAGATGTTGGGATGGCTATGTTAAACGTTATTGTGCCATAACTATCCTAAATTAAGTTATAACTCAAGAAGGTACACATCATGTCAACTTGCATATAAACATGTAGAAGTGATGTGTACTTTCTTGAATTATAGCTTAAGTTCATATCTCTTATTCGATCCATCCAGTGTACATAAATGTTTTTGTCAGAGCGGAAACCTCCTTTTCCTTAATTCCCTTTATCCTTGGACAGGTTTTCTGGTTTTTAAATTCTACCCTGTTGGACTTCCTTTTTCTCACAGGCTAGGATTTGTCTCAGTAGTGCTCGATGTTGTCACCGACGGCAGTACATTGATATTTGCATTCTTAGAGTAATGATAGACCATAAAGGTATAATAAATACCTATAATACCTCTAAATAATAATACCTCTATATTAAATTATAATACCTCTATGTGATAGACTATAATATATTCTAAGTTTACATTACACACAACTGTTGTTATGATTGTTAAATGTGCAAAAACCAAGGCTGGCAGCGCTAAGGTCAGGTTGACATCATTCTATGTTTATATTTTGCGCATGTTGCCTGAAGGATAATGTTCATTGACTGGTTTTTATTTGCCAATAAATATTAGCCAAATTTGACCATCTGTGTACTAATACTGGCAATAATTAAAGAAAAATACTCTGATAAGTTTAATATGATTTATTTAGGCTTGCTACTGTTTTCAATATCTTTAGGTAAAACAAACTAAATTGGACATCAGTTTTCGTAGAATTTTATTTAGGCCCTAAAAGGTAAACTACAAAACATCCAGGTTCAATACTCTTAAAATATTAGTATAAATTCACGATATTGGAATTTTTGTAGGCTAATTTAAATAGTTCTTAATTTATTAATGAACTCTCAAATAATCTTATCTTAATAAATTTAATTTTTAAAATGGGCTCTTATGGTTTATATTGGGAATTGACTGAAATAAATATAATAATAATACTAATAATAAAGGTTTAACGTCCGTTTCCTCATACAAGGATGATGTCAGGGACGTACCTTACGGCCATTTATAAAATATGTTTAAACCTTTACGCTCATCACGCCCTGCAATCAAAATCATTAGTAGAGCATTTATTGATCTGCCTGCGTCAAAAAACATCTCAGTATGATGAAGAGAAGTGAGTTTAAAAGTAATCAATTTAGCAACTAATATCCACTGTAACTATGAGCAGAGTAAACCGATAGGTGTTAAGGCAGATATGCCTGAGACAAAACAACATCAATATTGCTGCTCTGAAATACAGAACAAAAGTTAAATACGAATTACAAGTTAAAAGTGTTTCATCCCAAAAAAGCTCTGATGTAGCATTGTTTTCATAATGCTTGAAGTTATTATATATGACAGTAGTATTCTAAATAGATGAAGTTTTCAGTATCATTTCAGTCATATTTGCATTTATAACACTTGTGATAATTTGTTAGAGATACCTGAAGATCTAAAGTGAGATTTCCAACGTATTAAAGCATGACACCATTTGGTCTCCTGTGTTTTACACCAGCTAGCTTTATCTTAGAATTATAAACTCCACATTCTTATTTAGTACTATTTCAGAACTTCAGGTCTTGCAAGAATATGTGCAATAATGGAAGGTAGTTCCAGTATTTACCTTCTCGACAGCAATGCAGCATTATAAAACTAAAACTGATTTTTGAGGATTTTTTTGCAATTCTTTGTATCATTTCGTAAGGTTATTCTTTAAATAGAGTAAATACATACAGTCAGCCAACACTTTCTATGCTACAGTAATAATCTTTGTCATCCATTTTAATCATGTGTGGCGTTCCCCATAATCTTTGAGTTAAGAGATGAAAGTTCTTCATATATTGTATTGGATTGTTGTGATGCATTTTAGCTGGGTATTTACCTATGAGTTCCATGCTACACTTGGCATTATCCCCTCTGAGAAAATGTCGTCAGTTAGCAGCGGCTTTGCACACTCCGCTACTTCATAATGTTCGCAGATTTAAATCAGAAACTGTACTGAGTCGTTCGACTGTACTGCTACAAGATGGACTGGATATTAGAGTGAGTTGATCTGTCATATAACTAATGCAAATTGTATATTTATAAAATAAAAATACTTACTGATTCAATGTTAAATATCTATGGAGTAAATAATCCAGTACTAATTCTTAAATGAACTGTACTAGTGTAATTGTGTACCACTTGTTATTTTTATAATATGCATATTTCTTTAATCTGGTAGAAATGACTAAATATTTTATAAAGATATAATTGTATTGGTTATCATGTAATATCGATTTAACACTTAATAGATATTTTATTTTCTGTTTAGTTAAATGAAAATTAGCATTATTTGTTAGACTTAGTCTTTTGTGCTGAGCCATTTAGCATGATCTGCTAGGTGTCTAAATGCAGGTCCATAGGTGCATGGTTCAAATTCAGTGGCACGTTCAAGAGAGGAAACTAAAATAAAGCTCTGCTCTGATTTTCATTTTATTGTATTGTTGATCTACGTAGGAGCTACCGTGGATAGTTCGGAGAATGGATCCCAGTGAATACCCGTTCAGCGTTTCCTCCTACTCAGTAGGTGGCGAGAGTGTGCACAAGCCTGGTGCAGCCATAGGCGCTGATGAAGCTTTCAGGCAGCTACTGCTCGAGTGTTCTACCGTACATCAGGTGATAAAGAGGCTAGAAGTTCCTGGAGAACAGGTAAGAAGACTGATCTACTTTCTATACATGCTAGGAATTTGGCATCATATAATTTAATATGTATTAATTGCACTTTTACTGTTGTGGCATTTAGCTGGGTCGCTTCGGTGAAGAATATCCATTGTGTAGATATTACGGGTACTTTGAGCTGTAATGAGATATTTTACTTTATTGTTTCTCTTTATGTAATTATATTTGACGTACTACTGCTAACAACAGAGTTTCCTGGCTCATATTGCTGCACTTTTACATTTGTGCTTCTTACAAATGTTGTTTTCAAATAATGGTTATTAAAAATTATTTGATTATTCAAAATCATTGCCTTTTGTTAGTGTATAAATTTCTTTTTTATGGAGGCAATCTCTTTGGCACCGTAAAAGTTTTAAAGTTCTCTAGCTCTATTTTTGTACCCTCAGGCCTGTACTTAACTACTGTAGGCATGGAATAATGGTTAAATATTCAGCTCAGTTCCTCCTTTCATTGGTAATTTATTTAGAAATGAAATGCGGGCCAATAACGTTATGTCTAAACCATCAAATTACCGACTGCAAGGTGTACGATTTGAATTCAGTGTTTTGTCGGTCACTGATATCCCACCATAATTTATTTCAGTGTTAATCAAATCTTTAACCTTGAATGTCTGTAATTGGTATTTTGTCACATATCATGTTAACTTACCATATAAAATAGGTAAGTGCATGTGGGCATATTATGTATACATGTGTAGGTAACTGTGCACTCGGCGGCATTTGCTTTGAAGAGGATATGCCAATTGAGGGAGAAAGCGTTTGATGACGTTGATTCATTCATTAGAAAAGCCATACTTCATGAGCTGTGCGAGACGGTTGCTAGGGGTGTGACATCACTTAGTAATGATGATGTCATATCATTACTTAGGTTACCTTTATTTTGTATTAATTTCTTATGATATAGTAACGGCATAATGATGTGGATTTATTCAAAGAAAAATGAATTCTGCAGAAGAGTAAAGCTCTTGCTTTGTTGGTGTTGGTGTTGCTGTTGCTACTTATGTTGCCATTGTGTAACTTCTGTTGTAGTTTTGCCAATGTGATTCATTGATGAAGTGCTATGTTTTTGGTTTTAATATTTATGTTTACTATAATTATGCATTGGTATTGACAGTGTCCTTGTTTAGAAAACATTCATTAAAATTATTTGAATTTGTAAAGTTTAGTTATTTATTCATATTTATTAATATTTATTAATATTTATTCAACATGTCATCCGTACTATTTCGCACAGAATGATTATAATATCACTATTTTTATTGTCAACAGATGTTTTTTGACGGCTCCAAACTATGAAGATCGATTCATTGATCAGCTGAACAGCGAAATAGATCGGAGGATTGGCGACTGCAGGTTTACAATTCAGGAACTGTGCAGTATAATTGTAATATTGTCCGAGAATATTCGTGGCGATGTAAGCAACTTAGTTTCTTAAATAATAAGTTGTTGTTTTGAAAGTGTATTTAAAATTACGCTCTCTGCCTCCATTTTATTTAATGTGCACTGATTGAATATCATTAAAGAAATTATCTGGCCTAGTGTCAGTACGCAGTCACGACTTCTTTGTCTGGCAGATATACTTAGAAATACTGAAGAGTTCCTTACCAATGCAAACCCTGATTAATTTATTTGAATTTTGCCGAATCAGTAACGACAACACAATTAAGGTGCTACTGTTGTCTAAAAAACATTGCGCACAAAATTGTCATTGATTTAATAATACATTTTTGATCTTTTTCATTGCAGTGCATTGCTGTATCACTGACAGTAATGAAGGAATTTGTGATTTTAGTCTCCCAATAGATGGGAGATGCTAAACGAAGCAGGTGCATGCTCACCACCTAAGAAAATAATACTAGTATGCAAACCAATGTTACATTTTTAATAATAGCTATTGTATTTCAATCTTACCTGCTCGTGGAATAAACTAGGATCAATGTATTATGCCAACACTATCTTATGCCTATAATACTGCTATTACGTATGTTAATATATTATTGCTAGATGTCATCATAGACTATTACAACTTCGTACTGTGTTTGCTCAGGTGTCGGTCACGAGCAATGTATGGACTCATTTAGCCTCTCGGTACATGGAAATAGACAGTGATCTGATTGGAGAAGTGTACCGATGCATGACGTACGTAACTCCAACATTCCGTTACGTCTGGTCTGTTCTGGATAAACAGGTTATAATCTATTTCATTTAATCTTTAATTTATTTGTACATAAATGCAGGAGTTCCTCAGGGAAGTGTATTGGGACCAGTATTATATGTTCTATATACTAGCGACTTACCGGAGATGGAGGAAACTCGGTTGCAACTTTCGCTGATGATACTGCTATTTTGGCAACAGGAAATGATGCACAAATTTCAACTGAAAAAGTTCAGCGAGCTATTAATTGCCTTTTAGGATGGACTGATCGCTGGAAGATTAAACTAAATGAGTTAAAATCTGTCCACATAAATTTCACCAATAAAAAACTAGTTAATCCTCCTAAACTAGTAATTAATGGAACGTATGTCCTGTATGAAAATGCTGCAAAATATCTAGGGATGAACCTCGATGTTAAATTAAGATGGAAGCACGATATTAAGAAAAAAAGGAACGAACTAAACTTAAAATATCAGCAGTTCTATTAGATTCTTGGTAGAAAATCTAAATTATCTATACAGAGTAAACTTTTAATCTATGCTCAAATTTTTAAACCGGTGTGAATGTGTGGAATCCAAATTTGGGGCTGTGCAAAGAAATCAAATATTGATATTATTCAGAAATTTCAAAACAAAGTACTTGGGAACATTGTTAATGCCCCCTGGTATCTGAGAAATGATGATATACATCGGGATCTACAAGTACCCTCGGTTGCAGATCAAATACAGAAGGTGGCAAGCAGGCACGAACTAAGACTTCTACACCATATAAATGTAGAAGCGATTCAATTACTGGATAATCAGAATCTCAATAGAAGATGAAAGAGAACTAAACTATTTGAACTCGTTTAGTCTAGCGAATCCAGAATTACAATAGCCTAAGCTTCTTAATTACTCTGTGTGCATAAATGCATTAATTTTGTAGTAGAATTGAGGATAGTACTAGATAACAGAAGCAGTGCCAATATGTCAAGCTACTTTATTCATGTAAAACTTGCATTTTGATTTTGTTAGATTTTGTTTGAACTTCAAGATATTTTGTGACGAATTTCTGTCGATGTCCTCACTTTATAATTGTGAAGAACAAGTGTTCATATGCAATAGTATAAGCAGTATGCAGTCTGTTGATATGTAGTTTATGTTGGTTATTTAATTATTTTATTTCTTTGAGAACATTTGATCGTGAAGTTAAAACAGTATGCAGTCTATTCATGTACAGTATAAACACTATACAGGCTATTTATGGTTTAGTAGTTTAAGGTTATGTAATTATTTTATTTCTTTGAGAGCATCTATGATTTGAACGTTAGTGTTAAGTACTATCACTTATTTTGTCTTAAAGCTAAAATAATTATCAATGGATTTATTGTAGCATTATATCGTGTAGTTAAATAAGCTCAATATGGTCAATTTAAAATTAATGGTTGTTCTATTTAGACCAGTTTTAATATGTAATTAAATATACAAAAAAAAATTATTTGTAAAATCTTTTATTTACATTTCATGTTTTGGTCAGTGCTGGAAAAACAGCTATGATAAACTTCATATAATTAATCTGATCTGCACATTCTCGCAGTGGCCTATGGATAGATGAACTAGAGCTAAGCTTGGCATATGTGGCCAGTTCCAGCAAGACCAGACTAAAGTCGGAAATTCCCAAAATGCAGAAATGCTTAAAATACCGTACAGGGATTAAAATTGGAAGAAATTATTATTTTTTGTTTTAAATGATTGTGAAAGGTATCTGTCTTTGATATTTGCAAGTAATATGCCTATTTTATAATTAATTATCAACTAACTTGACATATGTTTTGCTTACACATAATCTAAGACGGTTCGGATACGTATAGAAATCATTTGCCTTAACTTATGAGGTCAGCTTGCTACTGATTCGTCCGTCCTACCTGTACAACTTCTTAGATCAGCCTATGTAGCTGTGAAATGCTTGTAGTCAGGTATAACCACCAATTTACGATTAGAAGATAAAATCACCTGTTATTAAAAGATAACTAACAATAATTACTATTATTATTATATTATTTTTATAATATAATAAGTATTATTATATAATAAGTATTACTTATATATTATTATTATAATATATAAGTTACCTGCTATTTGTCGCTATTATTTTTAACTCTAATTCTAATATCGCATGAATGTTCTTGTTCCAGCTTCAGAGCTGCTGGTGGAAGCTGAGTGCGTCAGACGTGGCGTCGATAGCCGTACGTCTGACGGTGGCGGGACATAGGAGCGTGTCGACTCTCTCACTGCTCAGCAAGTGGCTCTTCTGTAACGTACACACCATTAACGACTCTCAGCTCAAGGATCTGCTCGCATTGTACTCTCACTTTGATTTCAGCGACGCAAGAGTTATGTCTGCGTTAGAGAGGTTAGCGTCACATATATATTTTTTAAACGATTGGAAAAATATAATATTTTATTATTAAGTGAGTTAAATTCCATTTTTTATTTAAGTGAGTTAAATTCAGTCAATATTGAATTCATTTAACTTGAGTTAGAAGTTTACATTTATTCTACAAATTGCAGATTTTATAAAGTTCCAATAGGTAGCTACCGACTGATCTCATTTAGGCTTTCTACCTGAGATATGAGTGGAAGAGGTGTGTTTGAAATTAAACGTATGTGAATGAAACAAGTATACCGGTTGCCTGCTAAAATCTAGTGGCCCAGGGGGCTCTTGCAGTAGAGCACATAACTGGACAGAAGCAGAGCAAAAAGCTTAGACTTCTTGGAATTCTAATCTTATGGACTCAACTTGAAGATGATGGTCAAAAAAGGTTCAACAAGCAAATATTAAGTTGTCAGGGCTACAAAAACTTACCATATCTAAAAATTGGCAATTTATAGCAATGTGCTATTATTGATAAATGATTGAAAAATAATAACTGATATTATTACAAACTCGTCATGAATACATCAATGCATTATTAAGCATACTCATGTATAGTAGTAAATAGCAATGTTAATATTGATGCATAATATTACGATGTTTGTCTGTCTGATTTTCTAGATACGTCACGGCTAAGATTTCCAAGATGGATCGTACATTAGTAGCCATGTCGATGGACTACTGTCGCCAGAAGCGTTTTCTCTCTGTACCTATAATGGATGCCGTGGCTAGAGACTTTATCAATCACTATCAAACCTCCAATAACTCTTCTCATATTTCCGAATTCATCTCTAATACGGGCAACACAGACTCTATAGCAAACTATTCTCACGAACATATCTTCACTGAATCTCCAGTTACGGTTGAATCTATCGACGATGCGGAAAAGAGCGAATCGAGTTGGGTTGATTTCACGTGTCATCCGTACGCTGAGAAAGAGGTTGTAGAAGAGAACAATGCTGAGGCTGAACGGTTGGACTACAATAGCGACGTTATGCAGTCGCACGTCTACGAACCCTTTCCGTCGCATGTTGGTTTAGATCAACGCGAGGGGTTAAGGCAGTCTCTGTCGTGCACCTATGCTCCGCACGAGCTGGTGCTTACGCTAAGGGCGTACGGCTTACTTAACTATCTTCCGCCTAACTCGAGTGATTTCTTTAAGGCAGTGGAAAATGCTCTGGTAGAGCATTTCAATGACATCAGTAAGTAAATGCCACTTTTGTATTCTCTATTTTGAATGCCCAAATTGATATTGTGTGTTAAGTCGATAAAGTTGCAACCAATCTGGACTACTCTTATTTTAAACGTATATCATTTAAAATATTTATTATATATTATTTATATATTTATATTTAAACGAATGGAAAAGTCTCAAATAGGGGATTGATTTATGATATGATGTAGGATAGAGAGGATTTGAAACAGTCTGTTCGTATCCCGACCCTGGTTGAACTGGGATTCAAGGGAAGATGATGATGATCATTAATACTATATATTATTTATAATATTGCTTAGCTTCAAACTTGCGTCTGACAATGCTGATTATGATAAACCTAAGTCTGGTGATGCTTAATCGTCGTTTAACTCTCTTCAGTTCTGATTTATTGTGTACAGGTGCAGGAGGTGTACTAGATCTGTTGACATCGTTTGTCTACCTCGAGAGATTTCCCGTCAACTTCGTGGCTCGTGTGTTTACGCCGCACTTTCTCGCTAAAGTTAAAGGTGTGTTCTGCCGTTCCATTACACTTCTATTTATATGAACAATTATTATTTTGTGAAATTCTTCAAAATTAATATAATAATATCAATTACCAATAGTATGTTCTTGTTTGCGGAAGAATATACTAACCATGAACTGCACGTGTCATAAAAGGTGACAAATCACTAAGACGCAAACCAACGTCAGAAAGGGCATTCGGTTGGTGAGCGCCTAGGCTCCAGAAATTGGTGCAAACTTTTCCTATTTGGTTAATATAATTTTTAATGCTAATTTCTAGAATAAGATTATGAAGTACACAGTTGTATTAATTATATATCACATTTCTGTCCGTGAATTTGATTTTATTAAGTTTAGTTTTGTTTTAGTTAATTGTAACTTCTGTCTAATTCAATCCTGTTAATTTTGCTTTTAATTTATTTGTGTTACTATTTTCTGTGTTTAATTGTTCAACCCGTTGACAGCGATCAAGGACCCTAGTCCCAGACTAAGAGCCAGCCGGTGTCTGCTTCAGCTGCAGGCAGCCGTCTTCCTCGAATTTCCTTCGCGACCTTATATAGAGCGTCTCGACAGGAGTTCTCTAAATGTTTCACTCACATGGCTCGGTAACTTTATTCTTTTATTCTACTTTTGTTCTTATTTGTCTATCATCGTCATCATCATCATCTTCTTCCCTTGAATCCCAGTTTAACTAGGGTCGTGATACGAATAGACTGTCTGAAATCCTCTCTGTCCTACATCATATCATCAGTCAATCCTCCCAACCTATTTATTACCAACTAACGTATTTGTCTATCAGGTAAAGTTAAAGTACAGTTAAGAATTACTAACAGATGTGAGAAAGAGAGAGAGAGAGATTTGGAGAAAAGTCGAAGTGTGTTTATTTATTTTATGTAAATTAAAGTCAATAGAATTTAAACTTTCAAAATTATTAGTTTAATTTAGGCATTCGCCATTGTAGCTCTTTTATGTGTAGTAATATATAACACTTTGGTTGTTATGATAGATTAAATAAACCTCGCATTTCTCTGAAAATACGAAATTTTGCATGAGTTTTAAAGCGTGTAATTGAATTTTAAATTTTATGTACGGATATAATTTGATACCTTTTTAGAAGGAAGAAATTTCCGGTTTCATCAGGAGATGGCAGCTGTGCTGCATCAGTTGCTCTCCCCAAACTTCTTCATTGACGTACATCTGCCCAACAATACCCCACACATGATAGGTTCGGATCCAGTTATATATTAAGTCGGTTACTTTTGTGTTCAACTATTTTAGACTCTTAGCGACTTCAATCAGAAATAAAGTTGAATATTCATTAGATTCTTCTGGGCAGATATAAATATCACATCAGTGAAATCAAGAATTTTGCAGAATAATCCAAATGTTGTAAATATAGAACGGCTCAAGCCCAACTGTTTTAAATATAAAACAAGTCTAACTGTTGTACAGTAAATATAAAGCAGTTTAAATCAAACTGTTGTGAATATTGTAAAGATAAAGCAACTTAAGTCTAATTTTAAATTTGTAGCTATAAAATAAGTCCAACTCTCAAATAGTTTTCATCCTGAATTGCAGAGCCATGCATTACAACACTCTCGCTAAAACTGTCTTTTATCTAGCAGGGAGCTATTGTTAGATATAAATAAGTCTGGTCAAATCTGTTCTATGTTAGAAATCTTAGAACTGTAAATCATTAATGTCAAGATTAAGATGTTATGATTGAATTGACGTAGTTGCTGACGATGTCTTTGTCTAATTAAAATAGTTTTTCTAATAATATTTAAGGTACTGATTGAATTATATTTTTTGTAGACTTTGTGCTGATAACTGACAATGAAAAGAAACTTCTTAAAGCCACGGGGCACGACAAGTCCAAACTAACGAGGTAGTTTCTGCTGCAATGTTTGTGCATATTTTATTTTATTTCTTATTTTATAGCTTGTTTAATTTTTAACAATTAATTTAGTTGATTTGGTCTTTATGTTAGTCCTGATCAATGAATGAGAATTTTTGTTGTATTAATAAATTGATCAACTGATTAATGAATTGATTTGATTTACTGATTAATCAAGTTCTCTTTAAGTGAGAGAAGAACTAGAGGAGATTTAATAGAAGTTTTTAAGATAATCAAAGTCTTCAGCAAAGTTAACCATAGTATTTGGTTTAATTTATCAAACAACAGAAACACTAGGGGACATATTTATAAACTTAGTAAATCTAGAAGTAGACTAGATTTAAGGGAATTCGTCTTTAATCAGAGAGTTATAAATGCTTAGAATAGTTTGCCAAGCGAAGTTGTGGAAGCGGAATGAGTGAATGCTTTTAAAAATAAATATGATAAACATAAGAACCTGTAAATTAGATGCTAATTACCTGTTCAATGTTGTACAGAGGCTATGTATAAATTTGACATGTTGACATGAAGTCTGTATGTTTTGATTTTTTTTTTCAAGGCTTAGTTGGGCACTGGCTCTTTTTGGTAAATGTACTTGTAGAATGTAGTTCTCAGTTTTATATTGAATTATGTGTAATTAATATTAATTGGTTTTTAGTTAAGAGCCTGATGATGAGTCTTAAACAAGCAAATAATTGTTTCCTGACTCTGTAATGTTATGGTATTCGTTGGTTTATTCCCACGGGTTTGATTTACTAATTTATTGCCTAATTGATTGTTTTTTGGTTTTTTTTTACTATGAAGCCATTTTATTTGTTTCATGTTATAAGAAACAACAAATACAGCATACTTAACTAGAAACTAAACAAATAATAGGAAGAGGGTTGCCACAAAAGAACCTAAGCTCTGTGAGTTAATACAGTCTTGAGCAATTACTAAGGATATACAAATATGCTTACTAATGGCCTTCTATTCTACAGAATACTGTAGAACCTATGGCAACCATACATAACTTTACAACAATTAGAGTGCTACAGTCATCAATGACAACATCGAGTGTTATTGAGACAAAATCAAGCCGGCGAACATAAAGAAGGTCCAAAAACGGTGCAAATTCCAAAATCCAGAAAATCAGTCCATAGTAAAGTACACACTAAGTACTGTCCTTAAAAAAGGTAGATATCATATGAATAATTTATTGAATGATTGATTGATTGATTTGACTTTAACAGGTTGGCTATTGTTGGTCTAATGCCAGAGCACTACTGCATTAACTCCCAGCATTTGATGGGTGAGCAGCAGACTAAACTAAGACATCTGAGGCTGCTGGGATATAACGTCATTCAGGTGCTCACAGTTTCTCTCTCTCTCTCTCTCTCTTAGTGCACTGCCCACTGGCAGTGGATGGTGTACAACGCCTCTCACAGTTACTAGCTGGAGCCAGTGGCGAAGTCGGTAAGATACTCGACCGCGGATCAGTTGATGCGGGTTCAAATCCTGGGCTCGCCCGTCACTGACATTGCTTTCGAGTGAGGAAACTGACGTTAACCTTAGCTTTACCAGCTTTTTAGCTTTTAGCAAACGTTTATTAGGCGTTCAACGTCTGTGTCCTCGCTCAGAGATCTTGTCAGGGACTTCCCTGCAGCGCGTGTCAGTTGATTATGTGAAACACTTATTTTTATTTTTGAACTGTTAAGACTGTTAATACTATGGAATAGTTTAAGTAGACTAGGAGTAAAGAAAAAATAAAAATTGTGAAATTATAATTATAATTGTAATTGTTTCATTAATAGTGAAATCATTAAGCTGAATTATATCCTTTAGTCTCGTGCTCCATTTACTAGTGGGCGTACTCTGTCTAGGTAGTCTGAGAGTTCAAATTCTGTTGAATACCATGCTGATGTCATCTTCAGCTTATGAAAAGGGCTTTAAATTAGCATTTCTTGACTGATTGTTTAATTTATGGATTGAGTGATTGATTGTTGGACTGACTGAATGGTTGACGGATTAACTTAAGAACTGTCTTGTTAAATGGTACTGATTGACATTGATTGTTGACGATTATTATTGATTGATTAACATTCTTGATATTGATTGTCTTGTTGATTGAAACGATTTTCATTAGATCGACTACGAGACATTTATGTGGAAATGTCACGGCGCATCTGCAAGAACAGAACTTCTGAAGTCAGCCCTCTCGAGTCACGTCAAATTTGAATTAAAATCTTAAGACTTTCAATATCTGTTTGTCATTACACTCAAAAATATTAACCTTTATTATTATTATTATTATTATTATTTATTTATTCAATATTTTGAATTTTTTTTACCCCTGGTGTAAAGAACCCGAGGTTTGATAAAATGATTTGAGCAATACGAGCTGAATCGCCGCCCGGCTACTCGAGGTCATCAATCGGCTTAAAAGAATTGTTGAAGCATTGTTTATTTATATATTTTTTTTATTGCCCTGGGTTGTATAAGGCCCTGGGCTAAAATATAAGATAAAAGAAAGACTTTATTTAATTAAAAGAAAGATGAAAAATATTTAAAATAGTTCCTCTACGCTCTGGGAGGCCGCATTCGCCAATGTGCCCCGAACGCATACAGCATTAAGACGCTGGAGTGCAATTGATAGGCGCTGCCATAGAAAGGCTTTTTCCCGTTGGTCGCCTGTAATGGCACTGGTTCTTCTCCTGCCTAATTCGTTTATGAAGTCAAACGCCGCAGAGTTGATGGGGCCCAATGTCTCAAAAGCAATTGGCAGGAAGATGTGGCTGCTAGAGACTGCGGCATATTTAAGTGTCTTCCTATTGGCAGCGTCTTCAGTAGCTGAGCCAGCAGCAGCGCATGATAGGCTGAGATTGCTTGCTGAAAATGTATCCGTCACAGTAACATCCCAGCTGATACACTTGCCTTGTGCCCAAGGAATTTGAGATACATATTATATTATACAGATACATATATATTATTATTAATAATACTTATTGTCGATGTGTCGTAAATTATGACTGAAGATAATCGTGAATGTTAAAAGAAACATTTTAATCCTATTTGCTGTAAGAATATGGAAGTAAATTATAAAAATCTTACTTTAATGTTTGTAAAATCTCTGTTAAATTATTAGTTTTTTTATAGACATTATGTGTTTGATATTTGAATAAAATTAGTTTAATTATTATTTTTTAAATGGTATATTTCAGTGTCTACCTATAATCTAAATTAACTCTATGTGAATTTGTATATTTCTCAGTGACTTACCTAAAGTTTTAAGAAATATTCAAATCTCGAAATAATGCTGCCTTTATTAGTGCTTAATTAAATTATATATAACTGTCAGTGTTGAATAATGACACCACATGTCTACAACGTTCCCGTTGTGTGCCCAACCTTAACGGTAAAGCTATGTTAATTTAACCATCCCTTAAATATAATTATACTACAACCCCAAAGGCATACATTTTTATTACTATATTTCAGCGAAAAGTTACAATTCGACACATTGTAATGAAATGATCATCCGTGATGAGATCCATCACTTTTAATACAAATGCTTAACCTTAGGTAGTTTAGTCAAGTTGGCCTATCCATATTATGTTAATCTCTCTATTCGTCATACGCAACTGACAGGTAAAGCGTGCAAGTAAACAATAAAGTGAACATCTGAAAGAATGAAGTTAACAAGTTCACAGTTCCACACTACATCACATTGCAATCACCAAGTCATAGTTCAATAAACCACGTTGCTCATGCAATGTAAATATCATCGATCCTGTGAATGCCAGATATTTTACTTTGTAATTTGCCATTCTAGAACAGGTCCTATGAACTCGGGAACAATCATTTGCAATGCAATGGCCTCACCTAACGCACACATCGAGCTATTTATTAGAGATGGGAATCGAACCGAGCCCAAAATTCTAGAATTTTGACCGAACTCGAACCCAGACTCTGACGGAACCCGAACCCAGACTCTGGTCGAACCGAATCCGAACCCAGACTCTGGCCGAACCGAACTCGAACCCAGACTTCGTCCAAACCGAACTGAACCAAACTTTTGGAGTTCCTCTCTTCTTCGCCAGCCTGACATTAAATAAGGATAGTAAGAACAATACAAATATATATTAGTTTTTTGCATTTACATGTCTTACAGTATCTAACAACATATATTCAGTTAAGGCTGGTTCCGACACAAATTTTTAAATGGTAGCGCGGTACAGAGGAATGGTAGCGGGAAGCGAGACGGGCCTACAGAAGATAATGGATAGTCTGAATGATACAGCATTGAAATATGGAATGAAGATTAACATCAAAAAGACAAAAGTGATGAGAGTATCCCCTAAAAATCTGAAAATGCCTGACTCAATCTAGATGGATTTGTTCTTGTTAAATTCAAATTATGAATTTTTTCTAATTTTAGTGTGCTACCTTAATATTTTTGCATCCAGAATTACAAATAATTATATATGACATTCCATATGTGTTAAGGCTATCTGGAGTAAATAATTTTGCACCATAGCAATGCAATAATTTCATAACTATTTTCGTAACTTCATTGCTGATCTGAGACTTTAAAATTTGAAACCCTAAGGTAAATTATGAAGTTTATTACTGGTCAGTTGATAGCAAACGGTGTATATTATGATCATTTTTCTATGGAAGTACACGTGTTTACTAAATCATCTTTATTTGACATTTTTATGTTACTAAATTGCACTCTGTCTCTGAAATATTGCATCAAATTTTAGCCAAGACATTTCCACTTAGTTATAAACGTATCTAATATATAGGCCTATAGTGACAATAAAATTTTAAAAATTGATGAAGCATTCTATTTGCTCGTTAAAATCAAGGAAAATATTTCAGATACAATAATAAAGCTAATTATCTATATTATGAACATTTGTTGGTCAACTTACAATATTTTAAGAAATATATAGGAATAAATACCACTTCTCTTTTTTTATTGTCATAGTTTTACCCAGGTGAAAAAATGTGGCAGCTATTATGACTTAATTAATTTGTAAGCATATTTACCATAAACCATTTTAAACATGTTTGTCATAACCATAATTATTATAAGTAAAGTTAAACAATTGCAACATTATCCAAACCAAACCATTTCGAACTCGAATCGAACTCTTGCGAGTTGGAAAGCAAGCCGAACCCGAACCGAACCCGAACCCTAGTTAGAACCGAACCCGAACCGAACTTTCGTTTTCAACGAACCGAACCGAACTCTCAAATTGTCAACTGCTAACCGAACCCGAACCGAACTTTCATTTTCAACGAACCGAACCGAACCCGAACTCTGGAAATTCATAAAATTCCCATCTACTATTTTTACTTCTGAAATAAATATGAAACATAATGACATAAATTTAATTCCTATTTTAAAACATTTTCTAATACGGAACCGGATGTAGTAGCCAGCGTGTCTATTGGTGAAAGTGTAAACAAACAATCTGCATTATTATATTAAGTTACAACTTTCCTTAATATTTTGTAGTAATTATGTTATCAGGCAATATTTATTTGTCATTGCATGATATTGTATTGTTAACCTATTAATTCTGAGCGACATATTGCTATGAAATTGCCAATGTTAAAGTATGGATTAAGATTTTCTGTTACAATTTTGTGAGGAATGCCGGTTTGATAAATCAAATTATTAAATTGTAATCGCATTAATTTAAGTACTTTCATAAGTTATATTAGAGTTTTGTCTACATCACATTTCCAAGTGATGAGCACCCTCCTAGTCACTATTGTGTTGGTGTTACAAGTCTTCATAATTTCCGGAGTCAGTATAATTGAGTTAACTTATGCACATTGGGCATTGTATGTTATTGTGAAGATTTAAATTGTTTTATAATACTTATACATATATGAGATTTATTCTCTATAAATAACTTAAGCAGATAATGATTAATGAAACTTTTCTCTGTTCGACTTAATTAATTGTATTAGAATTGAGTAACAATATAATTTATTAATTCTTTGAGAGTATCGATTTTGTCGTTGCTTGTGACTAAAGTTAATATATTTGCATGCAGGTTTTAATTTACAAAGCAGTATCATGTACTCTAAGAAATATAGCCAGTTGTCAATGTTAAGTTTATCAGTATCAGTACTGATATCGATATGGATGAGAATGGCTGAAGCTGGGGAGATGACCTTTGAACTGCCAGATAAGGAACGAATGTGCTTCCACGAAGTTGTTGAAAAGGGAGTCAAGTGTATGATTGAATTTCAGGTACGATTAGCATTCTTTAGAATTTTTTTAGTTTTTAAAAATTTTGAAGTGCTATTTAGTATACTTATTAATTTGAAAGTGGGGTCTAAATAAGATCAAAGTTTTAACAGTGTGCTAAGTATTGAAAGTATATTTTTGAAATTAATTTTTAGTCATTGATAACTTGCTTATTAAAATAAAGAATGTATCATTAATTTATACTTCAATAATGTTTATACTTCATTTAAACTTCAATGGTAGGTTAGTAGAAATATATGACAAAAATGTTAAGCTCACTTTATGGCAACAAAATTCCTCATATACTGTATAATGGTTAGAAGATGATGATTATTATGATGAAGATGATGATAATTACACTGATGATAGTAATGACACTTATTTCATTGCTTAGAAAACAAGTGAGATTTATAGGATTATAATAAAAACATTGATATCTATTGTTTCGTGTTATTTACTTTTGATTCTTCTTTCATTCAATTAGATATCTCCTTTTATTTATAAATTCGCCTAACTGTGTTAGGCGAATTTAGTGTTCTGATCTTTCTCACAAACGCATGTTTACAAGTTGATCTGGGTAATTAGTCGCCGTCACTTGTATTATATGGTATTATTAGTATCCCAAACGTCATCCTTCAACAGTGTAAGAGTAAAGTAAAAGCGTTAATATTAGTAAATTTTACAAAATATTTACTGTTTTTGTTGAAGTTGGTTTCAACTATTATTATTATTATTATTATTATTTAGTTTTTAGTTTTTAATTGTCCTGGTTGTAAAGGGCCCTGGGCTAAAAAATAAGATAATATATGAGACTTTATTTAATTAAGAGTTAAAAAAGAAGCGATTAAAATAAACTCCACTATATGACTATCTACTGTATGACAGGTGATACAGGGAGGTAACTACGACGTGGATATGGTTCTCACGTCACCGCGCGGAGGCACGATATTGTACAACGGTCAGAAGAAGCAGTACGATCGCTACGAGTGGACAGCGGAGGTGGGGGGAGAGTATCGATTCTGCTTCAGCAATGAGTTCTCCACATTCACTCATAAGCTCGTCTACTTTGACTTCCAAGTGGGCGAAGAAGATGATGCAAGATTAGGAATCTCAGCTCCGCTGACTGCCATGACTCAGGTTAGTGCCGTATTTTTCTCTCTCTGTCTCTCTATCTTTCTCTCTTTCGTGTACAGTCTAATGGCAGATCCACGGCATAGAATTGCTTCTCATCTCTATGACTGTGGTGTTAAATCTTTCAGCGTGCTTTGCCTCGGTCTTCCTCCTTTTTTTCTTTTAATTTTTTCGCCATTTACAACTTTCAATGGGTGTAGTGCATTTTAAAATATTCCGTTTACATTCTTACTGCATGCAGTGATATACTGAAGTTCTGCTTCAGTATCTATAAAATATTGTTACTAATTAATTAAATTAATTAATTTGTGAAACTTTGTTAGACCATTGTTTGGAAACGGTACTAGAAAATCAGCATATGATAAGCTTCAAAGCAAATGAAATTCTCAGTTTTGAAATTGCTCTGTATGTACACATTTATAAATCTTTAATATTAATTTTCATTCGATATTGTGCGCCAATTGCTGTCATCTTCTGCTTTCCTTCTTAAATAGAGACATCAATATTACTAGAGACAGATTGCTGTTGAATTATAAGAGCGAGTAGGTTCAAAATGTCACTATCTCTTCAACTGGTTGATAAGGTGTTGCCGCTTTAATGGAATGACTGTACTCTTGGAGACTTTTCTATTCTGCTATTTTACTAACATCGTGGCTACATCTCTGCTTGCTATGCAACTGATTATATAATTATAAGTGCTGTTTTTTATTTGACTGCATTTAATACATCAATTCTTTCAATATGTCAATTCTTTTTATGACGAAGGCAGAGATTGAACGTTTGACTTTACGCTAAGCATGGATATCTTGGAATTTTTATGGTACTCGATGTTGTTTTGGATGATTCCTTGTTGTATTGATTGCTCTATATGTATTTAGAAACCTGTGACTACTGCAGATGGCTCTATGGATCTCTACTAGTAGTGTACTTTTTGTAAAGGCTGTCTGATTTGCACAAACTTAGTGTTACCACAGATCACTGTAGCGTTACTATTTTGCTATCGCAGATGGAATCTTCGGTCATGACGCTGCATCAGAACTTCAAGGTAGTGATAGACTATCAGACGCACCACAGGTTGCGGGAGTCGCAGGGCCGGTCGTTTGCGGAGGACGTCAACGAGCGCGTCCAGTACTGGTCCATCGGTCAGACGATCATCATCGTTGCCGCCGGCATCGCTCAGATCTTCATCCTGCGAGGATTCTTCACTGATCGCAAGCCACACTCCCACTACAACGCTCACTCATAGTATTGGAAGGATTTGTTAATGCGAGACCTGTTGAACAAATGTACGAGATGCCGAAGTTTATGTTTGTTCGCTGATTATATCGATTTATATTACTTATATAATATAAATTATAATATTTAATATAATATAATTTATATTATATTAATAATATAAATTATAATATTTAATATAATATAATTTATATTATATTAATAATATAAATTAGTTGATTTATATCACTGATATCATTGTCTGATAATTAGATGGACGTTAAACCAGTGTTGTAGTTATCAAATTGTTTCTGTGAGACTTACAGATTCCTTTAGAGGTAACCTCTTGTGGTTTTTGCTGATCCGTCTTTGATGTCAGCGACGTTAGTGGTTTGTATATCAATAATTTCATTGTGTCATTAGTACTGATGAAATGTTTTCTAAGTTTAAAAAAAATTGCATGCACTTGATAGTGTCAACTTCCAATCTTCAGCAGAATTGATAACTATGTACCAGAATGCTAAGCACTTCACACCTGAATGAGATCTAATTACTTTGGTATTGTTCTAACAAATGTCTCGATCATCTTTCTCTCTAGCTCCCACTCTCTCTCTCTCTCTCTCTCTCTCAGTGTAGTATCTATTAGCAGATTCATGTCGTATAGCTCCTCCACATATTTCTATCCTCTGCATCACTGGCTGGAATAATCGACCTCAGATCAGTATTTGCGGTATTCAAATCCTGGGCTCTCCCGTCACTGACATCGCTTTCGAGTGAGAAAACTAACAATAATAATATAATGATAATGATAATGTATTCATCTGTGGACTTTCTATAAAAGAAGCTAGTGTTAACCATTAGTTTTTTTTAGAAAGTCCACAGATGAATACATTATTTTCCAATCATTGGTATATTTGAGCAACTGTATACTTGCTACGTTGAAGTGACCATGTACTGTTAATGAATGATTGCTGTGGTGTGCATATAGCACGTCGTAGTTCCCGAACTGAGATAATACAGCAGCCATTTTTTTCTATATATAATATTGGAGTTTTGATATTGAATGAATAAATATTTAGTTTTGCCAGTAATACTACAGATGAATCTTCAGGAATTATATATTAAATTCAAACTATGTTAACATTGTCAATAAATATGATTTGCTGCCTAACATTGCTTTATTCTCTTTTTGCCAGTACATTGATAATTCTTCACGAATGTTTTTGACTGTGTATATCAATCAATGTATAATAAATGTGACTTTAGATTTGCCTGCGTATGATATGGAATTGAATATTATTTCACACAGATCTTTGTATGTTTCTGTTGATTTATTCTTGTTAATTATCGTCATTATTGAACCATCTAGATTATTCTACTAATTTGCTAACTCTGATTTAATAGTATGTTCAGTTAAATGAAATCTTAATTTGTTAAGTATATGTATGCATTCGAGGACGTTTAGATAATTTACTGCATCTCTCTACAAGAATGATAATTTTTGAAGATTTTCTGCTTTGTAGGTGTGTTGTGTTTGTTGGTGTGTTGTGCTTGTGGGTGTGTTGTGTTTGTTTGTGTGTTCTACTTTGTGGGTGTGTTGTGTTTGTTTGTGTGTTCTACTTTGTGGGTGTGTTATGTTTGTTGGTGTGTTGTGTTTCTAGGTGTGTCATACTTTTGGGTATGTTGTGTTTGTTTTGCATTGTGGGTGTTTTGTGCTTGTTGCAGTTTAATTAGAATTTTGTGCATCTTGTACTTCTATATTCTTAACCGTTTAGTTGATGAAGTGTTTCTATTGAGAGATGCAGCTTTTAGCAAGCTGTTTACTTTTAGTTAAGAACTCAAGTTATACTGTGAAAACTCTAAAAATGTCTTTAAAAAGAGAAACCTATCTTGAGATTCCATATGAAAATGAGTTTGATTACACGCACGTAGCCTACATAATATAGGCCTATGGAAAAGAATATTGAAGATTTGCCTTTAAGCGTATGTTTGTACAAAACTGGTTAACAATTGTGTATACATGTATACGCAATGATGTAAGCTGTTAGACATCGCGCATACACAGCCGATTCTCTCTCTTAATGCACTGCCTACTGGCAGGTCCATGTTATAAAACGCATCCACTCTTCTCCGTCTTCCGCTTTCCATTTCATTTCCACTTATGTGTGGGTCTTTAATTCATCTAACATACCTAATCTCTGCCTGCCCCTGCCGCTTTTCACTTCCATTCTACACAGCCGATTATATGTGTTGTATTCATAAAGTTAATAAACAACCAACTAGGAAGCCTAGAGAATTCTGTTTTTAGAATGAGATAATTGATTTCGCACGCTAGTTTAGAATTCAACCGGAGCAATGTTGTAGGGTATAACTGTCAGCCTAATGACACTAACCATTACACCCCATCTGAAATAATCCATTAATTAAATCACACCATATTACCATATGCCTTACATATCTCTCTCTCTCCCTCTCTCTCTGAGTGCACTGCCTACTGGCAGGTCCATGGTATATAACGCCTCCACTCTTCTCTATCTTCCGCATTTCTCTTCATTTCCACATATGCGGTATGCCTTACATAATAATATGGAAAATTAAATTGAAAATTCGTGCCAAGTTTATGATTTATACAAAATTAGACATAACCCGTTAATATAACTGCTCGAATACATCTAGAATAGACTTTAAATCTTGTTGACAAGATTGCGGTATATTAAACAAAATAGTTGATACGAAATAGTTGATAAAAATAGTTTATGAAGACCATATGGTGCGTATGAGTCGCTTGATCAAGGTAGAAAGTAGGCCTAGCTTTAATGTAACAATGATTATTTTAAAACATTTGTGTATATAGAAAAAGCAAGTTATTTTCTTGAGACGGCTTCTTCGGTTGATAGATTATATGCTTAATATTTCTGATTATCAAGGCACATATTCCCACTAGAGAGAGAGAAAGAGAGAGAGAAAGAGAGGGAGAAAGAACTATGTTTATTGCATTACACTCAAAATATACGGTGACATACATAAACGAGGCCGTCAAAGAGGTCACAAGTAACCTATCTAGTGTATAGCTACTATTCTTGATGAACAACTTATTGAAACTTATTGTCGTATTCACCATCGACCAAAAGAATTGTTGGTGTAAAAAACGTTCATACTGTTAGAAAGATTTGTTTGAATTTTGCACACATTAAGCGAACCATATATAGGGCCTAGGACTATGAGTAGACAAAAATTTCAGTGTAGATTTTAATGCTTTAGTGATAGCCAGAGTCCGCCGCTTATAACCAGGAACAAAAAGCTGTTGTTTTTATTAACATTTTTAAAAAACGGAACATTCAATTAATTAGATTCAAAAGGCAAACATCCGATATGAAAGTTAATTTCGGTATAGTCTGTTGTGTTGATGAGCAATACATAAACAACGAATAGTCGTATGCACCATCGACCAACTATTGGTTGTGTGAAGAACAGTCATACTGTTGTAAATTGCCTTATGACGAGGAATCGGACCTTAAATTCTTATTGTATATTAGTTCATTTTGAGCTGAAGTTCAACTGAGTACTTGCCGTAAGTTCTACAGTATTCTGTATGGTAGATGTTATTGAATTATTATTTATTAACTATCAATTATTTATTCTCATTATTATTACTGTTTTTAATGCCTGGGACTGTATAGGGTCCTGGGCTAGTTCTTCTTCTACTTATTATTATTATTATGATTATTATTACTATTACTAATCAAATATTATTTAGAAATTGCAAATGAAATTATTGAATGTGTTAGCCCACTCTTAGTGGCTACTACTGACTGTAGCCTAATACCTCACAGAGTTTAGACTCGCTTGTAGTCACTATGTTCTTCTTGATTAAAACTATTTATTTATTTGCTAGAAAGTATCCTATTATGTTTGTATTTACAGTTTACTATTATTCTGAAAGGATAAATATAAAATAAATTTTAAGGTAGGCTTCAGATTATTGGGCTATAATTCGTTTGCGCATACTTTTGATATTTACCTTTATGCGATTTGGCCCAACTTAGAGAATTTACAATCAATCTTTATTTAAAATTGGCTTTATATTTGCAAGACAACGAAGAAATTTCAATTTAACGACCTCTGTGTGTAATATATATATATATATATTAGAATTTATTTGTTAAAGTAATTTTAAAGCCGGCCTATGTATGAAACTTTCACTTCCGCTTAATTAGGTCACTAATTGTAGAAGATATAAAGCTGGTAGCCTGTCTTCCATACCAAAACAGCCTATAACTAGCCTACAACCGGAGAGTGATTAACGTGTGGCTGAACTTTTGCTAGCATTAAACTTAGTCCTTCATTTACACATCAGTTTTAGCCGAGACAATTCCGTAGAATTTGATAGGCCCTATGCTGAAAATTTTACATGTAACTGACTGCCTATCTAAAGTTACGTTGATTACAGAATTGCAATCTGCTGAATATAAACTTAATCTCAGCGTTATATTTTCAATTCCTAAGCATCTTTTTCATATCTAGGAAATTTTTAGATGTTCATTTCTTGAGATGCGAATGGTACATGAGTAGTAGAACGGTCGTCTTAGAATTGAGCGGTTGGGGTTCAAATCCAGGTTCGGTTAAAGTGGCCATTTTTCTGGATCTGTACATTTTTGCTTGCGGGTACATTTAGTAAATCTATAAAATATGAATTTCTTAATTCACCACAGAGTGCATTCAAACTGATGACTATCTATAATTAAGTAGTATAATTAATTTAATTAGACGGCGGGATTAGCGCAGTTGGTTTAGTTGCGCGTCAATTATCAAAGTTAAGCTGCATCGACCGCGGTTAGTATTTTGTGGGTGACCACCTTGGAAGACCGAGTGTTGGTAAAAGCTTAGGAAGGAAAAAATCCCAGGGTGATGGAAGGTTATTCTTAAATCTGCACCGGCTGCAATTGATGCGCCAACAAAAGGCAACGATTACTAATAACCATGGAGAGGAAGGAGGAAATGGGTCGCAAACAAGCATCAGTGCTTCCTGACCCCGTGTGCCGTTATGTTATGTAAATGAATTTTGCGTTTATTTAGGCCTACGCACTAATATGAGTATTTCTTCTCTTCGCTGCTACTTTCTGGTAGCGTTTACGTTCAGCTTCGTCTCTCGAGCGGATTCCATCAGATGTTACCTCTGCCTCTCCTACATAGGGGGGTGTGGAGAGAAGAATTTCGATCCTAGTCATTCATCTGTGCAACGGGTCGACTGTGGTACTGGAGCTTGTTCCAAAGCTGTAACTAGAGTTTTAGGTAAGATAATATTATACAATGTTTGCTTATTCATACTGCTTTCATACAATACCATCGCAAGAACAACAATAGTAGTAGAAGTAGTAGTAGTAGTAGTAGTAGTAGTAGTAGTAGTAGTAGTAGTAATAAGAGCAGTTTCAAGAGCAGGCATCCCTTCCTCTAAGGAACCAAGTGGGTTGTCCAGATCAGACGGCAAGCGTCCGGACGGCATGACTTTAGTGCCCTGGTGCAACGGTAAATGTGCCGTATGGGACGTCACGGTCATTGACGCTATGGCAAACTCCTATCTGATACCGTGATCTGTCCTTTGGATATGAAGTTGTTCCGGTGGCCATTGAAACTATGGGCCCGATGAATCCCTAAGGAATTGACTTTATTAATGGCATAGGCAGACTTATTGCAGAGCAAACCGGCTTTAAGCGAGATACATCTTTTCTTTGGCAAAGGCTTTCCATGACTTTGCAAAGATTGTATGCAGTCTGCTTCAACAATTCTTTTAAGCCGATTGATGACCTCGAGTAGCCGGGTGGCGATTCAGCACGTATTGCTTGAATCGTTTTTATCAAACCCCAGGTTCTTTACACCGGGGTAAAAAAAATAATAAAGGTTTAACGTCCGTTTCCTCATCCATTGATGATGTCAGGGACTCCCCCAACAGCACACATCACTACTGATCAATTCACCCAGGCCAATCTGCAAGAATATATTTGACATATTTATGATCGATCACTTCAATTTCAATTCAGGTTGCTTCTATAAAACTCAAAGTAATTCCACATAGAAGTGCACAGGTTTTGTAAAGGTTGAAAGCAGAAACATTGAGGCGTATGCAATTGGAATCCATGGAACAAGAGGTATAGGCCTGTTTTCAGAAGAAACAACTACATTTCCATGCGACAACTGTAGGACTACGTATTTTATCTCTTGATCGGTAAACTGTCGCAGGAAAAGCATTTCATTAATTAAAAGTAATAATTTAGTTTACTGGTTTGAGTTTGTTATGCTTGTGTTGACTCTGTTTCTTTTCTATTTATTATTATGTTTACTTGTTAGATTGGAGGCCTATTTGCATTTTATCTGTGTTATGTTGCTACCTGAATGATGAAATAAAGCTCTGTAAGGAGCCCATTAGGAAATACTCTAGACTTTCTATTGTAGGATACGCAATAGATTTACATCTCTTCTCTGCTCAATATAATTTGCGAACAAACCTAGTCTCTCAGTACACTATACTCATGTAACTCATCTGATTCCCTGGACTGATTATAAGGATTTTGGCTCGCATCGTTTATGGACCTCTCGCTCTGCTCTACGGTATTGATTTGGTTCCACAGTGCTCGATGTTGTCATAAACAACAGTACCACTCTCATCGTATTGTTATTGTTGTTTGTTGTTGTTGTGACTAATGCACGTATTGAATATACTTCCAGGTCAAACAGTGGTTAGCCGTGGTTGTGGTCACACTGTATCACCCAGAGAACATTGCCAAAGTTCATTCATCGCACAGAGCAGCTGTAGCTACACCTGTACAAGAGCTCTTTGTAACGGCGCTGTATCATCAGTCTACACATCCTCGGCCACGATAGCGCTGACCGCCTTCGTAGTGTGGCAGAGATTCTTATAAGTTCGGCATGCAGTTAATGCAACTCAAGTGTCGTGTGCCATCATGCCTACTACAGCGGTCATAAATTTCAGTCCTAAAATGATAATGCAAGTTCATGATATTATCCCAATGTAAACATTATAGGTGTTGAACTAATAAGTTAGTCACTACTAGTCATTTTAACTACTATTATTAGAACGGGCATGCTTCTATTTTTATCATTGGTCGTATCATTATGTTATTATCATTCGGTTAGTATTCTGTAATTATTTAATAGAACCAAATAGATTTGTTAACCATCTAAAAGCCTATTAACAAAGAGAATTACAGAAAATTCGTACTTTTATCTCTAATCAGAAAAAAACTTGCAAAAATCTGTTATAAGTATTGCATGCTACTTGGTTACATTTTTGGTGTAGTATTACATGTTTTATAGTGTAATTACATGCTTTGTAGTGTAATTGCATGCTGATTACAGAAAACGATGTTCGGCTTACGGAATATTTTATTCCAAGCAGTACAATGAGTCAATGGCAGTACAGTCGATTAGCCGATTGATGGAACACTGAGAACGTTTCCGTTCCTGTCAGTAATGATCTTGACTCTGTTCAGAACGTAATCTTTAGAAAGTCTACCTGGACTGTTGTGGTCCCAGATCTGAACCTGTAAATTCAATCAATCAGTTTGTAAAATTAAAATCCTAACCGCTCTGTTTAACACCTGTTTGAATCGAACGCCAAGAATCGTATCGTTAGAATCCAACCGAACCAAGAATCGAACCGTTAGAATCGAACGCCAAGTATTTCGCTGATTTTCGTTTCAACCGCACAGCAGAGATCAGCCGTCCATGGATATGAACTGAGTATCTATCGATTGGGTGGCAAGACGCTTAACTGTTTCGCTATACTGCCTTCATAAAATTAAATAGCCATTTTGAACAGAAATTCGGATTTCGTTATGCCGTATTCGGAACCAAGCATTTTCTACAGCGAGTTCAATTCATTGCGGATCACTCGGCTATTATTTATGCACAGTTAATAATTATGCATTGTTAGTAGCTATATATGCTACCATAGTCAGTACTTAATTACTTTAGTAACACTTGATTATCTTAAATGAATAAATGAATATGCCTTATTAGTAAACATTTTGCTTTGAATAAAAAATGTTACATTTTAACATAATCCTAATCATTAACATAAACATCAACAAAAACAAAAACATGATCATCCTCATAAACATCAACATAAACATTTTAACTTAGAATAAAAGATTTCCTGGTTCGATTGGGACTCAATATTCCTTCGCAACATTCCTTCGACTACTCAATAGAACAATAATGAATTTATTAACAAAAAACAATCAAAAATATCTAGTAGTCAATCGGATATGATTCTATGACGTCTTATTGAAGTGTCAAGACATGTTGATATGGTGGCAAAATTGTTAACGTCATTTCAATCTTATAAATGCATCTTAAGATAAATACATCTAAATTCATCTAAAGACAAATACATCTTAAATACATCTTAAGATAAATACATCATAAATACACTTTCTCTATTTAGTACTTACATCAAGATCCGGATACTCTCTTAAAATGGCTGCCTTGGCCTGGGTACCCGGCTGCGCAATTAATAATACAATTAACTAATCTTTGCAGTTCATTAATTAAATGCTGCAATCTTAATATTGCAAAAATGGAATTTTGACATCAGTGTTAAATAATGTGACACAATGTTAAATAAACACAAGAGCAATCATCACAACTTGTTTATTTTCAGACACAAACTGTCCCAATCGCTCTAAAACATTCACCGGTAGAGAAGTTGGGAATGATGAACATTACAAACATCGTTAATGATAGACAAGTCAAAGTATATAATATTGAATAATTGTAGTAAATGAAGCTAAATTTAGAATCTGTTTCCGTAGCAGAGTGATACTCTATCAGCGATGTCACAGTTCAGTTAGAACCTGTGGCTTCATGCGCAAGGGTTTGTACAAATACAGCTTGTTGAGCATGCTTGGCTCAGGTATGATTAAAATAACAGAAGATTGGCATAGAATTACTAAATTCACTAATAATTGCGATATACAATTTTATCTATAACCACAGGCTAAACTGCTAATAAGCCGTTAAATAATTTAGTATCATGAAACTAAATGAATGAAATGTTCAGCATAAAATGAATTTCTTATATCAACAAGCTATATAGATGACTACATTAAACAGTAAGTCAAAATTAATATAAGTAAATTACCATAGTCCTATATGTCCCCCTCTCTCTCTTAGTGTACTGCCTACTGGCAGGTCCACGGTATATAACAACTCCACTAATTTCTATCTTCAATTTTCCTCTTCATGTCCACATACGAGTGGATCTTTAAATCATTTATAACATTCCTTTTGATATACCATTATTCTTGGGGGATTCTTTTTATGACGAGGTGGCCCCCCTATGCCTTCCTCAGTTTCGATTAAAATATACTGGGCAGGGTCGTCATTTTCTGAGAACACAATCCTACGTACCCGAAGAAGGACATAAAAAGAGAAAATCATTCAATTAAGTTCTTACTAATCCGACTAGCTCGGGCCACTTGAGCTGACCCCCACCTCTGAGATTTCTTCTCGAGTGATGTAGTCTGCCAGACTGAACTGTCACGAGGGTCACCAGCACAAACAAGATTCTATCAACATAGGTAGTACAATTAAAAGCCGTAAAAAAGCCGTAAAGCTGATTTTAGTGTCAGTCTCAGCTTTCGTGTCCAGAATATGAACCCCGAACATACCGATCTGCTGTATGATAGTTTATACCGACATCGCCACTGGCTCCAGCCAATTTATTATGACATTTAACGTCCGATTTTTCTTTTGAATGCAATGTTAGGGATGCCTTGATCTGAAAGCATTCTATAATCATAGAGCATACTTGTTCGCTGCTGAACAGAAGGGAGAGCAAAGAGAAAATGACTCCTGAACGATATCTATAACTATGAGAATAGCTTTATTCGTTATACAAAGCTGACAAGGAAAGAGTGCAAGAAAATAATAAAGTGAATATCTGAAAGAATGAAGTTAACAAGTTCACACTATATTTCATAGTAATCACCAAGTCATAGCTCGAATTAAATTAACTAAGATGCCACTGGCCTATTTGTAAATGCACTTATAACTGTTGTTTTTATATTATAGTAGGAGACCGAATCAAAGTCAACAATAACATTATACAACATTATTAGCAACGTTATACTTCGTACAAATGTTTACACAATGATACAAATTGATACAAATAGATATTCATAGACAGATCTATTTATTTCGTAGTAAAATTCTACAGACATACTAAAGAAACAAGAGATGATGAGGTGCAGAACAAATCAATGTGCAGATAAAAACAGTACCAGCTATTGAACAAATGTTAAATAAACATCGCAAGAGGAAATATATTGGGTTAGGACCCCATAAAGGTACGATGCATTTTCAAGATAGATATTGGGCTATCGATGGTTGGATCCTGTAAAATAATTCTCAAATGTTACAAATAAGAACCAATTAGAAATGTGACAAATCTAATTTCTAATAACAAATGATTTGAAATGAAATGAGATTCAAATCGGGAAAATTTGACAAGTCGGGTTCATACGATAAACTGGAATGACGACCATCGTTGATAAAGTTTATTTTGGAAAAGATAGGAGATCATTAATTATGACAACGAATTGGGCGTCATGTAGCTTTATGCGTTATTATAAAATTTGAACAAAATCTTACCCAATTCTAAGAACGGCTGACATCTTGTTGAAATTTTATTATACTAATTAAATCGAAATATGACGCCTAAGTAACACACTAGTAATGATAAATGTAGTCATGCGCTACACCGATACCGAATGACTGGATAAAAAGATGAGGTTTTTCCCACACTTATATGTGTATAATTATGTATTAACATTCACATACGAGAATATCTGGAGAGCTTCGAATGGAATGACAGACAGAGAGACGCCTTCATCACCACGTACATGCATATTCCGTTCCTCGCCCTTGAATATCGTTCAGATAATTGCAAAGTATTATTCGTGTAATAATCATGTATTCTATCAACAAGCAGATTGTTTAGCGGCAGCATTCGATAAACTAAAGCCGAAATATAAACTCGCAAATTAGATCTATTTCCCTAATTGGCATGAATGCTAACCAATACAATTCACTGTAAATAATTTAACAAGATATCATACATGTAATGTATCTTTTCAATTTATTTTTGGCAGCTTGTAAATTTTAATCTCGTTAAGGATTCTATAACTCTATTTGGAAAAGTTTGTTTCGATCACTGACTGCTGAAGATAATTTCAATTCCGTCATGGCATAGGCAATCTACTGCTACTGGCAATACCGCCGAACCTGACTTAGAACTTCATAAACATTTTATAGCTACTGTATGGGTCAATTTATCAAGCCAATAATATTGAAATTGTTGCAATTATTCGTTAATTGGCTAATTGGAAGCTATCAAACTGTCATCGTTGACTAATATGGAAGATTACGAGGGAAACTAAACAGCCAACTTATTAATTACGTTCAACTGGATATTTTATGTGATTGGCGACCTTGCCGTTAGATTACTGATTCTGTCAATTGAATTCACAGATTTGGGTTTAGCTCCGCTTCTAGATTCTTCAACAAATGGGCAAACTATACTTATATAAATTTATTTCAGCATAATTTTGCAGATTAGCATCAATTGCACGGACGCTGTAAATAGTCGGCTACATTTCACAAAATTATATAGAATAACATCAACAACAATTTATAATGTCCACGAATAACTAAATATTATACTAAAATGAAAAGACAGTGCCAAAAAGTTAATCAAAATTTCCAGTTAACAATGGAAAACACAACAAACATCAAAGACGATTTCAATGGTCTTAACCATATAAGTAACTTTTTGCAAAATATTCAGCCAATTATTGCAGTTAACAGAGAAGCAAAGCAAGTAAAAAGTGTTTGACTATTTGTATGGGCAACGGTAATTATTTAGTTTTACTCCCCGTGTTAGACCCTACTTGAAGAATTTACCAACTGCATACTGCACGTATCGTAAAAGGCGACAAGAAAATAAGATCAAAACCGACGTCAGAATGGAGATTCGGTTGGTGATCGCCAAGGTTCCAGAAATTTCTACAAAAAATTTAAACAAATGGAATGGTATGGGCATATTGTGATATGTGCGAGGCAGAGAAGATTGGAGAAGATCTATTCGTATCCTGACCCTGGTTAACCGGTATTCTGGGGAGGACTATGATGATGACCCCACTGACTTCCACAATTGGAATATAGAATACTTCCACAATCGATTATGGGCCTTAAACATGAATCTGTGCTTCCTGACCCAGTGTGCCGTTATGTTTTATGTTTAATTATTTTAAAAAATTCAGTGCTTAGTTATAAATGGGTACAAAGAATTGCTCTCTATTGGATGAATTTTATGCACAATATATAGGCCTAATAATCTTCCAAAAGAGCAATGTCTCTGAGACTAGAGTGAACGCCTGCAGTTACAACACCTCGCATGAGCCTCATCGGCAGGATACCGCTAGGATAGTTCAGTCTTCTATCATTATCCCTAGACCGCACAACGTTTCAAACAGTCTCTCTGATTATTAAAATAAAAATTATATTAGAATAAATATTAAAGTAATTTCTGGTCCCTGAGACCAGAGCGATGACGATGATAAGATATGACAATGGCGATGATAAGTCAGGTGGAACATGATCATCATTTACAAGTATCTTAGGTATAAGGTACTGTATATGAAGTATATGAATCTACTCATAAAATTCTACTTCATAAAAGTCTAAACTTCAAAGAAGTCAAACGAGGTATAGAAAGGCATAAATTGTACGCGTTGATTGTGAAAGAGGAACTTGTTGTAAGCTAATAAATTTATAACTAATTTCTATGCCGTTATCTATAGATTTGTACACAGGCTCATTATAAGGTGCAAAAGTTAAAATGTCTATTTTAAATTTTATATGTTTGTAACTAAGCACTTCAATAAGTTGGACCTAATGATAATTATAATTTTATGGGAACGGTAAAACTCTATGATCGGTTAATATTTGGCTAAGGAGTCCATTGAAATTATGAAAAATATAATTACAACAATTCAGTGGTTATTGACTTATTCTGAATTTAAATCGTCAAGCTATCTACCAATTAACTCAATTTTTATCATCACACATTTCAATGAAAAAAGTAATATTACGCCTATAGCTCAGTCGGTGAGTCCCAGTCTTAGTGGGCCTATATCTGATTAGGCTATTTGTACAAGAAAAAAATAAACAGAACATTTCGACGGTAAACATTATGAAATTATACCAGCAAGTAGACAGACATTTACCTATATCAATGACAACATTGAACGTTAAACATTTAAATCAAAATCAGATAATTTAAATCTAAATCAAATAATTAAAAGCACTTGATCCTGCGACCATTAGATAGGTCACAAAGTATCCCATCTAACTGACCACCAAAAGAAGTAATACTAGCATATAAGTAATACTGCTATATTATTAGTATAATATAGCAGTCTAGCAAATATGTTATAGAAATTAAGTGGATCTTGACATTGGTGGTGCAGGTCTTGGTCTTAACCTTATGTAACCTGGGCTCGTTAAAGTCACTTGTATTTTATTAAATGGATTTAGGAGTATTGGGCAGTTAGGTGGTTCATTAGAGAAAGACACTAATCGGTTTATTGAGTAGAATTTCGATTGTCTGAAATTTTTACTGCTTAATCTTCTCATTGTCATTTGCTCTGAATCTATAAATATATTAAATATTTCTTTGGATTATTGTGAGTATACACAGAGTCCGATGCTGCGTCGTCCATCTCCGGAGTCATGAGTCAGCTTAATGAGTCAGTT
Organism: Enchytraeus crypticus; assembly: GCA_905160935.1. Taxonomy (NCBI): domain Eukaryota; kingdom Metazoa; phylum Annelida; class Clitellata; order Enchytraeida; family Enchytraeidae; genus Enchytraeus; species Enchytraeus crypticus. The sequence goes on from CAJHZI010000457.1 coordinate 2,566,441, forward strand.
TAATGAGTCAGTTTAATGAGTCAGCTTAATGAGTCAGCTGAATGAGTCAGCTTAATGAATCAGGTGAATGAGTTAGTTTAATGAGTCAACTTAGTAGTGAGTCAGCTTAATGAGTCAGCTGAATGAGTCAGCTTAATGAATCAGCTGAATGAGTTGGTTTAATGAGCCAACTTAGTAGTGAGGCAGCTTAATGAGTCAGCTTAATGAGTCAGACTAATTAGTCATCTTAATGAGTCAGCTGAATAAGTCAGCTTAATGATTCAGCTGAATGAGTCAGCTTAATGATTCAGCTTAATGAGTCAGACTAATTAGTCATCTTAATGAGTCAGCTTAATGAGTCATCTTAATGAGTCATCGTAATGAGTCATCTTAATGAGTCAGCTTAATGAGTCATCTTAATGACGCAGCCTCACTAGTCAGCTAAATATGTCAGCTTAATGAGTCAGACTAATGAGTCAGACTAATGAGTCAGACTAATGTGTCAGTTTAATGAGTCAGCTTAATGAGTCAGCTTAATGAGTCAGCTTAATGAGTCAGCTTAATGAGTCAGCTTAATGAGGCAGCCTCACTAGTCATCCATGGAGACTCAAAAGTCATAGAGAGTAAGATAGCCTTCATCAGTCAGCTAGATATTAGGTTGTTGACGAGCTTTAAAGCTATAAGCTAGTGTTCATTAAATAATTCTAGTAAAGTATCGACCAATTCAATAATCTTGAGAAGGTGATCGAGGCTGTCGAATTATCTCAAAAAATTTATCACATAATTAAGATCTGAATGTGAAACCAAACTTGTACTATCCTCTTTTATTTACCTCGTGGGCAAATTATTTATGGACCTTAATGATCATTAGCGTTGAGATCAGACAAATCATAAACCTTGTTTAACAAGTATCATAAATAGAAACACATTGCCTTGGTTTCTATTAAAATAATAAATCACGTAGGCGTAGCGATTTGAATTTGCATTTCCGGTCAATAATCGCCATGTTCTCTATTGCGCCTATTGCACCCGTTCAACCGAAGTTGCTAAGAAGACACCGTAAACTGCAGGTGTCGTAAGAGACGAATGTTCAAGAAGTGACTAAGCCAAGGGGAACTACCTCAGAAGCCATAATATTACCAAAGCTATAGTCTACATATACATTAAGCATAACCTTTTGTGAAGAGATTAACCTGCTGATCTATTGAGTGCTCTATACGGAGTGTAAATACAGACTCTGAGTATGAATGTGTACCTTAAACCTGCAACTTGGCAGAACACCGGATATGTATATATATATATATATATATATATATATGTGTATCCCTGTTGTATCTGGGACATTGTGAAGTAGACTAGCCGTAAATTATAGGTGTCGTAAGAGGGGACTGCGCAAGAAATGGGGAAGGTAATGGGAAACCACCTCAGAAGCCATATTATTCCCAAGCTGTAAGCTACATTCAGGAGCCGATAAGACATATGCTTTTGTGAATGGATTAACTGGTTGATCGATGGAGTACCACTCTCTTTGAAACGTGAAGGCAGAATGTCAGTAGGAATATGTATTCGTTATCTACCCAGCTTTAGTGCCCGTGCTAATTATTTGCGAGTATTAAATTTGGTTTTCTTCAGTGAACTGCCAAGTGGCAGGTTCAAGGTATATATTCATACTCAAAGTCTATTTTCTCGCTCCATAATAGCACTCTTTAGATCAACAAGTTAATCCCTTCACAAAGTCTATGCCTTATCCATGTCTTATGTTTTAGCACATGTATGCTAAGTTTATTAAATTTGGTAATAAACGGAAATTAGTATTAAAAATTATCTCACTCAAATTTTTAATTTGGCTATACATTATCAATCTAAGATTATGGCCGATAAGAAAATAATTTTAATTTAGATTTTTATTTCTTTTCTTCGAAATTTCTCGCAGCTGTGTGCTATATTATTATATTAGTTAGAAACGGTTTTCATTTTAAGATTAATATTTTAACGCTATTCTCCAACGAAACTGACGAGATTTGAAAGATTTATTTGATATTGAAGCGAAATATTTAAATTTAAGACGCATAAAATATTTTTAAAATGTCAAACATCCGACATGAACAGTGTTTGCCATGGCGGCCATATTTGCTAGACACAATTCTACTTGCTGAGCGGCTCCTTTGCGATTATAAATTGAATTTATAATTCAATTTCGTAAAATATAATTTACCAAGATAAAGAAGGCAAATTGTAAAATAACAGCAACTAAATTCTTACTACCGCTTATCTATTCAAGAGAGAAGAAGAAGCAGGAATTGATGACGTGTAAGCTGAATTCCTAAAGTATCAGAAGGAGGAACACTTTCACTGAATATTGAATGTAGGAGTGGATGAATATAGTACCGGTATCAGTGTTTGGTAAAATGATTTAAACCAGTTTTCTGACTATAAACTTAGCCATAGTTTTACTATTCGAGTTATTTTATGACAGCGTAATATATTTATTTTTGCATACTTAACATACATAATACTTGAACCTAAGGCTATATATAAGTCTCATTTCCTGTTTTCGGCACAACAGAAGCCCATCCTACGAGTTTATATTTTGCATGTTCGCTTCTTTCGAGTAATTAGTTTATCCTATATTTGACTTAACAATATTTAACCTAACAATTTTTTAACCTAACAGTTTTCTGACTATAAACTTAGCCCTAGTCATCCCTAATCATTAATGCATTTCAGCAAAAAATACACGTAGGCAATAAATATAAAAATGCGGGGCTTAATTTAGAATTGTAAGCGAAGGTGGTCCTTGTATCATGACATATAGAAGGAGTGAAATATAAAATGTTAACTTCGCTCTGGCATTAGCCGAGGTTTTATTAAACCCAATAGGAAACATGACAATCATTAATCAGCTAATCGTTCTAATAATTACTTCATCTAATTTAATTGTAATTAATTTTAATAACTAATTAATTAGCTAATCATTTAGCGGCGAACTAGTGCCTATAAACACAACTCATAAAACCAGATAGCATGCCTCAAACTCGCCTAATACTTCAGAAAGTGGTTGTAAAAAAGATTTGTTTTAGAATTTCGGATTTTTGCACCGCTCAACGAACCATCTTATTGTTTTGGCTATTGAATTGGCTTTAGTTTCACAGATCTCGGTATTATCATGAATGATAACAGCACTCTAATTTGGTTTATTTTATATGTATTCTCGTCGCGGATCAGAGTAATATTTACTATATTTGATACTGTACACGGTAAACGAGAGCAGGCCGAAAAGCTGCCAGTTGTCATTGATATTAAATGTTTAATCAAAAATAAAAGTATGGCTGATGAGAGAACGGCGAGTGGATTTTGAAAATCGAATCTAGTACCGATTGGGTCTAAACGGAGACAAAGTGGATGCGACACCGACGCAATCTTTGGAAACATATCGGAATTCATAAAATCATTACATTATTATATTTGTTACATTGTTGCAATATTATTTTATTACCATATTCATTGCCTGTCTTTATTGTAACGATCTCTTTTTGAATCAATTTTGTGCTTTAGTTATATTGCAACAGCAAAATGAACGTACAATATATTCATTACTACTTCCTCGTTGCGTTCACGTTCGTTTGTGTCGCCAGAGCTGAGACGAATGAAACTGACACCTTCAAATGTTACTATTGCCTTCCAGCCGTAGGGGGATGCGAGGGAGACTTCGATCCCGATCATCCAAAAGTGGAACAAGTAGACTGTAGCAGCACTGGAGCTTGTTCCAAAATTGTAACAAGCCTTCTAGGTAATAAATTACAATACTATGTTTTCTTACTCGTATTTTGTGTATATTAAATTAGTCGAAGCTGAGGAAGGCATAACGGGCCACCTCTTACTAAGCAGAATCCCCCAAAGAAAAACGGTATATCATGTTAGATGATTAAAAGGTTCACTAGTATGTGAACATGAAGAGGAAACGGATTATATATATATATATATATGTGTGTGTGTGTGTGTGTGTGTGTGTGTGTGTGTGTGGGTGTGTGTGTATAAATCGATATTTACCGTCCGTTTGGTAAACCTCAAAACTTAGAAAATCAATCAATACATTGACTCTGTCGCTTGAATCTATCATCTCGTAGGAGGGACACCATTGACATTACGTCACCTTTTGAGAATTATGTTTTGCTAGTAAAACCTATGAACTTTGTCAAATTTAAATTAAAAAGTGAGAAACAGTCCAGCAGTATGTTATAATCGCTTTAGGCGTGTTTGAACTTACTTTCAGGTGTGGAAGTAACTACCACTCGTGGTTGCGGAGTTCCTGGATTTCCTGAAGAAATGTGTGATAATATCGAAGCGAGAAATATTTCTGTGGTGGATGGATGTATGTATACTTGTACCACAGAGCTCTGTAACGTCGCAGGGACTCCCATCTACTCTCTCGCCCTCGTCCTAGCTCCTAGCACCTTAGCGATATTGAAGAGACTGGTTTAAGTGCAACGAGATATAGTGGCTAGTTGCCAGCAAGCTTAACTGAAAAGTGTGAGATCACTGGTTCAAAACTTAGCGCTAAACTGACCACCACCATCTCTACGCTCTCTCTCTCTCTCTCTCTATCTCAATCTGTCTATATTTCTTTCATTCTCTCTCTCTCTATACATAGTGGTAAATTAAATGTAACTTTTGCTTGATCCTGTTAAATTGCGTATATAATTTCTAAACACAATAATTTTATGAAAATTTGTTCATAATTCAAGATTTGGGCTCGTCCGTCACTGACATTGCTTTCGAGTGGGGAAACTGACGTTAACCTTAGCTTTTAGCTTTAGAAAAAATGAGGTATAAAACTATAAATTTAGGAGCTACCTTGAAGGATTACTGCCTTAATTGTTAAGTTATTTTGATAACTATCTTATGTATACTCGAAAATTTAATCTAATTCATATTTTATTTTGTTTTATCCCATGTCATTTCATTTATGTGCACTTTATAGTTTCACAGTATGCACGGTGTTTGTTCGCTTGTTTGTTTGCGTTGATATGTACTACCGTATAGGTTGGTGAATAAAGATTATATAATTTCACTGAATTTTACACTGGGAGTAGGCCTAGCAGTTCTACGTTTTCAACACGCATAATGTTTACATCACAACTTATCAAGGAAACAACTTATTTTATCTAATTAAAATAATTGCATATAATTATGTTATTTAGATATGCGAGAAGTCTTCGGATAAAATCTTCCAGAGATTACTTTGGCGATAGCCTCCCTTAGTAGTTAGTTTAATATTTTATTCTTTGACACAGAATTAAATGTTAAACTGGAACTCATTTCTCTTTCAATCATTTCCATGAATGTCTTAATAGCGTAGGTGTAACGTCATGAAGTTAAAATGACAGATCCTGAGGTGAATTGAACCCTCGTGGGTTCGAATCCCAGCCGCGCTGATCTAAGAGTAAAATCTCGGACCTTCACTGGACTGATTATACGGAAAATGGTCTAAATTGCTTAGCGGTTTAAACATGTGGTATTATGTCAAGTGATACATATCAGCATAATTGCTCATTTCACTGTAATGCGTATTTACTTTTACATGTCTGAATGGTTGAAAACTTATTCTGTAAAAAGTACATTCGTGCTCCGGTGTATCGAATTAAATAAAGTCTACAACATTTATACATGCATAATTCTTAATAAAATGTTTAATTGGCTTGTTGTTTGTGTATTGGCATGTTCTGTGTTGTTTATATCTGTCGGGAGGCTGAAAACATGTAGGGTAACTCTAGTCCAAACAACAACCAGAAATTAGTGAGAATATACATTAACTTTTCAGTTCTGTTAAATTTAATGTAACTCAAACTTCATGTAGTAAAAGAATAGAATAACATATGTCTGTTATAATAAAATGTAATTAACAATTGTGTGTATAACAATATAAAAATGAACAATATATAATACAATATAACAATAACAATAGCAATAACAATAACAATATAACAATATAACAATTAGCATATGTCAGTGTTATAACATATGTCTGTATAAGAAAATGTAAAAATATAAACTGCTTCTTTAAGAGGGGGAGAATAGGATTCAGCTGAGAGAAGTAGACCTACATACCCACATGAAGGATGATATATGAAAGAAGATATTTGGATACGTAAGAAGACTTACTAAAGATCAGAGATTGCAAATTAATAAATGTTGACTAATTGATTATTAATTAATAATTAATTTAATTAATTAATGCCTTCTTTATCATTGATACTCTGGTTGGTTGAGTATATGTACAGTATATAAACACGTAAGTTCCACACCAACGTCAAAAAGGGCATTTTGTTGGTGAGAGTCTAGGTTCAAGAAATAGCTAAATATTTTCTAAAACAAAAGGAAAACCTATTCGTATTCCGACCCTAGCTAAGCTGGGATTTATGGAAAGACAATGAAGATAATGAATAAGTAATATTTTATTGCTACAAATTAATTACCTTATGCGCAAAACGTTTTAAAGTACTCTTAGAAAAATTTCTGAAAATCTGAGCATTCTCATCAAAGGCCATTCTGAAGGGCAAACACCGGTATGGTTAGCATAACAACTTCTAAAGTGATTACGTAGATTGCACTTCAAACTGGTAATTAAATTACATTGAAGTGTATCAAACCATAAACAATCGAGCATAAAGGTCACAGAGGGATCAAGAAGGAGACTAAAATAATGAGATTTAATTTACTGTGTGTATTTAGATACGTAATGAATAAAAGTAAATTACTATCCATAAAAATACATTCTAATTTTAATTGGAAAATACTAGATTTCATTTCAGCATACATTTATATTATATCTAAGTTTCTCTTGATAGCTCGGTCTGATAACTCTAGCTGGCTGCGGTTATGTATCAAAAGTGCACTGCGCTTTTCATAAGGGGCGACTTAGCAAAAAATATCGATGACCAAAAACATGACAAAATGACATTATTAGTTCCTCTGCTATTTCTATACTTTAGTATAGCAATAGCAGAAGCACTAATAGTTATTACTGAGTATTTGTGATGATTTTGCTCATACTAATAGATTTCTCTTCATATCCACTCAAACTTCACAACACGTGCCTCCCATTGCCATTCCTTTTACCCTTCCTTAAATTGAATTTCCAGATTTTATTTCGCACCGTTTTTGGACCCCATACTGGGATCATAGAATTGGATTTGGTGCCATAATGCTCAATGTTTTCATAGACGTAAGTAGCGTTCTAATTATGTTGCTGTTGTTGTTAGTTATCTGATGAGTTTAAGGCTATAAGCTATTGCTTAAATCACTGTAGTAATGATGATCTTAATTCGTCAATTTGACATCTAAATAAATATAATAGGCCTAAGTATCTAAGAACGAACGAAGCAGTGCAAACTACAAAACACAAATCCGATAACTAAACAATATTACACTAGAGAGCTACCACAAGCATTGCTATAGACATTTTGTTTTATATTGAGTATCGATACTTTGATTAAATATTGGTAATTTAAATCTAAATTCACACTTTCACATTGAGTCCTCAGATCTGATCAATTCCTGTAATGGATCACTCAATTCCATAGTTTTGAGAAGTCGAGGTTACCATTTTATCTCAGAAAATCTTATCGCACAGTTAAGATTATAATAAAGATAACAACATTTACTATCCAAATGTATTTACCGCGGCGGTAAATTATACAGGCCCCTATGGGCCATAAAGATTAGTGTCATGGGTAGACAAATCATAAACTTTATCGATCACCATAACTAGAAAGCATTCAAATTTATTCACCGGAATTGAAAATCAAATCACTAAATCTGTATGATGCAGTATTGTAAAAGAAATCATGACAATATTTATAAAACTCATTAACTCCAAAGCGATATTATTTTGGATTTTAATAAGAATTTTCAGTAATTCTAAAATTATGACTGCTATGCCCTTAGCAGATTTGCTACCTTTTTGCTCATCACAAATGTTTTAATGAAAGTCTAACGTCAGGTCCAAGGCATATATTATTACTCAGTCTGCAAGGAAGTACAACCTTGAGCAATCCAAGTAGTGTCCCATAAGAATAAGAAGTGTCTTCTTGGACGAAGTTTCCGCAAAGAAGTTGATCTCATCCCAATGTAAATGACTCCTAGATCGATCTTCTGAATCCTTGCAAACTATGACTTACACAAGTCTTCAATTGTCTTTTTCTAGTATTTTACGCTAATCTTCAAGTACGAAACTAAATCAGTTTTCTTGAAAGAGTCGGGACAGGTAGACTAGTTAAAATTAAAAAAATAAAAATTTAAAGATCCGGTAGTGCATTACTTCATATGCACTACCGGATCTTTAAATTTTTATTTTTTAATTTTAAATTTTTATTTTTTTAATTTTAACTAGTCTACCTGTCCCGACTCTTTCAAGAAAACTGATTTAGTTTCGTACTTGAAGATTAGCGTTAAAAATACGTAGCAGCGTCATGTATACTGAAATCATAACATCTAACATGCGCTCTAAATGTTTAAAAAATATATAACGAGTACGTTTTCGTCCTGGTTCTGCTGTTGAAGAATTGATGCATAATTCATAATTATAAATCAGAGCCAAGAAAACAATTTAAAGCGTTCGTCAGCTATACTTATAGGCCATACATGGTGTATGGTTTTTCGCTAATAGGGAGCTGTTGTAAAATAATTATACAATTATTGTTGAATCAATGCCAGATTAGTTTCATAGCTTCCGATCAAATCTAGCATAAATCTTCACATTTTCTCAGCCATGTTGAAACCTAATGCAGCTGTGAGCAACTTTGTCTCTACCTATATATCTGATTCAACTCTTACTTATCTATTTTTAATATGCAGTATACTTAATTAAGTTTACTTAATTATTTATTAGAATTAAGCTTTATAAAACAATGACTTACACGGTAACGTGTATAAATTGTAAAATAACGACCAATAAATGTTTAGTACCTCTAATGAATTGAAGTGATCTTAGGATGGGATCCATGGGATCATATAATTTATTTCCGCATACTTAATACAGAACACGAGGCTATATAAGTTTCATTTCTTGTGCTCGGCACAAGAGATTTCATTGAGTTGATAGTTTACGTATTTGTTTCTTTATCTGAAATAAATTTTGACAGCAAATCTTCCGATTTGGTATGATACAATTTTTCCTATAGCCAAAGTAGAATATAAAATATATACTCTACTTTATAATAGTGTTCATACAGTAGTAAACTGTATAAACATTTTCTGGAAACTACCGATAGATCTGAGTCTACCTTTTGATTGTGTACGGAAATAATTTATAATGCTAATGCTACATTGTACGAATAAAAGTCAATTCAGAAAATAGGCCTAAAGCCAAAGTCAAATGTAGGTTTAACGTCAGCTTCTTCCTCCCAAACATGTAAGTGACTATTTTAGTGCATAATCTCGAAGGAGGAGAAATGAAAGAACTAACAATACATAATTATACTATACTAACATATAATTATACTGTAATTATATATAATTGTGCAATAAAATATATAATATAAAATATACACAATATGGGGCATATACACTTAATTGCCACAAAATTCTAATTTTAATGATAACTTATTTTAAACTGCAGAAGGGGTGGAGGTAAAGAAAAATATATTTGTATAATTTTAAAGCTCTTAAATGCAATACGCTCTCTATTGTGTATAATTATATTTATTATTGTATAAAATTATGAATAATTATGCAAATTATCGTAAAAATATGTGTAAGTGCAATGTACATGTAATTAAGTGAAATTTGTATTTCTCGTACTTCTCAGCTTACTTGATCATATACGTAACTGACAGGGAAACACAGGGACAGGGAGAGCGCTGGATTTGAACCCCGCATCTACTGACGAACAAATTTCCAAAAAGCCACCGGCTCAGCTAAGCTATGCTCAGTTCTACTTGTTCTACTGTACATCAGTATTAATTATTTATTAATATTAATATTAATAATAATTATTATTTATTAATATGCATTGGACTTCAAGTGAAGTGGCACTCAGAATTATTCGTTTTGTAAAGGCTTGAAAATGTTATCTTTTTACTAAAATAAAAAATTTAGTAATTGCTTAGGACTATTTATATATTTTATCTGGATGTCCAACGGTTATTGAGCACCCTAATAATTTGAAATTTTTTATTGGACCCCAATAGCTGAGACTGATCGCAGCCCTTAGTTGATACTATATGTGAGAAAGTGGATTTCGGGAATAGTATCGAGTACCAATTTGGCCAAAACAATTCCATTAAAAACGACGTCATCCACTACAATCGTTCAAAGAATATACAAAATAATAAATTCACTACAGTATGTTTGCCTTAATAGTAATTCATCATCATCTTCCCTTAAATCCCAGTTTAACCAGGGTCGGGATACGAATAGTATCTCGCCTTTATAGTAATTAAATCTAGATAAATATATATTGTGTTTTATGTAGATCGCTACTGCAAAATGAACGTACAATATATTCACTGCTACTTCCTCGTTGCGTTCACGTTCGTTTGTGTCGCCAGAGCTCAAAGCATCAAATGTTACATTTGCACCTCTCCCGGAGGAGGATGCGGAGAGAGCGATTTCGATCCTAACCATTCAAATGTGCAACAGTTGGACTGCCCCGTAGGAGCCTGTTCTAAAGCTGTAGTTAAAGCTCTAGGTAATAAAATAAGATACTACTTTTGCCTACCGATATTGTTTTAAAAATACGAATAAGACAAGAATACATGTTGCATATTTATGATCAATGTCTTCTGGTAAGACTGATTGAAGAAATTTAAGAGTAATGCAGTTAAGAAATACACAAGTTCTAGAAATGTTTGAGAACGAAAGACTATGTTTGCACTCTGTGGAGAAAGTAGAGAACAAAATATCTTTAAAATACTATCGAAAGTATCAAAATAACTTTTAAATATTTGCAAAAGTAACAAAACATCTTAACAAATATTTTAATGTACATGTAATAACGGCATCGCCCTTTTGATTAAATACGGTAATCGATATTTAGCGTTAATATATTAATCGATATATAGCGTTCATTGAAGATAAGAATCGATATTACAGCGTTCATTAAGGTACCATCTAGACTTTGAAAATCAACAAATACAGCGATTCAACCGTTTGATCATAACATCGAAAAATGTCAACCCGTAAGATTGATATCGCATCTCCTTTTCTAAATTCTTGTTTGTAAATCACTCGTTTGAACTTCGGTAACGTCTAAATTTTAAAACATTTGAAAAATAGCCCGTGTGCAAATTCTATTGAATCGTGTTTGAAAACACTTTCAGGTCAATCGGTTACTACCAGATCTTGCGGGCTTTCTTCAGCTCCTGCAGAGCTTTGCGGGAATGTTGCTGGCGTGGATGGTTGTACATATTCCTGCACAACGGAACTCTGTAACAGCGCTGGAATTTCCACCTACTCTTACTCCTTCATAATAGCTTCAAGTGCCTTCGCAATATTGAAGAGCTTGATATCAGCTTGAGATATGCCGGCTGGTGGCCGAGTTGGTAGCACGCTTGCTCGATAGACATGAGGTTACTGGTTCAAAATATCGCTATGCTGTCTCTACCGTCTGTGACAAATGTGTAAAGTAGACATTAAACAAAACTTTGTAGGTTTTTTTATACTGTATATTTAGATTATATATCTGAGTGACCGGATGGCTATCAGATTTGAGTGCCATTCAAAGCGCACAGATTTCAGTCCTGAACTAGCCGTCTCTTCCATTATTTCATATTAATTGTATTAAATAGAAAATTTGTGTACGTTAAACTTTCGTAATTGCGTAAAATTAAAGCTAAACTGAAGTAAGATAAATCAGAGAGATATAATGCGTAATGAAGAGTAGCCCCGAGTTAAATATAACTACAATAGTTTAAAAATTTGAATATTTGATTTGAATATTTGAAAATTAGAAAATTTACTATTAGAATATTTAGAATTTAAATATTTTATCAGAAAACGCATACGTAGAGTTGACAAGTTAGATGTTGCGGATCAAATACTTAGTAAATCGATTTCTACATTTTCAATGTCCCTCGAATTTCCCATAACAGAGGATAGATACAAATATCTCACTATTTCTGTCTAGTAGTTCTCTCTATCCTTATCTTTTTTATTATCTTCATCTTTTTTATCCTTTTCTACTCGCTCTTTCTTTCTCTCTCTCTCCCTCTCTCTCTCTCTTTATATATATATATATATATATATATATATATATATATATATATATATATCTCGCTTGCTCTTTCTGTTTTCTTTCTCTCTCTCCGTCTCTCTCTATCTCTCTAGACTAAGTAATCTCTTTTTTGATCCTGCTTGACATCAAATGAATTTTTATAATAATAATAATAATAATAATAGTCTAATAACAATAATATTAATAATAATAATAGACTTTCCATCAAACCTCGGGTTCTTTACACCCGGGGTAAAAATTATAATAATAATAATAATATTATTATTATTATTAGTAATAATAATAATAATAATGATGATGATGATAATAACAATAATAATAATAATAACAATAATACTAATAATAATAATAATGGATGACAGACATCATCAGAGAGATGGAGCAGAAAGATCATTCCAACATTGTGGTGATTAACACCTTCATCACACAGTTCAAGGGAAAGTTTGACTTCCGCACCACCATGCTGTACATATGTGAGCGGCACTTTCAGAAGATCTCAGACAGGAGTCTGTTCACTGGTTTGAGGTCCACCACTCACTTTGGTCGACCTGATTTCCCGGAAGTCCTGAAAGTCATCACGAAGGAGCATCCATCGACTAATGTATTCGGGGTGTTCAGCTGTGGACCACCTCCGCTCACTCGCAGCGTTGAGCAGGCTTGCTCCAGGGTCAACGCCTACACCAGCGATGTGCTCTTCGTTCATCATCACGAAAACTTTTAATCATCATTGATTGATTTATCTATTTATTGACTGATTGTTAATAATAATAATAATACTAAAGCTATTATAATAATTAGCACACTAAAATAGTTATTTGATGTCAGAGAGGTGTTATAATTCCACGTCAGCCAATCCTTATGTAGTTACATGATTTAGGTTATATGATTTTTATGATTTTGCATCACATAGGTTATATGATTTATATGAATTGCATACACATAGGTTCCATTATTTATATGATTTGCATACACATAGGTTATATGATTTTTATGATTTGCATACACATAGGTTCTATGATTTATATGATTTTCATACATGCTCGTAGAGGCATTATTGGGGTTGACTTTCTAGTTAGATGCTCCCGGATGGAAGAATTAGTAAATGTATTGCTCCATTTCAAACTCCAAGGAATATCCTATATCTACTTGTAGGATAGTTATCCTACATATATCTTTCTCTCTCTCTTTCTCTCTATTTCTCTCTTTCACTCTATTTCTCTCTTTTTCTCGACTTTTTACATTTGTTTCTTCCTGGGCGGTTGTCCATAGAGTTTTTGTGTAATAATAATAATAATAACAGAAAATGTACATAGTGTCAGCCAACCGCTATGAAGTTTTATGATTTGGCTCCGGTTTATCATTTGCATCCGTATTGCAACAAGCCAATATAAAGAAGATAATTACATGTTCCGCACTAGTAGTTTCGTTGAATCAGCGGTTCCAAGTGTTCTTCTACTTGCAAAATATTTATATCCCAACTGCTATCTGGTATGCGACTAACTTTATCTAATTCTCTCTCTCTCTCTCTCTCTCTCTCTCTCTCTCTAATAGTGTATCACTTCCATCTGCAGGGCCATGGTATAAAACGCCTCCACTCAACTTTACCTTCCGTTTTCCTCTTCATGTCAACATACAAGTGGATCTTTAAAACATATATATCATTCCTTTTGATAGGCTTATACCACTATTCTTGGAGGATTCTGCTTATGACAAGTTTTGCTCCATGTCTTCGTCAGCTTCGACTATTAATAAGTATTTTAGTATTTAGTATCGTTTATTTGTTCATCACAGCACAGATTTTACAAGTTTTACTGAGAAGGGGCGTCATTCCCATAGAAAACAATCCTGATTTATCTTTTTTTGTTCGCATAGTTACACACATGACATACAGCATGTGATACATAGTTTCCTTTCTTGGTTTCTGTTTTTCTGTCATTAATTATGTTCATTAATTAAGCATATCATTCAGTTAAGCGAGAGATCATCAGTTCAAATCTCCCAGAGATCGCCATAGATTTATGACGATCCGTTACGATAGAAAATCAGCCGTTAAGCGTGAAGTCACTTAACTTTTAATCATTTTTATGTCTCACATATTTGGTATAGTTATAATGGACGTTCCCACAATCCCACTCCGGTGTATAGAATTCAATTGCATTTAGAATTCTTAAGTAATGGCTTTCTTGGCATATCCTTTATAATACAAGTGTTTGTATCATCATCATCATCATCATCATAATCATAATCATCATCATCATCATCATCATCATTCTCCCTTGAATCCCAGTTTAACCAGGGTCGGGATGCAAATAGACTGTCTCAAATCCTTTCTGTCCTACACCACAGCACCAGCCAATCCCCTATTTGAGACTGTTAACCATCATCATCATCACTCGTTTATTTCAGACAACAGTCCATAAGACATTGATTGATACAATGACAGAAACACGAGAAAAAGACAGAGAGTATATCACCAAGTATTCTCCAAGTTTAAGACAGACGATAAAAAACCAAGCTACTCTACGATAACTATACATTACCTTGCCAATCCAAATGTCATATACAAGTCTATGATTGCAAATATCATTTATAATCTCTCTCTCTTAGTGCACTCCCTACTGGCGGATCCATGGTATATATCAACTTTACTCATCTCTATCTTCCCTTGTAGTAATCAAATTTTATTTTCTGTTTGACACTATAACATATGTATATCACTGTTCTAACTGATTAAGGTTGATTCTCAATGTTAGTGTGAACTCTACTCGCTTTGTCTGCAACCATAGTTATCTGTGCTCTATTTCCATTATTTATCTATTATTTGTCTAAGTTTGATGGCTGGTGTCTTTCAATAGACATAGTTTCAATAGTTATGCAATAGGATGTATTATGAGAATCGTGATAACTAACAACAGCAATAGAAAAGAAATTGAATACATTGAAAAAAGTGGCTATGGGTAATACTAAGAAATTAAGAATAAGTTCAAAGAGCAGGTAAACAATGAGAACATTAGGGTAATGACAAAACAACAAATGATAAGAGAAATCATCAAGAAAAGAAGAATGAAATGGGCTGAACATGTGATGCGCATGGAAGAAAACGGAAAACGTCGAAAGGGATTTAACTCCAAAGCAGATGGTAAAAAACAGTGGTAAGACCTTAAAGAAGATGGAAAGACCGCCTTACAGAAGATCTGAAAGCTGCCTTAATTAGCATTTATAGTAGAGCAGATGGAAGAAAAGATAGCCATAATTTCAATAATTTCAATAGTTCAGACCTTAACCCATTCGTGGCCAAATTTTTTTTGCAATTTTTTAATTATTTTCTAATAAAATTGGTCCTGTATTCATAATAAGTACACTTATTAATGTTGCCTTGACATTTATTTTTGATCAATTGAAAGAAAGAGTTTTGTTCCAATATTGGAACATGGCGCTTTGAATGCAGCATTAAAACTCAATACAAGTAGTAGCAAATCCAAATAGATATCGTTATATAGCTAAGTGTAAATTTTCCCAATTAAGTTTTATAAAAGTTTCTTACATTAGATTGTCTCTTTAGTAAATAGGCTAATCTACTGCTATCTAGATGGTTTGAAATGAACTGTGAAATGTCTTGTAGCAGTCAACTGGATGCATGTTGACGTGACACACACCACAATTAAATGTGGTGTTCTTCTTACAGATTCGGCAACGGTTCTGCTTCAAATTCACTGGAAAATGAACAAATCTAATGACTTGATCCGGTGTGACTCCAGGGCTTTGTTAAGTGGTGCTGAATTGGAGGTCTCATTAACACCTAAGCAATGCAAAATCCAAGCACTGGAAAGGGTTGCCGACAGAAGATGACTGAAGACCTGCCACCACCACTTGTTATTTCTCAGTGCTGCCCAGTATTCGGAAATGTTCCTATCCATCTGGTCTGTTCCGTCCATGTTTGAATTATATTTTTTCACTGCATCTGGCATCTTCACTGTAATTTTACTTTTCTCCACAGAAGATTACCTCTGAGCCGTGTGAACTGGAGCAACACCATAGCAGTTACAGGCCATCCTGACGATAGCATTGTCCTTCCATTGAAGAACAATGACTTTGTCTGCACTGCCGGTCACTGCACAATATGAAACTGCAGCTCCTCTAGGTTTCTTAGCTAAGTTTTTTTCGAGAGGACTGTTCTCAGCTCTGTTTTGTCTCATAGTTCCCCTGCAACCGTATCCGAGGTTTGACATTTCCTGTATCAAAAGGAAGGCCCGTATTGAAGGCGTCAATGTAAAGTTCGAACCGTCTGTTAAGATATTTTCTGAAAGAAGGTTAGCAAATGTGAGGACTACTGTTGCACCGATGAAAGCTATACATCAAAGCTGTACCCTTGTCTTGGTAAGGCTCTGTTTGTATCATGTATCCATTAGAGCAGTTCAGTAACCACATTTTGAAGCCATATCGAATAGGTTTCCCCAGTATTCTTTGCTTGCAACTCTGGTGGCCGTATATGAGACCATGCTCTCATCAACATCAACAGACATGGTACTGGTAGAAACATTTTCCATAACCACATTGTTCAAGTGCTTGATACGAGGTAGAACCTTCGCAAATGTATCACCTTGCCCTCTTCGGCAGGACCGCGTAAGAGTTTAGGGGCAAAATGATCAACCAGCTCGATCTCAGTTTTTTCCTCGTCGGACTTTTCGGGATCTCCTTCCGATTCGGATGGTGGTGTTATGTACACATTTGGAGCAGTAAAAGTTCGAGAAGCTAGTATCCCACAACATATTTAAGTGAGGGGCACTAACAGTCCATTTTGAGACAAAAAATTTGCTAACGCTCATTTCTTTTCAAAACAAAACATGGAGCATCATTACAAAACATAGAGCATCATTACATACGTCTAAAGCGCCATGTTCCAAAAATGGAACATTTACCTAAATCCGGGTAAGATCGACATAATACAAAATTCAAGGAAGTAATCACTTATAATATGTAGTTGACAAGTTTTTCTATCATAAATTCATAATTATTTAATTTTAAACTGCAAGAAAGTAATATTAAGAAATTTCCAAAGTTTATTATTGGGATTTTTCGAAATATTTCACTAAAATTGTCTGCTAATGTTTGTAAACATTAAGAACTGAAACAAGCGTGCGTTAATATTTCAGTGTATTCTATTGGCAACCTGTTACCACAAATTTAGACATTTCTAAGGTATTTACATATTTTTTAAAATTAAAATAAAAAATGTTCCAATATTGGAACATGGCCACGAATGGGTTAAAGTTAAAGTTGAACCGTATTACACTTCACGTACAATTGGAGTTATATAGGCCTATGAAAGATTAAATTTTATGTCGAGGTGAAATTTGTCTTCGGATTTCCCTTTCGTCACAATTTCACGTTTCTAATTTCATTTTAAGGTATACCCTTAATTATTTTATTGCATGAATATGCCTTTTATTAATACTTATGTTAACCTAACTTATAAAATTTAAGTTCACAATAGTTCACATTTGTTTGTGTTTTACTTGTTGTATGTGCTAGATTGTCTGTTTTGTTTGTGAACTGTACAGGGTTTTATGACCCTTTTTTGTTGTTTCTATTAAATAAATAAATAAGTAAAAAAATGTAGAAATAAATAAGTAAATAAATAAAAATATTAAGAAAACTTAACTCGAACCAGCCCTAGGACGATCACATTATGTTATCTTTGTGTACTCTAAAAACGAACATTTTTGATTATAACATGTGTTATTATCATTTCCTACTTTCTGTATGAATTGACAATGGAGGATATGAGAAAGAAATGCTTAAACAATATGAGAAGCCAGGTGCGGTGCATTGAAGTTAAATTCTGAATTTTGGTTTAGTAAGAACATCCAGACCAGATCAAGAACTCAAGGTTCTTGTAGTTGAATCGATTGCTCCAAGAAGCGTGAAAATGAGCAAAACTATATGAGAACTTAGACAATTAGGAGAGTCAGAAGACAAGATTGATTAATTACAATATCCCTCTCTAGTGTTTGTCCAAGTGGCATGGTCAAGGTACATATTCATTTTCAGAATTTTTTCACCCTTCAAAAAGAGCATTCTGTAGACCAATGACTTAATCCTTTCTCAAACGGCTATGTCTTATCCATACATTATGTAGCCTATAGCTTGGAGGAAAAATATGGCTTATGAGGTGTTTTCACGATACCTTCCACATCAGTTGACAAAATATTGTTATTTGAAATTAAATTTAATGGTTATTGAGGCTACAGCTATATATTTTCAGTTATTGTTGTGGTTATAATTATTTTGTATTCATAGTTAAGTTATGATTATACAGCTTTATTAATTCGTCTATTTCCAGGAAGCATGAGCATTCAGTATGTACAATACGTCTGCCTGGTGGCACTCGCATGCTGCATATGTTTCTGCAAGGCTGACACGATACAGTGCTACCAATGTGATTCCAGCAGCCCTGGATGCGACGAGAGTGCGTTCAACCGAAGTTCTTCTTCCGTGTCAAAAGTGGATTGTCCAAGTGGAGCTTGTTTGAAGACTGTTGGGAAGAGAGAAGGTAACAAAATACACAAAATTCAATATTATTGATATCTCGTTTTGTGTTGTTCCGCTTGTAAAAACTCATTCGAAACCTTTACGCTGAAGGAGCTGCGCTTTTTGCAATGTTATCTGTTAGTTTTAAAAATTGGTATCAGAAGGAGCGCTGCAGAATATACAATCTTGTACAGTTATATACTATAGGACTTTGTGTATGCAGAAACTGGTATATTAATTGTAAAGCAATTAATGGTAATTGTATTGTTTGTACAACTTTATATATCGCCAAACATTATCCTTAATATTTTAACAGATGGCTTAGAAAAATACTAAAATGAAAATATGACGCAAAATGTACTTTAAATATGAGGCTCGATTCTACCTCGACTTAGGCTGGCGAAGGACAGTTCGGTTCGGTTTTGTTTCGTCTTGGCCAGAGGCAAGGTTCGGTTTCGTTTCGGTTCGCTCTATGTCAAGGTTCGGTTACGGTTCAGTTCGCTCTATGTCATTGTTCGGGTTCGGTTTGGGTTCGGTCTTTGTCAGAGTTCGGGTTCGGTTCGGCCAAAATTTCAGAATGCAGGGTTCGGTTCGGTTTTTGTTCTGTTCTGTCCACATCTCTAGTCCATTCTTTAGTGTCCCAGACAAAAAAATTTGGATTTATTTAAATATATATATATATATATATATATATATATATATATATATATATATATATATATATATATATACTGTATAT
This sequence comes from Enchytraeus crypticus, assembly GCA_905160935.1. NCBI lineage: Eukaryota > Metazoa > Annelida > Clitellata > Enchytraeida > Enchytraeidae > Enchytraeus > Enchytraeus crypticus. The sequence goes on from CAJHZI010000457.1 coordinate 2,585,925, forward strand.
GCATACACCTGCAGGCCTGCAAGTGTATATAGGCCTAATGCTTTTTTAAACATGTCTACATAATAACTTTAGTTTAGAAGGTTTTATTCTTGAGCTCGACAGATTATCCTTCTAATGCCACAAATCAAGGAAATTTGATTGAGTTTTTGCTTCTAATGTAATTATCACGAATTCAATTGCAATCCAAAATAATATGTTCATTGTACATCTATGGTTGTTTTTAGTAGAATAAAATATCTAGTCAAAAATTTTTGGAAAGAAGAGTTAGGCCTAAATAACTGTCGTAAAAATAGGGATTAAGAAAACTGGCTGCGTCTTTGTTGGAATGAAAACAATAGAATACAGGGCTTAGTTTATCAATCTACTGAAATTCATTCCTCATTTGAACGTAATCGAAAGTAGAAGAGGGTCGCTCGAAAACAATTAAATATTAATTCAATTTAATAAGAACGCCAAAAGGACACTCGTAAAATCTATAGCATATGATGTACTATCGTAAAAATATTCACAATTCCTGATTACATTTTGAATGTTTCACTAATGATCAGTAAAATTTCCAATTTTTAAAAATGCTTTTCAGGTAAGCCAGTTACTGCCCGTTCTTGTGGTGACGATGCAACACCAGCCAAAGACTGCGAAACGGTTTCTTCGACCGAGACGTGTCTCTACAGATGTGTCACTTCGCTCTGTAACGAAGCCGCATCACCCGTCTACAGTCTCCCAGTCCTCATAGCAGCGCTTGCCTTCACTGTGCTGAAAACAATGATGTAGTCTGTAGGCTACATGGTTCATCCAATGAGTCACCAGTTAAGCCTTGCGTAATCATTCAAAAATACTTCCCATAATTGATTATACTTTCCATAAATTAATAAACTAAATAAAAATTAAAATTAATGCACGATAACTGAAAAAGTAAAAGATTATAATTTTCTCTAATTTATTTAATTTATTTGTTTATTGCACGTTTTTCGAAGTACATGTGTGTGATGTTTCATGTTCTTTTCGTTTTTGAACACTTTATCTCTTTGCCCTGTTTCGCTGAACATGATTTCACTTTGTATAGTGTACCTTTTATTGTGTACTTACTGTACTTATGCTACCATATTTTTGGTGAAATAAAGATCCATATATTACTTGCTTATAGAACTCGTTAAAAACAATAAAACGCTCAAAAATTTAGATTAACTTAAGCCACGTCGAACTCATGACTTTCCTTATAAATTTGGTTTAGAATTTTTATTTATTATTTATTATTATTAATTATAGGCACCCCAAAAAGGATATTGTAACCATGTAAAATCACTCTAAATAGCACTTTGCACTAGATAATACAGAATACTATCAAGATGTATTCTTGGTGTCCATTAATAAGAATAATTAACTAGTGTTAAGAAGGAAAAAGTGCAGAAAAGTGAGTTAAAATAAAGCACAATATTCATTTAATATTCAATATAAATGAAATAGCTGTTAAAGTTACACAGCTAATTAGGCGTACATAATGACACTAATTGTACAATTAAAAGTACTAATTTGGCAAATAATTTGGCGTTAATTGATCGTTTCAGTAAAGAATTTAAGTAGTAATTTTTAGAGCAAACCAAAACATAGACAAGGCATATATTTGGAATCTAGGCGGTTGACTAACTGCTCTATGGACATGAACGACAAGATGCGAGGCTGCGGAATCACAGGTTAATGCGTGGTTTACTTCTTATTATACCAATCCGTCGCTGAGATGCTTTCAAAAAGATAGAGACATTAAACCAGAATTAGACTTTAGTTTTACTAATTTATCTGATGCACTAAAACAAATAGTACTTTATTTTAGTATGCTATATGAAGTAATAGATCACTTGCCTTGTTTTCATTAAAAGGAGTACTGCAAGATTTTTCTGACAGTTTTAAAATAAAACTGACAGAAAAATCAGTTTTGGTCGAATGGATGGCACGCTTGTCTGATAAACCGGAAATTATCGGTTCGAATCTCAGCCAGACCATCTCTGAATGTAACCCTTATAATACGAAACAGACCTTAAATTTACATTTTAGTCCCTCGCGTGTTAATCTTTGCATCCATATCTGGGTATATGGCACATTGGAATAACTAGAAAATAATTTCAAAAATATATAGGCCTAAGTAGTAAACAATGATAGAAAGGCCTAAGTAATAAGTAATGATAGATAGAGCTCTTTAAGACACTCCAGAATATTTCAAATCTCAACAATAGCGAATATCAATTATACTTCTAAAGTTCTTAAATAATATGAGCGTATAAGATATGTAGGCCTATTTGAGTGCCAAAAGCATAGAGCTAATAATGCAGAGATACCGACGGTAAAATTATGCTGATAGAAAACATAACACAGGATGCGACTGCTATGAATGAGGCCCACTACACAAACCTAAAGCGTGTGAACGACTCAAGCCGTTTAGAAATATTGACCTCTCCTTCCAATTGCATTATCATTGATCGCGATTGCCACTTACAGAGCGCCAAGAAATCTTGGCGCTCTGTAAGTGGCAATCGCGATCAATGATAATGCAATTGGAAGGAGAGGTCAATATTTCGCCAAGAAATCTTGGCGCTCTGTAAGTGGCAATCGCGATCAATGATAGTGTAATTTGCATGTTTTTCGAAGTCTGTTCGAAAAGTTTAAACTTGCAGGCGGTTATCTAAAATTTTATGGCCTCAAAGAGAGCATGTATTCTGAGAGAAGATCAGAAAGTATTTCAACAATTCAACGTGTAAATCTAGCAGTATCGGCGTGAAATTTCCATCTTATAAGTTACAATAGAACAATACAGTATGTTCCTACTTAGATAATTTATTTTATGATTTCGCAGATACTTCCACTGTTACTTCAATAGACATTTTTTAAATAGTTTTACTCTATTGTAAATGTTGATTTAACGATAACGTTACTTAAATATTCAGTTCGTGCCGTTGAATGTTTCCAAAACTGGAAATTTCAGTATTTTAAAGAAATGTTCACTTGCATTTCAAGAGTAAAATTTAAATAAATATTTGCGAAAATCTCACAGATTTTGAAACCTTTGCCAATAAAATATCTATGGCATCACTTTCGCCAGCAACCGAACATAACATGCAATTACTACTTGCATTTATGAATATTCGATCAAAATTACACAAGGAAAGAATATTTCAGATTTCTATTGTACTCAAAATTATTAATCTATATTTTATCAAAAACATTTGTGAGCCAAATGAATCGTCCATTGCCAGCTTAGTTATCGGAGTAATGTCTTTATCTTATTAGTTAAGGTTTAACTGAAAACTAGGTAGTCCGTATAAAGTGCACATATCGAATGAACTTTTGCTATAAAATAAACCGATTTATGTACTTTTATATCCAAGATATTTGACGAAAGTAGGATACCTGAAGAAAGCAACGGGAAATCACCTCGGAAGCCATATTATTCAAAAGCTATAACAATAATAATAATAAAGGTTTAACGTCCGTTTCCTCATCAAGGGATGATGTCAGGGACGTCCACAACAGCACATATCACTACAGATCAATTCACCCAGACCAATCTGCGAAAGAAATATGCTGAGGAGAAGCAAGGTCATAAACGAAAGCCAGTCCGGAGATCAAAAAAATGGTCAGGGTAGATTGATTATGTCTATGGTGGGAAAAGGTAAGTTTTAAGCTTGCTAGAGAATGTTGAAAGAGAAAAACAAGAGCGAAGATTAGCAGGTAAAGAGTTCCAGATTGTGGGTGCTGCGTAAGAAAATGAACGTCTGCCCAATGACGTGAGAATATTTGGAACCGAGAGAAGATTGGCATCGGTGGAGCGAAGTGTACGTGAGGGGCGATAGGGAAGAAGAATTTCAGATAAGTAAGAAGGCTTGCCAAATCGCAGAGTTTTGAAAGTTAATAGAGCTATTTTATATTTTATGCGTTGATTAACAGGGAGCCAGTGAAGACTGCGTAGAAGAGAAAGAGAGCGAAATTGAAGTCGAGAGGACTTACAAACAACACGTGCAAGAGAATTTTGGACGTGCTGCAAACGATTGAGAGAAGAAGTAGGCAACCCATGTAATAATGAATTACAGTAGTCGAGCTTTGAATGAACTATAGAATTAGCAAGGATAGTGGCTGAATTTCTAGTAAGGGATGGACGTATTTGTCTAATCTGACGAATCTGAAAGAAGGAAGCGCGACAAACAGAAGCGATTTGGGATTTAAAGTCAAGGTTTTCATCAAATATGACTCCAAGGTTTTTGGCAGATCGAGAAGGTGAAAGAGCAAGATTCTGAAAATTAACAGAGTTATTGGTAATTTTACTTCTTTGCAAAGGAGTGCCAATTAAAAGGTATTCAGTTTTGGAAGGATTAACAGCAAGACGGTTAGCACAAAACCAGGAATAAACCTTGTCAAGAATGGATGAGAGATGAGCCAGTTTTTGATCAGAATCATGATTAGAAAAGGAAATATATAGTTGTGTGTCGTCTGCATAAAAATGAAAATTTATGGAGGACTGAGCAAGCAGGTAGCTAAGAGGTGTGATATATAAAGAGAAGAGCAATGGACCTAACACTGAACCTTGAGGAACACCGCGTAGGAGGGGTAGTTCAGAAGAGCGATTTTGACCAATAACAACAGATTGTTTTTCGACATGAGAGATATGATGTGAGAAGGGAAAAGGCAGAATCAGATATGCCAAAACAAGATTTAAGCCTATTTATTAGGATGCCATGGTCAATTGTATCAAAGGCAGCAGAGAGATCTAGAAGAACCAAGGCAGAAACCTGTTTACTACTCATGGCCAAGCTAAGATCATTATGTATACGAAGAAGAGCGGTTTCAGTAGAATGGAGTTTTCTATAGGAGAGATTGATAATGAGAGAGAGAAGGGAAAGAATCAAGATGAGTGCATAAACGGGTATAAATTACCTTTTCAAGAAGTTTAGAGATGAAGTTAAGATTGGAAATAGCACGGTAACTGGAAAGATCATCTTTTGGTAGAGAAGGCTTTTTTAGCAAAGGAGATACAACTGCTTGCTTGAAGGAGGTCGGGAAGATACCTTCTGAGAGTGAGAGGTTGATTAAGTAAGTAATAGGAGCCACTAAAACATCAATACAGGATTTCAGTAAGCGTATAGGAATAACATCAAGGCAGCAAGATGAGTCGGTAGAGCGAAGCATAAAATTGCGTAGTTATTCCGGTTTAGCTGGATCAAAACTAGAAAGTAGTGGTGGTTCAGGCATATTTACAGAAATGGAGTTGTCGGTGTCAATGGAGTTGGAGGGTATAGAGCTACAGAGTTTGGCTATTTTGTTATCGAAAAAGTTGAGAAAATAGGTAGCAAGAGAAGATGGTGAGGTGGTAGAGGGGAGTGACTTGGGAATGGTTCGATCAAGCAGGGAGTCAAGTGCTCCCTATAATTTCTTGGGACAATTTTGATTCTGCAATATTAGATTTTTATAATACAAGCTTTTAGCAGAACTAATCATTTTAGTTACTAATTTTCTTTGCTATATGTACTTGGACTTAATGTCTGGATTTCTTAGTTCAGGTGGATTTTTCAGATCCTTCCTGAACTTAGTTTCCAGTTTTGAACGTTCAAATTTTTGCTTAAGGATTTGTTCAGAAATGAATGGTTTCCTAGGGTTTGAGCGGCAATGAATGGTCTTGAGAGGGGCATGTTTGTCTACTATGGAAGAAAGTACGGAGCCAAATTGAGCTGAATATTCGGCAACAGTTGAAGACGGATTAAAATACAAAGAAGAGGACACAATATCAGCAAAGAAGGCATCAATGTAGCAGAGAAGGCATCAATGTAGCAGAGAAGGCATCAATGTATAGGCTATAATAAGGCGTGGATAAGAGATAAAATTCGTTGATCAATGGCATATGTGTAGGGATATGTGCCTTAGAGACTTGCCACTTTGCAGAACACTGGAGATAGTAGGATATTTATTGATGAATATTTGATAAAATGAGCTTTTAGAATTTGAGTTAGTAGTTACTCCAAATACCTCAAAATGCTGCCAATGATGATTACACAGAGTCTGGATTTAGTTAATGACTGCGTCTGCGGAGCATCGGTCAATGCCCTGGGCACTCACGGCCTTTCATGCATGCGGAGAGCTGGTAGAATCGGCAGACACCAGTATCTGAATGATCTGGTATGACATGCTCTAAACCGCGCAAATATTCCGGCCATAAAAGAGCCCCAGGGATCGGATGGGAAACGAACGGACGGTGTATCTCAAATTCCTTGGGCAGAAGGCAAGTGTATCAGCTGGGATGTCACTGTGACGGACACATTCTCAGCAAGCAATCTCAGCCTTTCATGCGCTGCTGATGGCTCAGCTGCTGAAGCCGCTGCCAATAGGAAGACACTTAAATCTTCCGCAGTTTCTAGCATCTACATCTTCCTGCCAATTGCTTTTGAGACATTGGACCCCATCAACTCTACGTCGGACTTCATAAACGAATGAGGCAGGAAAACCAGTAATATTTCAGGCGACCAACGGGAAAAAGCCTTTCTATGGCAGCGCCTATAATTGCATTCCAGCTTTTTTAATGCTGTCTGCGTTCGTGGCCCATTGACGAATGCGGCCTCATAGAGCATAGAGGAACTATTTTAAATATTTTTTATCTTTCTTTTAATTAAATAAAGTCTTTCCTTTATCTTATATTTTAGCCCAGGGCCTTATTTACAGCCCAGGGCATAAAAAAATAATAATAACACATTATAGTGAAATGATCAACTACGTTTATATCTGTCGCTTTTAATATCACATGTTAAATCCGTTAGGCAATTTTGTCTATTTCCGTGTAGCCAGTCCAGTGAATATCCAAGATTTTACTCTTATATCAGCGTTACTTAGAGATTTTACTCTCAGATAACCTTGCCTTTATAGTAGTGAAATATAGATAAATATATATTGTGTTTTATGTAGATCACTACTGCAAAATGAATGTACAATATATTCAACGCTAATTCCTCGTTGCGTTCACGTTCTTTTGTGTCGCCAGAGCTCAGAACATCAAATGTTACATTTGCACCTCTCCCGGAGGAGGATGCGGAGAGAGCGATTTCGATCCTAACCATTCAAATGTGGAACAGTTTGACTGTCCCACAGGAGGCTGTTCTAAAAATGTGGTTAAAGCTATAGGTAATAGAATAAGATACTACTTTTGCCTACTAATATTCTTTTTAGAATACGACTAAGACAAGAATACATGTTGCATATTTATGATCGATGTCTTCTGGTAAGACTGATTGAAGAAATTTAAGAGTAATGCAGTTAAGAAATGCGCAAGTTCTGAAAAGGTTTGAGAACGAAAGACTATGTTTGCACTCTGTGGAGAAAGCAAAGAACAAAATATCTTTAAGACACTATCAAAAGTATAATAATAACTGTAAAATATTTGCAAAAGTAACAAAACATCTTAACAAATATTTTAATGTAGTAACGGCATCGCCCTTTTGATTGAATACGTTAATCGATATATAGCGTTCATTAAAGATAAGAATCGATATTATAGCGTTCATTTAAGATAAGAATCGATATTATAGCGTTCATTGAAGATAAGAATCGATATTATGGCGTTCATCGAAGATATGAATCGATATTATAGCGTTCATTGAAGATAATAAAAGATATATAACGTTCATTAAGGTACCATCTAGACTTTGAAAATCAACAAATACAGTGATTCTACCGTTTGATCATAACATCGACAAATATCAACCCGCAAAAGGGGGCAAGTTTGATATCTCATCTTTTCTAAATTCTTGTTTGTAAACAACTTGTTTTAACTTCGGTAACGTCTAAATTGTAAATCACTTGAAAAATAGCCCGTGAGAAAATTCTTTGAATCGTGTTTGAAAATACTTTCAGGTCAGTCGATTACTACCAGATCTTGCGGGGTTTCTGGAGCTCCTGGGGAATTTTGCGGGAGTATTGCTGGCGTGGATGATTGTACATATTCCTGCACAACGGACCTCTCTAACAGCGCTGGGATTTCCACCTACACTTACTCCGTCATAATTGCTTCAAATCCCTCGCAATATTGAAGAGCTTGATATCAGCTTGAGATATGCCGGCTGGTGGCTGAGTTGGTAGCACGCTTGCTTGATAGACATGAGATTACTGGTTCAAAATCTCGCCTTGCTCTCTCTACCGTATATGACCAATGTGCAACTGGACGCAAACTTTAAACAAAACTTTGTAGGTTTTCTATACTGTAGATTTAGATTATATATCTCAGTGACCGAATGGCTAAGAGATTTGAGTGCCATTCAAAGAGCACAGATTTCAGTCCTGGACTAACCATCTATGGCATTACTTCAAATTAATTGTATTAAATAGAAAATGTGTGTACGTTAAACATTCGTAATTTCGTACAATTAAAACTAAACTGTAGTAAGATAAATCAGATAGATATAATGCGTAATGAAAAGTAGCTCCTAGTTAAATATTTATTGCTTATTTATTTTTTATTTCGTTTATCATACGCATATCACAATTGGCATACACAATAAATAGTTAGAGCGCATGAACGGAAATAAAGGTCCACAAGTGGCACTTACATGTTCCGAATTTAAAAAATACAAACATTTGCAGTAATTATTAAATATGTTCGCTAAACTCTTTAGTATAGGACATAATTTTGTGCCGAGATAAATTTAGCGGAACATATATCTACAATAGTAAAAAAATGAATATTTAAAAATTAGAATATTTACTATTAAAATATTTAGAATTAGAATATTATAACTGAAAAATCATAAGCAGAGTTGACTAATTAGATGCTGAGGAATAAACAAGTAGGCCTAATTAGTAAATCGATTTCTACATTTCAAAGTCCATGAATGTACCACAACAGAGGATAGATATCTCTCACATTTTCTGTCTAATTTTTCTCTTTATCTTTCTCTTTTTTCTGTTTTTCTTCTCTCTCTTTCTCTCTCTCTCTTTCTCCCCCCTCTCTCTCTCTCTATTTCTATCTCTCGCTCTTTTTTCCTTCTCTCTCCCTCTTTCTCTATCTCTCTAAACGAAGTAATCTCTTTTTGATCCGGACTGATATCATATATAAGTTTAATAATAATAATATAATAATAAATCTATTATAATAATTTGTATACTAAGGTAGTTATTTGATGTCAACGAGGTATTATATATTCCACATCAGCCAATCGTTACGAAATTAGCCTATATGATTTACGATTTGTATACACATAGGTTATATGATTTGCATACTAATAATAATGTGGCGGTCTTCGCCAGTATAACTTCGTGTGAAAGAAGATTGTGGCAGGATTGGTCAAGAGGAAGAAGAAGAAAAAGAAGATGGCGGAGTATGTTTGTAAAAATGACAACGTGTGATCAAGAACAATTCTAATCTAGAATAGGTTGTAACATTAAGCGACAATTAATTAATTACATGCGTAACGATACTGGATAAGTCTATAGAAATTAAGTTGTGTTTGTAATAGAAATCGGAAGAACCGATTGACAGAAGTCGTTGAATTTCTTGAATTCTAATGGTAAGAAATATTGTTTCAGTCAATATAATCTACATGTACGTTCGATGCGCGTGATCGTTGGAATTTTAGTTCGCATAATAAAAGTTCAAAGGAATGTAATACCTGCTTTTGTTGTCGTAAAACAATAAAAATATTTAAATGCTATATATCTTTATATTGAGATAATCGATGGTCGTAGAAATATTAGATTATTCCACGTTAATTAAGGGATTACCCTGCTTAGACATTCCATCCGTTCAGCAGACACCAGGTAGGTGAAGACGAGTACGTATAACTCTTAATCCTTAGATAAGATTGGACTGTCAACTTAAATTTGGCAAACATAACATATAGAGTAGTTCCACAGATACCCTACGTACTCAGTATTAGAACCGCCTAGAGCATGAATAGTTTACTTCTAGATGCAGAAATGGATATAGGCGCTAATGAGATCTACTCATCAGAGTTCACCTTGACCCTCCCTAGAGATGACTCGATTCGCCTAGGTTCAAGTTCCAACATCTCTCCAGGGAGACCCCCAAGCACAGATACACAAGATAATGTTCATACGACAGTCAGACCGGCCCTTTCAGATAAGACAAGCCATACCCTAGATCGGGCAAATCAAGATAGGATCACGTTTTACGACTATGATGCCGTACGGGGTGACAATATCCTAGGTTTCAGAAATCACCAAAACCTTGATAGCTGTCAGAGTCGATTGGAGGAGCTAACAATCGTTTCGAGTGGGAGAAACCGAGACAACCGAGACAACCGAGACAACCGAGATTACCGAGACAACCGAGACAACCGAGATGACCGAGATTACCGAGACAACCGAGATTACCGAGATAACCGAGACAACCGAGATAACCGAGATAACCGAGCTAACCGAGATAACCGAGATAACCGAGACAACCGAGATAACCGAGCTAATCGAGACAACCGAGATAACCGAGATAACCGAGACAACCGAGATAACCGAGGCAACCGAGATAACCGGGATAACCGAGACAACCGGGATAACCGAGTCAGCCACGACTACGGAGTGGACCGAACCCATCGGGATAAACGCAATAATCGAGGCGCGCGAGTCCATCTGGCGGTTAGACCGGCGGATCGATCGATCTCGCCCTTCCCGGGGGAGGCAACGCCCCCGCCCCGAAACGCGGCGGCCTCAGTTGCCGGAGACGGCCGCAACAATGGTACCAGAAGTGGGGTCAGGGAAGGGAGGTCGGGCGATCCCGAGTTTGACGACCGCTGGCGAGGGACCCGCGGGGACCGGAGGTATTTCGACCAACCCAATTGGAACTCTTATCCCCAGGATGGGATCGAAACTCCAGAGGAAGGCAGAGCAATGGATAACTCCGGGTCTATGCATGCTCAACATAACGCAGTAGCGGGCGTCGGTGGTTATGGTACATCGTGGGCCGCCGTTAGAGAGCGCGAGGAGGGGATATTTAACCCATCTGAAAGAAGATATGCGGTCCGCGACGGTGAGCAGCATCGAATAGTTGATCGAAGGGACTGGTCGCCGCCTACCGGCCGAGCGCAGTACCGTGTCAAGCTGAATAACTACGACGGATCATACCCGCTAAATGTCTTCTTACAACAGGTAGACATTTGTGCCAGATATAACAAGTGGTCGGAGGGCGAAAGGCTGGTACAGGTCTGTATGGCATTAACCGGGCCTGCCGCTTTCGTTCTGGCGGGTAGTGTCAAGATCGAGTCCTATGAGGAGATTAAACACCGACTGGAGGTGAGATTCGGGTCCCGTGGTCAAATGGCGACGCACCGTTCTGAGCTGAAGAACTTACGTCGCAGAGAGAAACAATCTATTCGAGAAGTCTTTCTGGAAGTAAGCCGACTGATGCCGTTGGCGTACACCGACTCCGAGTCCGAAATAGCCCAATCCATAGCGATAGACGCTTTCGTGAATGCATTAAATAATCCCGCTATTCAGGTTAAAATAAAAGACGCTGGCCCGAGGTGTTTAACGGCCGCCTTCGACTTAGCCGTCGAATACGAGGCCAACCACCAATCTGTGTACGGCACTGGAGAAAGAAGAATGGGCGATTATAACCGGTTCGAATGCAAGATGAGGGTTGCCGAAGCCCTGCCGCCGGTGGAAACTCCTCATGTTCAGAGGAGGAGAGAGGATATGCTGTGCTTTAATTGTGATAGGTATGGCCATTTTCGTCGTGATTGCCCCGAACCCAAGCGAACGAGGCTACTGCCTCAACTCAGAGACCGAGATCGGTCCAAGTGTAGGAACTGCAGGGTAATAGGGCATTATGCGCGCGTATGCCCTTCCCAGCCCAATCTACACAGAAGCGACGCTGTATTTCCATCGTCGATTGAGCGATTTGACCAAAGTATTGGAGAGATGAAACAGGCTGTGTCGCCGTCAAAGGAATCGAGGATGAAACGATTCGTCAAGGGTAGATTCAACGATAAAGAGCACAATTTCCTCCTGGACACGGGGGCAGATTATTGTCTGTTTCCTACAAAGATATGGAAAGGCATGCGGCTTCGCCAATGTTCAGAGAGGTTGATTGCGGCCAACAAAACGAGGATCGGAGTCTGCGGCGAAGTAGATTTCGTGATAGAGGTCGAGGGGATCAAGACGAAAGGGGTAGCTATCGTCTCACAGTCAGTGGACGAAGCTCTTCTAGGTCAGAATTGGATCCGACAGTACGTTTCTATGTGGAACATGGCCGAAGAGTCAGTTGTAATAGGGGGTAATATTGTAACTCTACGCGCCGGTGGAGTTCGTAAGGTGGCTAGGGTGGTCGCTGAGAAGACGCTGCAGATCGCACCTTGCTGCGAGCGCGTGGTGAAATCTCAGTTGAGAGGGTGTCGTCCCCGAGAATGGGATTATTCCCAATTCATGGTGGAGTGTGCTCAGCCGGAGCCTGGGTTGCTGATCGCTCGTACACTCATAAGCAGCGATCCCGGCAAGATATACATGCGGTTAATGAATCTCAATCTGGGGCCTGTCACCATTGCCAAAGGGAAGGTGTTAGCACCTGTCGTGGCGATCACTCGGGTCGAAGAGGTCGACGCCTCGGCTGCTATGATCAATGCGGTGGCGGATGCCGAGAGAGATGGTGCTGGGGCGAGCCCCGAGATGCCCGATTATCTGAATCGCTTGATTAGTCCGGTTGCGGAACAAGTGGATGACGTCACGGCGGAGAGACTTCGCGCGTTGATCGTAGAATATCAAGATATATTTTCCACTGGGCCATTAGACCTGGGTCGAGCTGAAGGTACGGAACATGCTATCGACACTGGAGAATGTAGACCGATTCGCCAACAACTGAGGAGACACCCCGCGGCGAGACAGAAGATCGTCGACGAAATGCTGCAAGAGATGTTGCAAGCTGGCGTGATCGAGCTATACGCTAGCCCGTGGGCTTCCAATGTAGTGATCGTCACAAAGAAAGATGGTTCAGCCCGTTTCTGTGTCGATTTCAGAGCTCTTAATGAGAAGACCGTGAAGGACTCGTTCCCTCTGCCTCGCATTGATGCTTGCCTGGACGCGCTTGCGGGGGCCAAGTGGTTTTCCACTTTCGACCTGCGCTCCGGATACCACCAGGTGCCCATGAAGCTTGAGCACAAGGACAAGGCAGCGTTCGTGACGCGTTCTGGGCTGTTCCGGTTCACAAAGATGCCCTTCGGGTTATGTAATGCTGGCTCCACCTTTCAAAGGTTAATGGCTGTGACGATGGCCGGGTTGGATTATAACGTGTGTCTAGTGTATCTAGACGATATCATAGTGTTCAGCGGTGATAGTCAGGCGCATTTGGAACGCCTCCGTTTAGTCTTTGAGCGGCTTCGAGCGGTAAACTTGAAGCTGAAGCCGTCCAAGTGTACCTTGATGCAACAACGCGTGAGTTTTCTAGGTCATGTCGTGTCGGGAGAGGGAGTTGCGACCGATCCTGCTAAGATCGAATCGATACGATCTTGGCCTACACCCAAGGATGTCGGCGAAGTTCGCAGTTTCCTTGGCTTGTGTAGCTATTATAGAAAATTCATTGCAGAATTCGCTACGATGGCGACTCCGTTGCACGCGCTGACCGGTCTCAGGGTCAAATTCCTCTGGTCGTCTGAGTGTCAGGCGTCGTTTGACGCGCTGAAAGCTGCCCTGACGTCGGCTCCTGTACTGGCGATGCCAGATCTTAAAGAGCCGTTTGTATTGGACACGGATGCTAGCCTATACGGCATCGGTGCGGTTCTGTCACAGATACAGAACGGGACAGAGCGGGTGATAGCTTACGCGTCTAGGACTCTGTCAAAGCCAGAGCGTAACTACTGTGTTACGAGACGGGAACTGCTGGCGGTTGTGCACTACGTTAAGTATTTCAAGCACTACCTGCTGGGCAAGGCGTTTCTAGTACGCACCGATCACGCTGCTTTGCAGTGGCTGAGGAGAACGCCTGAACCAATCGGACAACAAGCACGCTGGCTTGAGACTTTAGAAGGCTTCGACTTCTCTGTACAGCATAGACCGGGACGGTTACATGGGAATGCTGACGCATTGTCAAGGAGACCCTGTCGACAGTGCCCCAATGTGTGGGAAGACCCGGTTCGCGTCACAGAAACAGAGCAGTCGAAGAAAGAGGAACCCATCAGAATTCAAAGGTCGGAGTCGGCGACGGACGTGGCGCAGAGTACGTCGAGTGCCGTGGAAATCGTAGTAGAAGCGCTGAACTCGGGTAAAGAACCGAATCTGGCCAAGCTAGTAACCGGGTCCTCTGAGTTCCAAGCGTTGTGGAGGCAGAAAGAGAGTTTGTTAGTCAAAGAGGAGGAGTTGTATCGGAATTTAGGAGAAACGTCTAGTGCGTCCCGGTTGCAGAGAGTTCCGCCGATTTCAGAGCGGGCAAAGATTGTAGATGACGCTCATCAGGCGTGGGGCGGAGGTCACTTTGGCGACCGGAGGACCCTGGCCCGAATCAAGAAGATCTGCTATTGGCCCGGTATGAAGCGGGACGTTGCCGCGAGAAGAGAGCAGTGTGCGAAGTGTAGCCAGTATCGAAGAGGAAAACCGCCGAAGCAGGGATTGTTGCAGCATACGTCAGCCACGACACCGTGATCAAGAATAGCGATTGACATAACGGGGCCGCACCCGCCATCACGAAACGGATATCGGTATATACTGACCGGCGTCGATACGTTTACAAAGTTTACGTTTGCGTATCCCCTGGCTAGGCACGATGCGGCGAGTGTTGTGGCGGTGCTCGTAGATAAGGTTTGTAGTGTCCTGGGCGCACCGGACGAGATTTTGTCCGACCAGGGTAGGGAGTTTGAGAGCCAGCTCATGAAGGAATTTTGCGAGGCTCTAGGAATTAGGAAACTTCGGACAACGCCGTACCAGCCACGCACCAACGGGTGCATCGAGTGGTGGCACCGGACGCTCAACTCAATGTTGGCGAAAGTAATTTCGGCCCAGCAAACGGACTGGGACGAATGGTTGCCATTTGTGACACTCGCCTATAACGCTACCGAACACGAGACGACGGGGCACACGCCTTTCTACCTCATGTTCGGGAGAGAGTGTAACGGCGCCCTGGAGATAGCATATGGTCGCCCACCTGAGGCGACAGGCACCCGAACTTACGGTGAATACAGCGAAGAAAGACTCAATCGGATGGAAGACGCCTACCGATTGGTGCGTGAAAATCTAGGTCGAGCGGCCAAGCGAGCCAAGAAGGCCTACGACGCTTCGGTTCGGGAAAAGACCTTTTCGGAAGGACAGTGGGTCTACTACTACTGCCCGCGGAGGTTCAGGAAAATATCTGCCAAGTGGCAGGCCATCTATACTGGACCGTACCGGATTATGAAGCGTATTGGCCCACTTAATTATGCTATACGGGCCACTCCAAACAGGCGTTCCTTCGTCGTACATGTCGACAAACTGAAGCCCGTACCCCAGGATACGGCGCTCTCAGCAGATGAGCGGTGGGTCTCACTGAGCATGCCCCTGAGAGAAGCAGTGGAGAGTGAAGTCCCGCTGGAAGGGGGAAACGTCGTACCGCCTATGAAGAACGATCTTGCGAGTGGATCGAGTCTGGCGCGAGGACTCAGACCTCGAGTTAGACTTCGCCGGCCGATTCGGTTCGCGGATGACTAACCGCTCGGGCGTTCGCGGTCGCGGTGCTTTCGAGAGGCCTTACACTCTCGTGGCGCGATGTCTATTGATGTGTAGGATGTAAATAATGTGTTTTGTATATTTTAAACTCGCACTGTTTCTGAGTTAGCGTGATGACGTCGGGGCGCTCCGATGTGGTTGGAGAGGATCTTAGGGAGGCTGCTGATCACGTGGATGTGGCCGAAGGGCAGGAGGGCTGGGTTTATCTGTGTCGATACTGTCGACGTATATATTCCAAGGGTTCTGTGATGGTCACTCATCTCCTGTCTGCACATCAGGTTGGTTTGAAGTTGCGACAACGGGCCAAAAGTCTGGCTGCAACTCTTGGAAGAGCCCGTATGTGCTCTGGTTTCAGGAAAGACTGGAGTCACGAGGATCGTCGGTCCGGCAGTGGGGATGAGAGAGCTTCCGTATCTCGGGCTCCTACGACCCTTTCTATGTCCTCCAGGGGAGAGCGATCGGGACTGACACCTCGCCGAGTTCTCCATTCCCCCATGCATCTTCGACCGCTGGTGGAGTCGGGAAGCGGCGGCGACAGGAGGGATGTCGTAACGAGGAAGCGTCATCGTCGTTCACGCTCTCCCTCATCTCATGGCGATCTATCGTGCCGTCGTGAGGGTTCAAATAGTACCAGCCTTCGTGGGAAACGCGGGCGGGGGCAGGAAGGTGCCCAGCGTCAGCAACCCAGTAGCTTGGGTGGTATTGACCGTCGAAGGGAGAGGAGTCCAGAAGCCCCACCTGTGGTTTCTAGCTCTTTCGAAGCCCTGTTAGCTACTGACGAGTACGAATTCGTCCAGGAGCAGGTTGGAGGCCTGGACGTTTTCGGGTTGTCGACGTACTCGGAGGAAGAGGTATCTGCAGTTAAGGATATCGGTCCCCGGGGCGATGTCCCGGATGGAGAAGTCGGTGGGGCGGAGCAAGGAGCTGAGGTGAGACGTTCTACGGATTTTGCTGGGATTGGGGTGGATCGAGAAGACGATTTTTACAGCAAGAATGTCATTCGGGACGATGAAGTCCGATCGAAGAAGGTCTGCTCGGTCATTGTGGATTCGAGTAAGAATGGAGGATTTGAGAACAGCGGAGGGAAAAAGGAAATGGAATCAAGTCGTCCCCCGAATTCAGCTGCGGCCGGAAGAAGACATTCGGGAGTTACCCCCATGAGGAAGACCAACCCAGACTATGAGGTTGGGTCGACGAAAATTTATTCAGGAGAAGGGAAGGCCGGGGAGGGTAGTGGGACCCCAGTCGACTCGTCGGTTACTGAGAGCGGCGGAAGTGGAAAGAAGTCGGAGCGGAGTAATTCTCCGAGCGCTGCCTCGACCGGGGTTCGTGTAACCAAAAGTATCCCGATAGCGAAATCGATACGCGGAGATGGGGTCTCTCGTACGAAGCCTAGTCCGTTCAGTAGGGCTAACAGTGGTAAGGGGCCAGCGGAGATCGATAAGGCCACGGTTGCAGCTGAGCGCTCCTCTGTAAGAGTTATCCACGGCGAACCGGACCCGTCTGTCGCAACTGACACCGTGGTGTCCGAATTGGCTAAGGGTGTTGAGTCCACTGAGAGAATAGACACGCCAGCTGTGGTTCTCAGGGCTGGCGTCGGTATTATCGCCCCTGAGTCTGTTCCTGCTGTTAGAAGAGTCGTCGCTACGCGTGCTTTTCATTCCTGCTCTCAAGATGCGGCGGCGCGAGGTCTGGTCGTCCCGTCCAGCACCGTTTTAGCTAAAGTGAGTAAGGCATCCGATGTCGCGGCGAAGGCGACACGGTATAGAGAGCACCCGACCTCTGCGACGAAGACCAGCTCCGGAAGTGAAGGAGACAGGCTGACAGAACAGAATACGTCGAATGGCGTCGTTGCTACTGCTGCGGATCTGAGTCGTCCTGAAGCTAGTACTAGCGGAGGGTTTTCGGTATCCGATGCCCGTCTGGGTGCTGACGTTGGGACGGCTGACGTGTCTACCGAAACTACGGTAGCCGGTAATCGTGGTGTTATGACGGCATCTAGTGAGGAGTATGGCACTTCTGAGTCGGGAGCTAATAGAGAATCTGAACCGGTCCCGCTGGAAGATTTGATGGCGGCTGGAGCTTGGTATCGGGGAATTGTTACCCATTGCTCCAGCCCGCTTAGCGTAGATCGGGCTCGTGCCCTTTTTCGGCTACACCAGTTTCAGATCGGTCCTCGTGAGGTGGATTTGATAGTTCAGGAGGAGGAGGACAGGCGTGTAGATGTGGGTACTAGGGTGCGCGAGACCATCGGACAGATGAGAGACATGAGACAGATCGTCGACAGGGAATTCAGGTCATTTTCTAGACTGTGGGATCCAGCGCGCGCGCGGACCGTCATCCTGGCTGTTTTCCCTCGGGCTGACCCTGATCTAGTTGCTGAGGTGGTGGAAGATTGGAGGAGGATCCGTTGTGAGTTCATGACGGAGAGCGCACGTCAGGTGTCCGTCAGCATCGCTAGGACCTTCGCGGACGGGATCTCGTCGTCTTCCGGCCCCCGTTCTTTGAATCAGTCATCTGGAGGTGGTTCCGATTTGTCTGGCAAGTGAGAGTCTCGGGGGAGGACGCTGTTCGGTGGAAGGAGTCGATGATCTACCGTCATGACTTTATTTAGGACAGTGTAGTAATGCTTATAATAAAGGTTCATGTTGTCGTGCGTGATGATTAGTGAGAAAGACCGATCGGTCGTACGTAAAAGGACTAAGTACATTTATCGTTTTGATGTTCTTTAATTTGTTGTACAAAATATGTGGTAGGTTGAAGTTTACCTTATGATTAGTCTTAGTTAATACGACTTAATTAGTGTTGTAAGTAGAGATTATGCCCACGTAATTATTTTTTTATGAGTTGTGTTGGTGAATGGATGCTCCGAATGAGGGTAGCAGAGTGACTGTTGTTTACGTTAGTTCGGATTCAAGCGACTCAGTCGATCTTCGTGATCTGACAGACGATGAGGGAGACATCAAGCCTAGCTGTATCGAGTAATATTGGTATATTGATTGATTTAAGTTCGGTAACTTTAAATAATTTCTAGCACTCGGGGTACAATTCCCTTATGGACTGAGCTTCAAGTCCGATTAATTATTATTTGATTATATGTTTGGTAACCATGATTTAACTTTTAATAGCGAAGTCCGCCTGTGTAATGTTTGTTCGGCGTGGCCGCCTCTTTTGGGGTGGGAAGTGTGTGGCGGTCTTCGCCAGTATAACTTCGTGTGAAAGAAGATTGTGGCAGGATTGGTCAAGAGGAAGAAGAAGAAAAAGAAGATGGCGGAGTATGTTTGTAAAAATGACAACGTGTGATCAAGAACAATTCTAATCTAGAATAGGTTGTAACATTAAGCGACAATTAATTAATTACATGCGTAACGATACTGGATAAGTCTATAGAAATTAAGTTGTGTTTGTAATAGAAATCGGAAGAACCGATTGACAGAAGTCGTTGAATTTCTTGAATTCTAATGGTAAGAAATATTGTTTCAGTCAATATAATCTACATGTACGTTCGATGCGCGTGATCGTTGGAATTTTAGTTCGCATAATAAAAGTTTAAAGGAATGTAATACCTGCTTTTGTTGTCGTAAAACAATAAAAATATTTAAATGCTATATATCTTTATATTGAGATAATCGATGGTCGTAGAAATATTAGATTATTCCACGTTAATTAAGGGATTACCCTGCTTAGACATTCCATCCGTTCAGCAGACACCAGGTAGGTGAAGACGAGTACGTATAACTCTTAATCCTTAGATAAGATTGGACTGTCAACTTAAATTTGGCAAACATAACATATAGAGTAGTTCCACAGATACCCTACGTACTCAGTATTAGAACCGCCTAGAGCATGAATAGTTTACTTCTAGATGCAGAAATGGATATAGGCGCTAATGAGATCTACTCATCAGAGTTCACCTTGACCCTCCCTAGAGATGACTCGATTCGCCTAGGTTCAAGTTCCAACATCTCTCCAGGGAGACCCCCAAGCACAGATACACAAGATAATGTTCATACGACAGTCAGACCGGCCCTTTCAGATAAGACAAGCCATACCCTAGATCGGGCAAATCAAGATAGGATCACGTTTTACGACTATGATGCCGTACGGGGTGACAATATCCTAGGTTTCAGAAATCACCAAAACCTTGATAGCTGTCAGAGTCGATTGGAGGAGCTAACAATCGTTTCGAGTGGGAGAAACCGAGACAGACGAGATAACCGAGACAACCGAGATAACCGAGACAACCGAGACAACCGAGATAACCGAGACAACCGAGACAACCGAGATGACCGAGACAACCGAGATGACCGAGATTACCGAGACAACCGAGATTACCGAGACAACCGAGATGACCGAGATTACCGAGACAACCGAGATTACCGAGACAACCGGGATAACCGAGCTAACCGAGATAACCGAGACAACCGAGACAACCGAGATAACCGAGACAACCGAGATGACCGAGATAGCCGAGACAACCGAGATAACCGAGACAACCGAGATAACCGAGACAACCGAGATAACCGAGTCAGCCACGACTACGGAGTGGACCGAACCCATCGGGATAAACGTAATAATCGAGGCGCGCGAGTCCATCTGGCGGTTAGACCGGCGGATCGATCGATCTCGCCCTTCCCGGGGGAGGCAACGCCCCCGCCCCGAAACGCGGCGGCCTCAGTTGCCGGAGACGGCCGCAACAATATGTTAGCTTTGATTGAACGCACTCGTTTATAATTTTTAATAAGATTTTTAACGCGTGCGATATTAAACTTATTACAATTGCTCTGTAAGTTACTTAATTAATTAGTCCAAAAGTTTTACTCCATTTATTTTTTATGAATAGAGCCTAAGGATAATTATACACTGATAGTGAAGTTCTCTAAAACCACATAGAATTTGCTTCTGCCTAAATTTAAGATTAATACCTTCTTAGAGGACTATATGCCCTATTCACGCCTTAATGTAGTCAATAGATTGGGAATATATAGTTTCTGAGGTAGTGTCCCGTTACCTTCCTCGGTTCTTGCTCAGTCCTTCTCTTGCGACACGAACAGCTTACGATTAGTCTATACTTAAGTGTCCCGCGGAAACAACTTGGGATCAAAATGATTAATATATTATAGATATTTTGTGATATGATATGATATGACATGATGCGATATTATGTAATGTGATGTGATGTGATGTGATGCGAAGCCATGCCATGCGATGCAAATATAATACTGTGTAGTGCAGTGATATGATACGGTACTATAAAATACATTGCAATGCAATACAATACAATTCAATTCAATGCAATACTATGCAATACATTACAATTTGAAATAGCCCTTGGTATATATAGGTAATTCCGGTATCAAACGAAATCAAGAGGCACCGCTTCCCAGTATCAAACGGTAAAAGCGATACCGATTGATAGCTTTCGCTTAGGCCTACCTGACAAGCATCAACCACGATAACTTCTAGTTTGAAACCAAGTTTTTTTTCAATCCAAGTTTGGCATTTCCCACTTCGCCCCCGTGCCCTCTCTAGCAGGCCCTCCCTCCCCAAAGCGCTCCCCATTCAACCCCCTCCCCTCCCACGTTTCTCAATGTTTCCACCAAACATATCACTCTATCTCTCTCCACCAAATATATCACTGAAAACCCATAGCCCAACCCAACGATTGTATGTAATCAGCGGGATTACTTTTATCTTCATTGATTGCTTAACTTTTATTTTCTTTACAATAACGTTCATTGCGGATTACCGTGATACGGGTAGATATACAATATATAATATTATAATTGACAAGATACTGCAAATAGTGATTTGAATGTGTCGTATATAAATAAATTTATAGCTATATATATATACATCTCGGATGATAAATTCACTACAATATATTAGGCGGATATCGCCCAATATTAGTAGAAAGCCTAGAGTAGGTCTACATGCATGTACATGTACATGTACACTACTATTTGTTCACTCCTGCGTTCGGCTCATAGAGTGAGTGTATCCCCGTACCTTACCCCCCCCCCCCGCTCATACCCGTCAGGGGAAAACCTAAAATCCTACATTTATATAAGCAGCCCTGGTTAAAGTGGGCCGGGGGTGGGGCGCAGGGGAACAGCGTTCCGGCATCTCTTATATTTTCTGAGGTTGGCTCCCCACTAGGGGCAACCATTAGATATTGCGAGAGAAGGGCCTGAAAAATTCAGGAGGGCCTGAAAATATTACAGGAGAGCCTGAAAAATTCTGACCGTTCCCCTAGCTATCTCAATTCCCACTTTAACCACTGTATAGGCCTATAGGCCTGTTACAGTCTATGCTTTAAAGCAGATTACAATTGATTACCAAACACCAGCTGATAGTTTAAAATAACCACTGCCAGTCCACGTAGTTAACAGCATATTATTCATAGATAAACAGGAAATAAGCTTATATCGCAAATTGGTATTCAAACACATTGCTAGTGTACAGGGGCGGATCGAGAAATTTTTTAAGAGGGGGGCCGAATTTTTTTTGGAGAGTACATTTTTTTACATTCTTCGGGACATGTGGCGCAACTAGACAAATTTCTGTAGGGGGAGCTCAAAATTTGTTCACTACTGCGTTCGGCTCATAGAATGAGTGTATCCCCGTACCTTACCCACCCCGCCCCCGCTCATACCCGTCAGGGGAAAACCTAAAATCCTACATTTGTTTGGAAAAGTAGGCTAATTTTTTCACCTCTGAAGAAACTCTGCGGATCTCGACGAATTGTAAAAGTGACCTAATTTTGGCGATGGAGGGGGGGGCTTAAGCACCTCCCAGCCAAGGCTGTTTGCATCACTGCTACGGGACAGAGTTCATATTTTTTACTTACATCCTGTTTTCCTCTAATGCAGTGGTTATGCATTGGTTCAAGTGAAAATTGAGAGCTAATGAAACGGTCAACATTGTTTTGGACTCCCTTCAATTATACAGCGCTCCTAGTATATCCTAGAAAAAATCGAGCTATCGGAACTGATTTCCCTGTCGTAACCCCCCGCCCCCCTAACCACTGTCATTACTAACATATTTACACATCGCAATTGCTATAGAAACAATGGAAACCCCGGGCCCCCCAACCACCTCTATTACTAACAAATTTTCACATAGAAATTGCCATAGAAACAATGAAAATACACCCTGTCTTACCCCCCCCCCCCACCCGGGCCCCCCTAACCACCTCCATTACTAACATATTTTCATATCGAAATTGCCATAGGAACAATGAAAATATAGTTTCAAAATTTTTATCAGCGGACCTAAGGGGGGGGGGGGCGGGCCCCCTGAGTCCCCCGGATCCGCCAATAGCTGCTAGTGTAGCAATGCGTGCTGTGTGCCGCACTCTGTGAAGATATTTCGCAGAATAAAGGCTTTGTCAATTAGACCAAACTAATTAAAAGCTGAGCTGATCTCAGTTGCGCTATCTGGCATAGCCTATGCGCTGCTCTGCGTATCCGACAAAAGCGTAGCTTTCATCGTTTTTAGCGCAGTGTTTTAGGTACACCAGCGTCAGGAAAATTATTCTGAATTAATTTAGGTTAATTTCTAAAGTTCAGAATCTGTTTTAATAGTAAATACTTCTATCTCAGAATTCGCGTACTGGGGGTCAACAAATCGGATAATAAAATCTCGATCTATATTAGATATACTATATTATATTAGATAGACAAGCTGTATACATGTATATACCATATATATTATATACTGTATATATACATATATATATATATATATATATATATATATATATATATATATATATATATATATATATATATATATATATATATATATATATATATAAGCTGCTAAAGCTAAGGTTAACGTCAGTTTCCTCACTCGAAAGCGATGTCAGTGACGGGCGAGCCCAGGATTTGAACCCGCATCAACTGATCCGCAGTCGAGCATCTTACCGACTTCGCCACTGGCTTCAGCCAGTATATATATATATATATATATATATATATATATATATATATATATATGTTAGTGAGTTACATGACCTTTAGTACGCGATTAGATAGACAAGCTGTAACTTTTTTGTTATGTAGGCCTATTACTGCATTGAATGTGTGTAAACCTATATTATTAATTCGGGAACATGGAATGTGAGAACTCTGAACTATGTGGCTCTGTTAAATATAAATTATTTGTGCACTGACAATTTTTAACCACCTACGTAGCAACGGCGCTAATTAAAAGGATTTCATCTGTATGTAGGCTCCAAAAGTGAAGTACGTTATATTACAGGCACAAACAAATTAAAATCTGAGCTATTTTATTTTAAAACGCTCTGAATGTCTGATACAGGCTTGCAGATACAATGCAGCTACAGTCACAAGATGTGCGTAAATGCTCATTTGTGTTGGAAGTTTTTTTAATTAGGCGTGAGATGGCTTGACACATGGGCACTATTGAATGTCTCAATAGCGCAATGGTTAGAGGTGTAGATAACGTCATGAAGTTTTAAATGACAGACCCTGAGGTGAATTGAACCCTCGCGGGTTCGAATCCCAGCCGATTTGATTTTTAGAGTAAAATCTCGAACATTCACTGGACTGGTTACACGGAAAATGGACAAAGTTGCCTAACTGATTTAACATATGGTATTAAAAGTGATAGATATCAACGATCATTTCACTATAATGTGTGTTATTATTATTTTTATTATCGTAAAATTAATTGCTGCTTATGGCTGCTTTACGGACACAAGACTCAGTTTGCGTATCTATGTGAAAATGTTTAAATAATCTTATTAAATAGCGATTCTCTTTTAAAACTAAACTAATCCAAACCATATCTTTATCCTTAACTCTAATGGTTAACTGATTACAGCATATTCACACATCAAAGTCTTTAAACGTTGAATCTCTCTAATCAAAGCCCAGCATCAGAATATATATTGAATACGATTCTACGAAGATAACTATTCGGCACGGTAGCATGTCATAATTTAAGCTTAGTGTTTATAGTGTAGAAAACTTTTGTAAACATTGAAGATAACTCTTGATGATTTCATGTTGCTTCAAGGTTCAACTTTATAATTTAGGCACATTGAAATAAATTCCTCTATAGCTACTAAGCTCCCAAGCATCGTAGGAAGTGTACTGTCGCTTTGATGGTGAATATTAGAACTTATTAAAGTTATTCAGTCAATCATATCATTAGTTCTAATGAACTGCTCTTTTGCTTTCCTATCAGTATTTCTACTGGCTGTTAATAACCCTTTTCATATATCATTTCTATCTTGTGTCTATTAGTTGTGACCAATACGTAAATCGCTGTTCTTTTACTACTTTATATTTGGGCTGGGTTTTGGATATTGGATTTTGCACTTTGATTCCATAGGGTTCGGCGTTTTCATTGAAACAATAGCACTGTAGCTACTGTAAATATTAGACGTTATTAGTAGCTACAGCGTAGTTGTAGTTTTAAGATGGGTAATATTTTTTCTAAATTTTGAACTTAAAGATTTAAGATTATAAGGGTTATAACTTATAGTATATCTAGATTGAATACTAGTAGTAGAGAAAAGGCTATACATGGAATAGATTTCTCTGATAAATTGTAGAATCAGAGTTTCCCATTGTTGACTGGCTGAGACGATGTTGTTATTAAGTAGAGGTGATTGTTAACTTATTACGTAGTGGTTCTAGTGATACGGCTGTGATATAAATGATATACAAGTTGTGCCGGACTTGATGAACAACTTTCAAATTTACTAACCTAACCTGCTTTAGCTCTATCTAATTATGAATACCTTTAGAATAATATATAACTAGAATATACAATAAAAAATAATATATTACTATGAGAAATGATCTGATATTTTGAAAATATTTTCTACTAATATATTAGCTCATTGCTGTCAACATTAAAAGACTAAAGCGACTTAGAAGTGTAACACAAACTACTTCCTTACCTTAAGGAAGTTGGTTTTAGTTTCTTACATTCAAAGAAATGGACATGAAAACATGTCTACCTGCATATGGTATAAGTTTACAATGCACTCTTCCATATGACATGTATCGTGATTATTTAATGTACATTACATAATGGAAATTCTTCTTAAAATTTCAGATACCATACATTGGACAATTGGGATAGAGAAATACTACCATTAATGAACAGTTGTTCCTGTGAGGCTCTTTCATTTAAGTATTTTAATTTCTAGTTAGCCATGTATCTGCCATCTACTAATCCTTATAAACGATCCAACGATCCTGTTCCTCCTCCCAGGATCTCTCGAGATGGAAACAGAAAAGGTGTAAAATCACGATCTAGCAGCAACCGTGTTCGTAGTGGTAATAGTTGTCATAGTGATTGTAGTCACAACAACTCTAATCCTAAATGCAGTTGTCATGACAAATGTGGTCACAGAACTTCTGCCTTGGGCCATGAGTTGTCTGATGTAGCACATGGCGACAAAAGTCTTCCCATTTGTATTCCAGATAGTGCAGAGACATTTAGACATAACATCAGTGATGGTCCTGACATTCATTCTGATGGAATCAACAGCAATCAGAGGCATGCTTTCATTTGCTCACCTGTTGAAATTACTAATAAACAGTTTTTATCAGAATCGCGTTCAACTAGCCTAGTTTTAAAACAAGCCACTGTCAGTTTTCATGACAGTGGAGAATCGGCTAATGAAGCCATGACCTCGCCGACAGCAGATGATTCCTCGCCACCGGTGAAGCTTGATGCGTCACGTTCGATTTCGACTAATCGTACAGATTTTGAAAGCAGTTTGGGAGGTTTGGATGACTCATGGGTGCTCGTGTCAGTCATGCTCAATAATAGCAACAACATTTCAAAATCCCTGCCAAGGATGTCTCGTTCGACTCAGGCATCTGTGAGAGACCGTCGAAATCATTATAATCAATGTAATGCGACCTATTCGACAAAGCCTAATTATCGTCGATCTCATTCCAATGACTCGTTACTCTGCAGTCAACCTTCAAATTGTAATATTGTTGAGAAACAGTATTCTGGCAATGCCTTCATCACAACTCGGCCCCATAATTTTGTGCAAAATTGGAATTCTC
Organism: Enchytraeus crypticus; assembly: GCA_905160935.1. Taxonomy (NCBI): domain Eukaryota; kingdom Metazoa; phylum Annelida; class Clitellata; order Enchytraeida; family Enchytraeidae; genus Enchytraeus; species Enchytraeus crypticus. Next base: position 2,612,648 of record CAJHZI010000457.1, read on the forward strand.
ATTTGTATCAACATGGAGGTGAAAAGTTTGATAGAAATAGGAATTTGCCCGATATTGATGGAACGGGTTTGGAGAAGAAACAAAATTTTCAGAATGAGAATGATCTTCTGCTGTTAACTACTGCGACGCAAGAAAAAATTCCAGCATTTGCTATTAGAAATACTCCAGTCTGGTTGTATGAAAATCAACTTGGTGCCCATCACTTACAAGCACATTCTGCCAGGACAACTCCCGAAGGATATTTTGACTATCAATTTCCTTCGTCTGCTTCAACATCTTTTCATTCAGAATTTTACAACATTCCACTAGGTCCTCATCCACCCTCGGATCATTTGAGAGTAAACTGTTTGCCAAGGGCTGCAATGAGAGGTGGGTCACCTGTTTGGGGCTCTTCTGGCTGGGCACCGGATGAGATGAGCCGTGATGCCGGCTTGGTTACAGGTGTGGCTTTGTTCATAAACTTGTAAATAGTAAAATCTCTTAGCTTAAATCTTTAAATCTTTTTAGCTTAGTATTTGCATTTGAGTCAACTCAGGGTTGGAATTAACTCAGGGTTGGATTTGTTTAATTTTTCCAAGGGTCATTGGGGATCGAAGGCTTGCCAGTGGTATCATCTGGGCATTGTCTAGAGGAGGGGTAAAACTAGGGAGGTTGAAAAATTTGTCTGGGAGTCACACATTTGCCGAGAGGGCGTCCAGCCCCCCTCTCCCAGCAAACCCAGCTTTGCATGAACTGTTTATTTGCAAAATGTAGTACTTTAGTCAATCTTATTAATTAATGCTATTTTAATGTTAAGAGATCCTTCTTGTGTGTGTTTAGGGTTTGTGTTTTAGTCTTTGTGGTCCTTGAAGATTGACATTTGTCTCTTCTGGAGTCTGAAGAAACATAAGATAATCTTTACGCACTTCCTGCAAGCTCTGTTTGAGATATGAACTGATGTTTAACTTACAAGTAATAATACTAACCTTGAGCAATTTTTATAGAGCATTCTCATAAAAAATTTGTAACAGCATAACATACTTAGTTTAAAATTAGTATAGCCGACCTAAAAATGAGAAATGTTTTATAATTTCAAAGTGGAATTACATATTTGTTTAGCACCCCTTAGTTTTGACAATTTGACACATTCCATAAATTTTTCTTGGCATAATTTTTATAAACTAAATATAGTAGCAGGCCATTTCTGATATTTAAGTAATGCTTCTTAATTCTATTTTATTTCTGTAATTCCAAAGTATTAATCATCATTAATCAGCTATACGGTTCAGACCTTCACTGCCAAACTCAGTGTAACCTTTCATCTCTCTGGAGAACATCAGTGATTTACAAGCACAAGATTTGAACTCCTCTCATTCGGATCCACATGCAGATATTGTACCGATTCTCCCAGTGGCTGTAAAGCAGATGTTGATGTCAGTTTCTTCGAACGAAAGCGATATCAGTGACGGGCGAGCCCAGGATTTGAACCCCTCTCATGCTGCTCCTTATGCAGAAGCTTTACCGAATCTCCCAGTGGCTTAACCAGGTGAATTCGTTGTTGTTTGGCTGAAATGAAATGTAATTTTAGTAAATTGATTAATTGATTCTGTAATAGCCTACCTGCAGAAGCAGAACTTTCAGTTGGAGACGATGGAGTATCACTTTGACAATAAGCATAAAGTTCTTGAGACACTGAGACATGATGTTAATGACATAGAGGAGAGACTCAGGTATCTGAGACGAGAGAAGGATCACATCTCTTCTACGGTAATATCTGTCAGTATATCAACAAATCGATTAAGCGATCTCCTATGATAATCTATGACAGTATATCTGTCAACAAATCGATTGAGTGATCTCTCCTACTTTATTCTATAGATGGCAATCTGTCAATATATATATCGATCAATCTCTTCTATGATAATATATGTAGATTTGTCTGTCAAATCGATTGATCGATCTCCTATGGTAATCTATGACAATCTATCAATCAATAAATCGATCGATTAATCTCTTCTGTGTTAATCTATGACAATCTATCAATCAAATAATCGATCGATTGATCTCTCGTACGGTAATGTATGTAGATCTCTCTGTCAAATGATTCATCGATCTCCTATGGTAATCTATGACAATCTCGCAGTCAATAAGTCGATCGATCAATCTCTCCTATGATAATCTATGACAATCCATCAATCAATATCGATCAATCAGCATCTGAACTCAATTATTAAATCAGTAGAGAGTAGGTTTTATATTAAAACTAGCTTCATCGGTATATCAGGAAGTTTGATGTCAGTCAGTCAGTCAATTAAACATGCAATGCAGATAACTTCTGGGGTGTGCCTTTTCTTGGATCTTGCTGTTTTAAACTGATCCACAGTAATTAATCCATCAGTCAGTCTAGTTTCTTTATAATTCTAATCTTACTGTTGATTGTAATGTTGTTGTTGTTGTGTCTACAGAGAGAAGACATGCAGAAGCTTGAGAGCGAGAACAAATCTCTGTTGATAGATGTGGAACGACTCGCTCGACTCATTGATGTCGCTAATAACGGTCAAGGTCTGTCCATCGATCAGTCATTAGCTAGAAGAATTTAGCATTCTATTCTTCACCAGAGGTCCAATGTAACAGTAAGAAGAATGCAAGGGATAGAATTTAATGAAGGCCAAATAAATGAAGGATGTTGAGCGATTATTACCCGTATTTACAAGTTGCAGTCTAAACCTCAAATTAGTTACTCCTCTGTTGCAGATTAAGTTAAATTTCGTATTTACTAAGAAATGTAATGTGTTTGGCTTTCAAACTTTCAGGTCCTTCACCAAAATTATATCGATCAACCAATGACTGCGCTTATCCATCTATCCTGATAGTTTTGTAATAAAAACTATCTTTTTACTTCTTTAACAGTGGAGTATCTAATATGCGAGTTAACCCTTTGAGATCTGGGGGTTAACTCGCTGAGCCTTGAATATAGTTTAGCTACGATTGTTAGATTTTTTACTTCTTCAGTGGTTTAAAGATTAAGATTCGAATTATCTATTTGGTAAATACAGTGATGAATAAAATTTAAGTATTGAAATCAAAAGCATAGGAAGGAATTAATTGAAATAGAAGCCATGGACTGGCTTAGATACAATGAGATAGAGATTCATAGGCAGAAGACACTGACAGATCTATCAAGAAAATAAATCAGTAACTCATCTTGTGTTTGTTCATCCGACATGATTTGCCCTTCTTTGCTGCTACACCTGACCTGTGCTACTTGATTTTAGTTAATCAACACCCAGCATTGCTATTAGATTATTGTTATTTTTTATATTATTATTTATTTGATTTTATGGGTGTGCTGTGTTGTGTGTCTTGTGTGCTTTGTGCTTTGCTGCCTGATTTCTAATTCTAAATAAATAAATAAATAATAAATAATTAGATATAATTAAGTTTAACTTTGTGCAATGTAAAGTTTATATTGATTCTCACAGGGTTTCAAATCTTTTTGTTGTGGCAAACAAAAATATTATTTGGTGATTTCTGAACTTTTATAAGCAATATAAGTGTATGAGCAGTAATTATCTGTCTATCCTGACTACTCTTTGATCACCGGACCGGCCTTTCGTTTAGGTAGACGTTCATTTTCTTTCTCCGCTCCTACTGTTTGGAACTCTCTGCCTCCTGATCTTCGCTCATGGTCTACTACTTCCACTTTTCGTTGTAGGTTGGAAACACATCTCTTCCTGCCATAGATTTGTTTTCATCTTGTCCGACTGTTTTTTTATCACCAGACTGACACAGTTTAGGATCTTTTTCTTTCTGTTGAGAACATGTTTTTCAGATCGTTTGAGGTGAATCTATTTGTTGTGACATGTATTGGGGACGTCCCTGTCATCATTCTTAGATGAGGAAACGTACGTTAAAACTATTACTTCTATTATTATTATTATTACTATTATTACTGTTACTATTATTATTAATAATAATAATAATATTATTATTATTAATTCTATTTGGTGTATACTTGCTGTGGTTAAAGTAAATGGGATCCCACGGGATCTGTGATTCTGGTTGCTCCCACCAATTAAATTTTTAAGGGCCCGAAGAATTTTAGAGATCCTGCAACTGAAAATTTATACTTTCTCTCTCAGTGCACTACTTACTGGCAGGCCTATGGTATATAGCACCTCCACTCTTCTCTGTCATTTATACTTTAACCACTGAATATTTGATGTTATATTTTGTGCTATAAAATGTGTACAGCGCCATTGGGAGTGCTAGAACCTGCGGCCAGTGACTTCAGTGCACCTATGAGACACGGGTCACTGGACACCCTTGAGGCCCCTCCACCTCGACTACCCCCCAGGGTGTCCAGGGGATCGTCAAGTATGTTCAACATTGAATTGAATTGAATCACTTTTATTTCACTTCGGTAAAATCATACACCAGAATTACATGGAGATAAAGTGAAAAGGACACAAAAGGCCACGAAAGCACTAACATGAGCCCTTATCAATCTATTAGCGCTTTCCTGCAGATAAACTTTAACATAATTATCTTTAAATAACGATAGAATCATCATCATCATCATCTTCCCTTAAATCCCAGTTTAATCAGGGTCGGGATACGAATAGACTTTCTCCAGTCCAGTCCCACACCATATCATCAGACAATCCCCTGTTTGTTTTAAATAACGATTTAAGTAACGTTTTAAATAAAATTTTAAATAACTATAGAAAATTATTTTTTAAATTAATTATTTATTATTTATTGTTAGAGTGTTTTAAACTCATTTGTTATTTTGAAATGTTATGGAGATTAAGGATATGTTGGTTCAGTTGAGACAGGCGTTATGATCACATAGTGAAAAAAGTAGAGGAGGATGTAGTGAAGAGAGTTTCGAGGGTTGAGTGTGTTGTTAAGTTAGAGAGAGATAGACAATAACTGACGTGCGATGTGGTGATTAAGAGAGGTATGAAAAAAGGGAATTAGGGGATTAACTTATGATATAGTATGGGACAGAGAGGAGCATAGAAGGTCTCTCTGTGTCCCGACCCTAGTTAAGCTGTGCTTTAAGAGAAGCTCCTTGATATTAATGTTGATGAAGATGAAGACGACGATGATGATGATGATGACGGTAACTATGACGATGATGATGAGGACGACGACGATGATGCTATTGTTAGAATAGGCTATGGGTTACAAAGTATGGTAAGGCAGAGCCTTTTAGTTAACTTGGTGATCTATGGTGTGCTCTATGTGAAGAAGACTCTGAATGAACATGCTCCTTAGACCTGCCACTTGACAGAACACTTGAAAGCGAGAGACGGTGTTGAAATAATATTATTATATGTTTGTAATTATTTACTCTTTCAATCTCGCAGGTTTTCAGACATGTCAATCGATCTCTAGAGCTCCACCTCCCCCGCCCCAGCTGCCCCGGCCTCCTTCTTCTAGCCCCGCCCCTGCTAGACCTACTTCCTCTAGCCCCGCCCCTGCTAGACCTACTTCCTCTAGCCCCGCCCCTGCTAGACCAGCTTCCTCTTGCCCCGCCCCTGCTCGACCTGGGGAGAGTCCCCTGGTCGAGTCCCTCAACGACCTGCCGCCCTGGGAGTGCGTGGGCTGTACCTTCCACAACCACCCAGCTCTGTTGTACTGCGAGTACTGTAACTCTCCTCGAAATCTTATCGGTTTGTATACGCACGCAGGTACTGTCTCTCTCTCTCCCTATCTCTCTCTCTCCCTCTCTCTCTCTCTCTCTCTCTCTCTCTCTCTCTCTCTCTCTCTCTGTGTCTCTCTCTATGTAACTTTCTGTCTTTGTTTTCTATCTATACCTATATCTCTGTCTTTCAGTCTCTCTCCTTGTTATCTCCTCTTTATCTGTTCTCTCCTTGTTCTTATTCTTCTTTCCTTCTGCTTTGCTCTCTCTGGAATTCTACCACTTGGGAAGTCCTTCATACTAAAGATCTGTCTCTCGCTGATGACAAAGTAATTAGTCCCATATTTATTAGACCCTATTTAGCTTTTATATTAGAAAATTTTCTGTTAATAATGGAAAAATAATGCTGCTGTGCTAGTCATTGCTTTGCTTAGTTTCTGTTTATGTTATTTATTACCAAAGGCATTAGTTGGTTCATTCGCCCAGCATGAGAAGAGATTGCTTATACTGTTTCTTCTTTTGCCTCTAATAGTTGTGATGTCGGAAAAGCACTACAGCAACGTTATCGCAATGTTAAATTCGGGTTTTGCAAAATTAATTTTTTATTAAAATAAATATTTGACACCCGGTTCATCGCCTAAAGGGGACATCAGGGCCGAACATATAAATGTACGCAGCGCTGCAGCACCAACGTGTAAATTTCTTTAACGCCTCATTATGGCGATTTGTTATACAGGAGAATTCTAAGTTATCTGAATCCCAGCAGCTACAAAATGTAACTTTAAAGACTTGCTCTGTGTTAAGGAGCCTGTTGAATGGCTTACATCGTACAGATCAACATGCTAAACTGAAACTAAGAAGTAATGGAAGACTCAACGCGATACATACTTTGCCAAACTAATTGGTTAATAAAAGTTTGGCTCTTTTGTAAGAATTAATCGATTAGGTGCTCCTCTTTATTGAGCGAGTCAACTGACTGAGAAGAATGATTTAATTCTGAAACTATAGAAACTTAAAGTAATTGATGAATATTTATTGATTATTATTGGCGATTGATTTATTGGTTGCTTGATTGGTTGATTGATTGATCGATCGATTGATTGATTGATTTACTAGTTGCAGGATGTTTGGTTATCAACACATCTCATCTATAACTTTCCTGACTTTCAGCCACTGAACGGATTGTATCAATCTTCATCAAGCGTTAATTCATCAGAAGACTGCGAATTAGAAGACAAGTGAAAATCAATATATAATACAATGCTAAAAGAAATAGTGAAGAGTAAATAACTAAATTCATAAGAGGAATCATATAAATGATAGATCATCGCCTCATCTTTAAGTTCTACGGGCCCCGGCTATTCCAAGTAAATCTCTGTCAAAGAGTAGCCTCTTAATTTTTTTAACCTCTTTTTTCCTGCAAAGAAGGCATTTATTTGTTCAGTCATTGAAAGCAGTTTAATCAATAACCACTCTAATTGAGTGGATCAATTTTTCGACCCATGGGTCGACCCGTTGTTCGACCCATGGATAGACCCGTTGTTCGACCCGTTGTTCGACCCATGGGTCGACCCGTTGTTCGACCTGTGGGCATACCTATAGTTTATATCCATCTTTTAGATCCTGACGACTTTCAAACTCTTTTGTATTGTGTAACATTTGTTTCTATTGTTCTTGAAGTCATTTGCAATTTGTAATTATTTGTTACCTGGAATGTATCGTTTGAATTTAAAAGTATTATTTGTTATTGATTTATTTTAATACTAGTATTTTATTCTAATAAGTTATTATTGAAATAGGTATTATAATTGTTTTGTGCTCAATGTTATCTTAATGTTAGTATAAAGAGAAAATCGTAAGATGTTTAGACTCACAAACAGTAATTTATTTTGAATGGTTCCGGGATTCTTAAGACATTTTGTGTTAATGTTAATAAATTTCTAATAGTCTATTCTTTCATAGTTTGTTCTAGAAACTTCAAACGCATCTTTTCTTTCTCATTCCTGCTTAGTTACAATTTTGAATATTTTTTGAAGTTTTTGGCTTTTTGACAGTGCTAAACCAACGTATGCTCATTTTTGCGTTCTCTGTGTCATATTAAACTAATTTTGTATTTTTTTTTGTATATTTAGCTTCTTGATTATCAAGCATTTTGGTAAAGTATAGAAATGCCTTAGCATATATTAAGCAATAGATGTAGATTGTCATGTGTTAAACTGACTCATGTTTAATTTCTAGTTTTATATTGACTTCTTTATGCATTTTGGGTATATTTGTATTCGTATTTGTATTTCGGCTCCTTTATATGTACTATGTGTAAGTGTTAGTATTAAATGTTTTTGGTTGTGTAATATTTGTACCGATAGCCTATTTGTTTGCCTCAAAATTTATTGTAGGCAATCAGATGTTGAAACTGTTCATATAGGTACCTGCTGATGAGTATTCTCTAACGCCTTGATAACTAACGTTTAACCCGATTTCCATTTTTTAAAAGATCATGATAAGAATGCAGACGCTGCTATAAAATTAACATGTTTTTTTAATTGTTTTTGGTTACGATATAGTTAAATCTTATAGGTATGATCTATGGATGCAGATTAGGTTAATGTATATAAAGGCTGCAATGGAAGAAGGTTTGAAATTTTGAATTTTATCAGTTATTTTTATAGGGAAAATTTCGTGACGGATCTCCTCCATACGGTATATTTCGATGTTTCATGTAGGTTATGTATTTTGTGATTTCTTGAAGTTGTTGAAATTACGTCTCCGGTGCTACATGGACGTTTCCTTGCAATTATTTTTATTATCGTTTACGTTAAACTCTCATTATAGTGAAATGACCATTCCTGATGATTTCCGAGATTTTGCTCTTTGATCCGCTCTACTGGGAGATGATCTCAGGACATTCGGAACAGCCATTTAAAATTACGTTACGCTACATAACGCACTTGGACACAATGAGCTATTCCATTCCTTTTGTTTTTGTTGCTAACTTTTATCTATTTAAGTGTGTATGTTGTAGTCCTATGTATATGTATTTTTTAACGCTTGAGTTCATATAGGGGGCCTATTTAGCAACGATTAATGCTGAAATAATATTGAGGCATGTGAATGGTGCGATGTTGGCGTATTTTTGAGAATGCTATTATTTATTATTTATTATATCTTGTCCCATCATTAGAGTCTTATCTTGTCCCATCATTAGGGTCTTATCTTGTCCCATCATTAGAGTCTTATCTTGCCCCATCATTAGGGTCTTATCTTGTCCCATCATTAGAGTCTTATCTTGTCCCATCATTAGAGTCTTATCTTGTCCCATCATTAGAGTCTTATCTTGTCTCATCATTAGAGTCTTATCTTGTCCCATCATTAGGGTCTTATCTTGTCCCATCATTAGAGTCTTATCTTGTCCCATCATTAGAGTCTTATCTTGTCCTCATCATTAGAGTCTTATCTTGCCCCATCATTAGGGTCTTATCTTGTCCCATCATTAGAGTCTTATCTTGTCCCATCATTAGAGTCTTATCTTGTCCCATCATTCCTGTTGTAGGAGAATCGATTAATATGTGTTTATTTCAGCATCAACACCAAATCACTGACAAATGCAAATAGAAATAAACATTTAAATTAAATTAAATTAAAAATTCCCAGAAACTCAGGATGGCAAACAGATAAATACTAGGATTAATACTTGTTTTCATGGGACTGTCTCTGATGGCAACCTTCCTGCCGATAAGGTCGTGGAAAAATTTATGCTCCCCCTCCGAAAAACATTTCTTGAACCGCCCCTGATTAGGTGTACGATAACTTTGGGGTCTGTACTCCTCTTTTCCTGATCTAGAACTTCTAGTATTCTCAATCATCTCATGTCTAAGTACCCACTTCCCTGATCCTCCGGTAACAAGTCTTTTAGTCCATCCTTTAATCTGTTTACCATCGCTTCAATAATGTTTTCCTACAAACAGATTTCTGCCGATAGATAGAGATCTTTTACGCGCACTCTTATTATGTCACTCATTTCACCCCTACGCTTTTCTCTCTCTCTCTCTCTTTCTCTCTCTCGTATTCTCTATTTCTCTCTCTCTCTCTCTCTCTCTCGTATTCTCTCCCGATCCATCGCCTTCTCTGTACAGATTCATATTCCTCTGTCTCTCTCTCTCTCTCTCTCCCTTTTTCTTTCTCTCTATCTCTATCGATTTCTATCTTTCGATCTCTCGCTATCACTCCCTCTCTCTCTCTCTCTCTCTCTCTTTACCTCTCTCTCTCTTTCTCTCTCTCTCTCTCTCTCTCTCTCTCTCTCTCTTGAGAAAGAGAGAAAGTTCTCTCTATTTATTGAACACTATATTGATAAATAACATTATATATATATACATACTGTATATTTACATTCATACATATATATATATATATATATATATATATATATATATATATATATATATATATATATATAAAGCTTTATATCCCTTCCAATATTCTGTCGGACTCTATATCTCTATACTGTGGATCCTAGGCACAATCTTATAGTTTCTACACACTATCACATCACACCATCACACACCATCCAGTGCTCAATTTTAGCGAACTTTGAAAATCGAATTCGATATACTTTTTTGATTAGTTATATATAATATAGGCCTGCTAGAGATGAAAGAATAAAATTAAAAACTAAAATTAAAATACTAACATTATGTCTAAACCCAATAGTATGAAAATATCTACAGTATATGTAAGCCGGTATAAAATGAGAATTTACAACATGGAACAATGTATCAAAGTATCATAATTTGAATGCACAGTAAATTTTTCTGTAAGTCGGGTGGGATGAGATGGGATGGGGTGAAGGGTGGAGTTAATTGGGTGAAGCGAGCTTGGAAGACTTTCTTTTTGTCTTATCGGTGTTATATGGAGACTAAGATACGACGCCTTACTGTCACGTACACTGCACTATCAGTGACGGGCTTATCAACGTCCAATGTTAGCTTTACCGGTGGACTGAAGGGCAGTGGGTGACGTGATGAAAGAGTGGAGGAGTAAATTAGATTAGAGCGAGATTGAGGTCAAAGATAACGGTAGCACGAGATGTGAGAGCCTAGAGAGAGAGATAGAGAGAGAGAGAGAGAGAGAGAGAAAGAGAGAGAGGGAGAGAAGGAAGGAAGGAAAGAAGGAAGGAAGGAAAAAAGAGAAAAGTTTATATATATATATATATTTATATATAGGGTCACGGTAGCACAGCCATTTATATATAGGCCTATATATATATATATATATATATATATATATATATATATACACACACCTCATATATATAGTCTATATATATATATATATATAGTCTATATATATATATATATATATATATATATATATATATATTCATATATATATATATATTATATATATATATATATATATATATATATATATATATGACCTCAGAAGCCATACTATTCCCAAGCTATAGGCTACATAAGGTATGAATAAGGCACAGACTTTGAAAGGATTAACTTGTTGATCTAAGGAGTGCTATTATGGAGTGAGAAAGCAGACTCTAAGCATGAATATGTACCTTGAACCTGCCACTTGGCAGTGCACTGAAGAGAGAAGAGAGATATTATAATTCACTGTTACAAATTAATCCACAGGACTTTAGCAGACGTCAGCAATGCATGACGGAATTTCTGAAAGCATTTCATTGCAAGCTCATTTCATTGGTCAGAGGCGAGCTGTCATTCGAGGAAGCACAAGCCACGCCCACATCTATCATGTCACGTGACACAAGTCGCACTCGAGCAGAGCTTCGTCCAAAGTCTCAATATCATGCAATAATTCTAATTAGAACTTAAATAACAATAAGAAGAACTTTAACGATGCTATTCTAGTAAGTAGTCTAGTAGGTAAGGTGTCCGACTTTTAGAGAAGGGTTTCAATGAGTCAAATCTAACTACTCACTCTGTTTAGGGTACACTTTTCAGACTCGTAGCTAACTTTAAAATTAAGCTTTAGCTAATATGAAGTTGTTGCAAAATTCTATTTACAAATTAATTCTTGATATAGCATAAAATTTAAAGAATCTATACTCAGCTACTAAGAATTTGTACGCCTTCTTCTCTTCTATCAAATCTCCCCTTTTCGTATCAGCAGAATCATCTAGTCATTTTACCGAAATGGGCAAACCGTTGTATACGAAAGAAAATTCTTACTCTCATATCTCGTTAACGAAGAACTGAACCTAACTAAAGCTGAGGATTGTCTAGATTAATCAATCAATCAATAGGAATTTAACATCCGATTCCTCGCCATAAGGCAATGTCAGGGACGTCAATATACAGATTAATGTTATATAGTTAATGTCCGTATCTAGAGTTGCAGGTCAAAGGTTCAACAGCTTCTTAAACAATTTTACGCCAAGTGAGCGGAACGGTTTGGAATTCTATATATATAGAGTTGACAATTGACCGTCAACAGTTTCACCCCATGTATAAAGCTATGTGTACTTCCCATAGAAAATAGTGAGGAACATATCTATATCCTCCAGAAAGTCGAAGTACCGTCAAAGATCAGTTTTTCTAAGACTCTGCCTATAGCCAGTATTGGGAGATCAAGGAGACACGAGCACCCTGCCAGCATCTACTGATTGACATTGTGTTGTAGCGACACCTGGTGACGTTCCCACTACCTCACACGTTCTAGCCTCCAGCGGGGCTTCCTCTGAGGTTAAATGTTTCCTTTTTCAAATGTTTTTCCTGACCCAAAGTACAGTGTGGTGCACTTCATTGGCACAACCGCAGTAGATGATTAGTGAAATCATTAATGAAGAGCTATGAATTCAGTATCATGCATGATGAGTAATGTTAAAACATCAATCTATATATATAAATTTAGAAAACCGAAACAGTACCAATAAAATTCCAACAAAATATTGGAATTCTAACAAAACATGAATTGGCTCTAAGAGAGATTTCAATAATATGGTTTCTGCTGAGAAGTGTTAATATCAACGTCAGGGCTAGCTTTACATATTCGGAAACCTATAGGCCTTACACTATAGACCTACCAATCAAGCTATTAAGTTTTCAATCTTTTTGTAGTAACCAGCAAGCCAATAAAATCTCATATTAACGTCACTTTCCTCACTCGAAAGCGATGTCAGTGATGGGTGAGCCCAGGATTTGAACCCCGCATATGCTGATCTAATCCTGATCTAAGCCTTAATCTACTCTCAAATATCCAGGAGCATGACGAAATGTCGATACATAATACTTATAAAATTTATGATCATTGCGTAAAACAATAGGTGCCTACGATGATAAAATAATATATTGTTATTACCCATCTTTATTAGAAAATATTTTATTACGAGTGTCTTGACAAGGGGGGATAGTTCAAGACAAGTGTGGAAATCGTTCTCCAGGTTCCTCAAGTGTCAACGTTCAACAATAGGCCCATTGCCTTCGAAGTCTTCTCCATCAACTATCTAACAAGCATCATAAAAGCTACGGTTAACGTCAGTTTCCCCACTCGAAAGCGATGTCAGTGACGGACGAGCCCAGGATTTGAACCCCGCACATACTGATCCGCGGTCGAGTGTCTTACCGACTTCGTGGCTCCAGCCAAAGTGGCGAATAGCCAGTGGCGAATAGCCAGTGGCTGGAGCCACAGAGCAACTGAAAATTAATCTATACATTAAAACACTAGCTTCCTAAATCTTGGGATACAATTTCTAAAATTTAAATATTCATTAACTTTTCACAGATTTAAATTATTCTAACGGAAGCCCCTCATGAAGTCTTATGGCGACTTGTGCATTACGACCTCCAACCTCTAGGCGCCTTAGATCCCGTTGAGCTCTGAAAGCTTCTGACTGGCTTCAAACGCAGTCGATCATAATGTTAAAAGATTTCATAATCTGGGCTATAACAGCCCTATTAGGTGGGGAGGGGGGTTCTACTTGTCATTTCCATTCTCATAAACGTGTAAGAAAATGGATATATAGGAATACCTATACTTCGCTAGCCTACCTATATAGCCCGTCACTTACATCGCTTTCGAATGAGGAAACTGACGTTAATCTTAGCTTTACCAGCTTTTTACCATTGCTTTACTAAAACATTACGTAAAAATGAGTTTAGAGTAGGTCAACTGAAAATGTTTCAAGCCATGTTTTTTGGTGAATGTTTGCGCTATTCGTAACCTCGTCGCCTTTGTAGAGAAGTGACGCGTCTAGAGCTGAAAGCGAAGTGGTTTGAAGCGTGTAATCTTTGACGACGTCTTCGCTTTGTGCTTAATTGATCTTCTGCAATCCTAGACAACATTGTAGCAGAATTTCATTTTAATTTGTTGGAACTTGAATTTAAGTGATGGTTACTTCCTGAAATAGATCGCTGAAATGCGCTGAATTTTCAAGTTAATTAGTGACAGCCTCAAAACAGATAAATGAAAGTAAATCTAAAAAGTCAAGTAAATCTGAAAGTAAATCTTCCATGAACTAGTTTTTCTGTGAAAGGACCTAGAGATATATACCAACCACTGTGAAATGTCAATAAAAATAACAATTTCTTGATGTCAGTTTTACAGTCTCGAGAAGACATGCAATTCATTGAAAGTAAGCCAATACATAACTGCATATAAAACGTCAAAGGCATATGTGTTAAAAGCGGTCACGATTGCAAATAGACCTACATATTCTAATTTAATCGTGAAATGTTTGTTAAATGCTATTTAATGCAAAATACTAATTCATTTTGACACTGCAAATCTAAAAATATTTATATTTAGAAAAGCAAAGACAAATTATTTTTACAAAATGAAAACATCTGTTCAGACTGGAATATAAGTAGCTGCTTTAAAATTTATAGTTAACAAGGGAAAAATTAGCTAGAATCCAAGGTTAGTGCCAGTTTCTTACACCACACCGATTGGCTGCTTATTCACTCAGCCCAGTGTGACATGTGCGAGTATGTGTACGTTGTCGGTTTTAATGCCATAAAACTAAAATTTAAAGCTGAGTCTAAAATTAACGTCAGTTTCCTCACACGAAAGCGATGTCAGTGACGGGAGAGCGTAGGATTTGAACCCAACACATACTGATCCGCGATCGAGTATCTTACCGACTTCGGCACTGGCTCCAACCAGATAGGACAATAAACTATAAATCTTGTGCCTATTGCAGGTCAACATAGGACTTCGTTTCATACAACGTAAGGACTCCATTGAGATTCAGATTTCAGAAGTTGTCATTTCGATTCAGTCCGAACTAACTCAGATGAAGCTTTGTTAATTGAACTCTAAAAGAAAACTAAGGCTAAATCTCCACGTTTAGCGTCAGTTTCCTTCTCGATGGCAAGTCAGAGACGGGGAGAGCAGTGGATTTGAACCCAGCACCTACTGATTCTCTATCGAACAACATGCCAACAAGACCCCGGTTTAGCCCAAATAGAAATAGAAAATCGAACTCCTAAAAGATTTTTGTTCCATTGTAAAATAATTTTGCTTTAAGAAACTCAATCCTAATATAATCTTTAAAGCTGGAGAATTTTTATCCTGTAAATTCCTTCCTACCTTCTAAATTAAACTCCTCTGACAAGATGATATCAGTCTATTAACTTTAGTTTAAAGGTTCTATTGTTCAGTAATCTCGTAATAAGCTCTTCACATGACGTACGACTGCTTATAACGGGAAGTCTAGGATGCTTCACATTGACACTTGTTACTCCTGTGAGCTCTTGACTCGCATTTTAAGCGGGGCTTCCTAGAAAATTACCAGTGGAAGCAAAGAATGAAATAAGAAACAAAGAAAATAGAGAAAACAATACAATAGACAATAACTAATAAATAAGAGTAACAAAATAATGCAATAAGAAATTATACAATAAGCAATCAATAATACAATAGGAATAATACAATAAAATAAGACAATAAATAATACAATACGAAAAATACATTAAAATAATACAGTAAACAATAAATAATATAGTAAAAATAATATAAAAAATACGACAACAGATAATGCTATAACAATAATACAATAAAATAATACAATAAACAATAAATAATATGATAAGTATAACACAATAAAATAATACAATAAATAATACAATAACACCAAAAGCGATAAATAATGCAACAAGAATAACAATAAATAGTACAAATAGTAATAAATAATAATAATAAGAGTAATAAAATAAAATAATACAATATACTGTAAGAAAGAAGGAAAACTAGAGGATAACAAAAGTAAAATTAAGGGAAGATTTGAAATAGAAGCGAAGAATAGAACAGACAATAGAAGAAGAAAAGAAAAGTGAAGGTAAAAGAAGAGTGGTAGTAAAAAAAGTAAAGCCTAAGTAAAATAATAAGTTCATAAAACTAAGGCTCATCTTATACTTACTTCAGAATCATTTGCTTTTGCTAGTAAGTCGAATTAGCGTTAATCCACATAAATATTTATTTGATTATATCGTGTGTTAAAAAATCGATGCATCTGTTGCAATTCATTCAATGCACTAGAAGTAGAAGACTGATAGGGACCCCTCTCTCTCTCTTAGTTCACTGACTAGTGGCAGGTCAATGGTATATAACGCCTCCACTCTTCTCCACTCTTTTCTTCTATGGATAGGGCCCTATTGGAGCTTATGGCGTCTGGAATATTAAATATTCTCATCTGCAGCCCGGCTTATAAGTTAATCGCACTTAGATGCGTGAAGTCTCTTCATGGACTTATCGACAGCGGGAGCTCTTTGTATATCGCCAGTATCAAGTGTGACGTGGAGTGCATGCTATCTATAACGCTGTGCAATATGGATTTCATGAGTCTTAAACAATCCAGTAGACATTTTCGCAGCGTGACAACAAAAAATTAATACGCATAAGTCCAGCCGACTATTATAATGCATTCTAAAGCATTTATGACAATCTAAAAGAAAGAAGACGACTTTTAAAATATTTACAGTTGTGAAGAATAAAGTCATTTGAAGTTACAAGTGGGCATACTCTGAAGATATGAATAGCACACTCGTATCTCGTTCTTGGTTCTTGATTCAATTTTTAGCGGTAAACATGGTTGGACACAAGTTGGCCTTCGAGAAAGCTATTTTGACAACTGCTGAAACTCTACGATGTGTAGAATTTAAATTTAAATTCGAACATGGTTGTTTTCAACTAGAGCTAATTAATCGAGCGTGTTTGTTAATAATTAGCTAAGTTTATTGCCCACGTCTGTCTTATTGAGAAATAATAGTAATGCAATAGGCTTAAATTATTATTTTTATATCTCTTAGTGTAGTTTCTATTGGCTGGTTCATGTCATATACACTTCCACATCCTATGTTTTTTCTTCATATCAAATTATCAACATACGAAGTAGTTATCAAATCGGGCTGCATGGTCTATTCAATCAGTGACAACAATCGAACAACAAATTTCCTGTTGCGACTGGTCGTGTTTAATTTATCGATGTTACATGATGTATTTAATCGGTACTGTAACTATTTAGTGTCTAGCATCTTCTTCTTCTTCTTCGTCTTCTTCTTCGTTTTCTTCTTCTTCTTCTTCTTCTTCTTCTTCTTCTTCTTCTTCAAGTGTCGTACCGGTTCCCTGCCTGGACGGTCATGTTCATTGTGCTTCATATGTCTCTGTTGCTCTGATAATTTGTGTTTCAGCTATCATGATCATGAATTTCACAAAACATTTGCAGTAATTTTTTTATTTTTCACAAAACTCTCAATTGTTTCATGGGACATAAATATGTGTAAGTTTAACGTCTGTTTCCGTATCACATGGAGACTCTCAGAGGCGATCCGGCTGAGAATCGAACCGATGATCTCCTGCTTCTGAGACAGGTAAAATATAAGTAGAATTTGCCGAATTAATCTTTGCTATGTTAAATGTACTCTTTATATTATAAGTTTCACAATTTTGTAACTGTTATATGTACATGTATTTTCGGAACACAGTATGTCAAGTGCCTCAACAATGCCTTCAATTCCATTGAAACGCATTTCTGTACTATTATTGATTATTTATAATTAATACTAAATGCGTTTGAACCCTGAAAAGTGAATAAACGAGATTTTACTCTCGAATCTGCTCTACCGCGAATTGATCCCAGGACCTCAGGAACAGCCATTTAAAACTTCACGACGTTAACTGACGCGCTTACAAACTGAGCCATTGATCCACGGAGACATTGAGATTGCCTCTTCTATACTGCTGCTGTACCTTTATAGCATTATCTCAACGCAGGCTGCGCAATCATTCAGCAATTATTGTCAGGAAATCATCGGAGCTGTGACGAGTTTGGAGGAGGAGTTAATTCATCCGGAGGCGTGGCTTACAAGGATCATAAGACAATAAAAGATGGATCATTAGACTGATTATCACATTACGTTAATCGGTAGTAGCTAGATCTTCTTTTAGTCTTTGTTAATTGGAAGACAATTGTCATTAATATCTCGTGCGTAGTAGTTAATAATTATTTCAAATGAAATGTTTTAACTTCTACTCTAACTCTTTCTCTTTCGCTTTATCATTAGATTCAGAAAAAAGAAAAGTAAGTCAAAATCAGGTGCGCCACAGTTGTTTTGTTTTTTAAACGGTAGTAGTACCAGAGAAGTAATGAGGCGTAATGCAGTTATACATGTATGTGAATATAGTGCAGAACATGAAATGATATCTTAATATAGTTTGCAGAATTTCAGAAGAAACTTATGATAGAACAGACTAAGTTATGTTGATAAACATCGTGAGAAGGAATGCAGTTGACTGGAGCGATAGAAGATTAATTTTTAATTTGTACATGAATCAGAAAGCACTAGTTAATATTTAGCTAGAGTTCTCTGAGGAAGGTGAAGTAGGACGAGAGTAAAACTAAGATATATATCTGCACTGCGAGCTGTAGAGCCAACGTTAACGTCAGTTTCCTCACTCGAAGGGATGTCAGTGACGGGCGAGCCCAGGATTTAACCCACACATACTGATATACTGTCGGATATCTCATCGACATCGCCACTGGCTCCAGCCACTACCGTCAACCTCTATGTCGAGCAGGTAATGATTGAGACCATGGAAGATGAGGAGAAAATGGTTGATGGAGGTAAATTGCTGCAAGATGTTAGGTTTGCAGATGATCAAGGTATGCTTGCTAGTAGTTAAGTAGGATCGCAATGGATTTTGGATCAATCTTAAATATCTCTACGTTTAGGTATGGATGGCATGAAGATTAATATAAAAAATACAGAAATCACGAGAGTATCTATAAGAACTACAGGGATGTAAATATTACATTGAATACATACAGTATACGATTGGTGCAGGCAAGAAGCTTTCAGAATGTGTAACATCATTAAGCATGCTGGGAAGTGTGAATTGGCGAAAGAGGCTTTCGGAAATATCGGAAGCTTTCGGAAATCGAAAGAGGCTTTCGGAAATAGAAAAGGACTCGTATCAAACGGTATTTGAAAAAATACAGTTAAAAATCGTGAAAACATTGATGTGGTCTACACTGCTATACGGATAGAAAGCGAGACCATTAAGGAAAGAGGATATCAGGAAACTAGAGGAATTTAAAATATGGTTTATAGAACTCAGCAAAATACATATTAAGAAGTTTCATGCAGAGTGAGTCGATGCAGTTAACATTTAATAAATGTGATAAGAAATGGAAAGCAAAACTGGATAGCACATATTGTAAGGGGCATAGCTTACAGAGGGATGTAGTAGAAGGACGAATGCAAGGGAAAAGAATTAGAGGCGGACCAAGACATGGGATGTTGGATGATCTGATAACAAACTTGTATAGAGATGAAAAGGAAGGCTGAGGATGGAATTGTTGGAAGAGTTATATGCCATGAACCTGTCGTTAGGCAGTGCAATAAAAGAAAAGTAAGATCCAGATATCTCTGCGTTTAGTTAAAGCTTTAACATATTAGTATTGCAATTACGTAACGCTCCATTGGATACTTGAAGGATTTCTGCATCAATTGAATATTGGAAATTAATATACATTAAAACATCTTTTGAATTAAGATCCATGCTTCAACTCTTTAACTACAATTTTAATCTAATCTTGAATTTGAAATTTTACAGTTGTATAACAAATAAATAATTAAAAACTAAAATCAACCAATTAGCAATTAAACAAATTAAAAAATTAAAGCAATTAACCAAAATGGACATTCTAACGACATCATAAACTTTGCTTTGCACAACCTTCATTAATTGAATGATCAACTGTCTTACTAATTGATTTATAATATACAATAAACCATAACAACAACATACCAGCAATTAAAGTGCTACTGCCAACATGACAACATTGTGCTCTATTGAGCAAATACAAACCGTTGAGCAAAAAGGGTCCAAAAGCGATGCAAAATAATAAAACCCACAAAATTCCTCCAAACATTTAGTCCTATAAGAATGTTAATGTTCATTTCACTTACTATCACAAAAATATGAGTTATAAAATTGTTGTCAATTTAGATAAAATAAATATCTAGTAAAAATTACTATCCATTGGTTTAATATATGGGTTTGTCTCGTACCTCTTTACGAATTTTGAAATAATATATAATCCTACAATAAATAAGTGAATTAAGTTGAGTAAAATGGCGATTAAGAGGAATCTTTTTGAAAATGTGAGTTTATGTTATTTCAATTTCAATTTAAATATAATTTATTTTCTTGCAGGATAAGTATTAAAACTTAATGAGACGGAAAAAGCAACATTACAATTCTCGTTCAATTTAATCAAGAGAAATCAAAGAGTTCTGTGGAATTTGTAGCTCAGTGTAGATATAAAGTCATGACAGATACCAGGAGAGGTGAGTTACATTTGTATTTTACAGTGGTATTTGTAAAGCAAAAGAAGCTGGTAAAGCTAATGTTAACGTCAGTTTCCTCACTCGAAAGTGGTGATAGTGACAGGCGAGCCCAGGATTTGAACCCCGCATATACTGATCCGCGGTCGAATATCTTACCGACACCTCCACCGGCTCCAGCCAGTGTACCGTTGGTCGTCATTATATGGTGTTTTGGCGCCTGTTTGTGCAGAGTCTGAAAGAGACGTCCCTGACATTGCCTTATGGCGAGAAACCGAGCGTTAAATTCTTATTGATTGAATGATTGATTTACTAATATATGATAATCCTGTTGTTCTCGTCTTTGCTAGATGTCTGGTTCAAGACAAAAAAATTGTAATCATAAAATAAGGTTTGAGAGTCATTAACACGCCCTCTAACGTTAAGGTCTCTGACTGTCGTGGGTTAGTTGTTAAAGAAGAAATTTTATTTAGCAAACTTCAAATTTAGCAAACTTTAAAAGCTCCCAGTTCATAAGAGAAGCAATTCGGATTTTTCTCATTTTCTTCTTCTACTCCTTGATTCAATCTTGCTGTCATTTGAGTTTAAGCAAGTATAAAACCCCATGCATGACGTCATGCATAGTGTCACATCATGCATAGTGTCACGCTTAGTGTCATGTAATGCATAGAGTCATGCATAGTGTCACGTCATGCATAGTTTCACATCATGCATAGCATCATGCATAGTGTCACGTCATACATAATGTCACGCCATGTATAGTGTCACGTCATACATAGTGTTACGTCATGCAGAGTGTCACGTCATACATAGTGTTAAGTCATGCATAGTGTCGTAGTAGTTGTACTATCGACATCGCCGCAGGTTGGGCCAGACATAAAATCATCTCCTTTCATATCCTATAGAATACTGCCAGATACGGCTCGGCAGGAATTCAAATCGACGACTTTCTCTTTAGTACGCTAAGCTTATTATCTATTTAGCCAACCAATTGGTACAAAGTGATGAGAAGAAGATGAGAGTTTGGCAGATGCATTCTCTTCTCCTCAGAGAGAGAGATGGAAAGATAGAGATTGACAGCAAGGCAAAGAGAGAGAGAAAGAGAGAGAGAGAGAAACGAGAGGGAGATAATAAGAGAGAGAGAGAGTGAAAGAGATAGAAAAATAAGAAAAGAGATAGAGAGATTGATCAAGAACTGGAGAGAAAAAGAGAAAAGGAGAGAGAGCGAAAGAGAGAAAAAGAGCGAAATAGAGAGAGAGAGAGAACAAGAGAGAGAGAGAGAGAGTGCTGAAGGGAGAGATTGATAGAGAGAAAGAGAGAGAGTGATTGATAGGGAAAGAAAGAGAGAATGATAAAAAGAGAGAGACAGAAAGAGAGGTAGAGAATGATAAAGAGAGAGAGAGAAAGAAAGAGAGGGAGAAATTGATAAAGAGAGAGAGACACACATAGAGAGAGAGAGAGAGAGAGAGAGAGAGATAGAGCACTGAGGACTATCTGAGCTGATATGTATACACGGAGATTCGAAGCCTATACCCGGCGATTAGAGACACGATCTAATACATCTGTAATCTCTGTTGCACAAGATCATCCATACATCTCCAGTTCTCTGATGGGATTAGTGGAAAGTTTAAACTTTCCCGTCAATGAAGAGGCTGTTAGTCTACCCCGCTTGTATTCTTTTCGTTATCTGAAAACCTTTAGATATTTTAATTACATCACAAAAGTTAAGATCTACGGATGATAATGACTTAGGAATTTGTACCCTATTAAGCTCATTGATAATATATCGATATTATAATTTCCATATAAATACTAATAATATTAATATTGACCACTTGGTCCAAATCATATGAAAGACAAGATCCGTGAACAGAAGAGAGATTCTAATTTTTTGTATCTCACTTATTTTAAGGCTCAGTTTTGATTTGTTTAACTGATTTCTGCTAGATTCCATAAGTATTTTTGTACCAGATTTCAGTAACGTCATTTCATCTATAGTTTATTAGCAACAAGCTTTTATGTCTACCATTTGCTGTTATCTTAGAACAAAACTCGTTAAGTGAAAACTTCTGTAAGGTATTACCGAAATGGTATGGGGCGGTTGAATATTCGTAGAATGCTTTCAAGTTGTACAAAATTTCTAGACGGAGCAAAAGCATTGCAAATTACAATTCTGAACCACATTAGAATTAGAACTCAAAGCTATTTCTTAGCAACTTGAAGATCTAAATATCCATATTCTTTCAATCTCTCCCCTTCAAGTTAGACTATGTTAAATAATTATATATTGCAAAAATGTGATCTATTTTCTAGCACAATTATAAATATACTAAGAAAGTGTTCTTAATTAGCTAGTAATGAAACTCACTAACCAAACTTTTTAAAAATATTTTTAAAATTCTTTTCATATCCTGTATCTATCTTTACGCATTTCAAAATTAACATCGTCTTTGAATTATTATCTTCTTTCGAACTTCAATAGCTTAAACAGACTCCATGCCTTAATACTTCTTCAAAATGTTAATTTATCTTACATTTACCTCAAAACATTGCAGCTTCTTCGCTGTAACTAATTTTAAACATCCGCAAAATCTGGATCTGAAATCCGCAATCTTGATCACGGTCCAGATGTCACATGTTGACGGGAACAACTTCTAAGCTTTCCAAGCGGACAGTTGCCTTGTTGGACTCTCCTTGAGCGGGATTAGAGAGATATCCAGAAGACATGAAGGGGATTCGAATGCTTTTGTGACGCGTGTAACGGATCACGATTGCGCTATTTGGACGTCGTAAGGGCGGCTTAGCCAATAAGAGCGCAAACAGTGTAAATCCGCTCAATCCTCCAGTTGTGGATTGAGTCCTGGCGGATTCGTGAAATTGAATACAATTCTCTGACCAGAGAGGTCGTTCTGTGGATTATTTAAGAAGAAATCAACGAGATGTCAGTCCTGTGGTAAATGGACATGAGAATTTTGTTGCACTTTGAAGTAAAAGCTTAAAGTTGTCGAGAAGATTTGGTAGAGAGATAGGATGGCTAGTTAATAGGATTAATAAGAAATAAAAATATCAAGGTTTCGGTGGCTCAGTGTGTAAGAACACAGGGTAATATCATAAAGTTTGATAGGATTGTTCCCACGAAGCTATGATCAATTTCCGGTAGAGCTGATCGGAATGATACTCGAACGCGGGTCAGTATGTGGAGGGTTTGAATCCTGGTCTCGCCCGTTACTGACATCGCTTTCGAGTGAGGAAACTGACGTTAACCTTAGCTTTGCCAGCTTTTATCAGAGAGTAAAATCTCGTGTATTCACCTTTCAAGGTGCACTTATATATATATATATATATATATATATATATATATATATATATATATATATATATATATACCTGACGTATTAAAAGGAGGCCTTTCTGGCGTCTGACCTTGATTTAAACCCACTGGAAAAAGAAGATTAATAAAAATTGTTGAGTGATAATTTGTGAGTGCATTAAGCTTTATTGAAAAATGAAAATGTTACTAATTACTAAACATATTATATTATATATTATTACTTTTATGAAACAACTGGCTATTAATGAAGATGAAATAAATTTGTATTAGTAATGGCTATAAAAGAAATTTCTTCTAATTATGAATATTATATATTGTTTTGACTTATTTTTCATTTACTTACTGTTGCTCGCTTTCTATTTGGTCTCTGTACACTAAGTCGTCATCGTGTGATGCTTTTGACATCTGTTGATAAAGAATCTGCTTGAATCGACATTGCCTAGTGGCGAGGATCATGACGTTCAAATTGTATTGATTGATTGATTAATTGACTGATTGATTGATTGTTCAGAGGACCGGTTGTTGGACATAGCTTGCAGAGTGTGTGGGGATAAGAGCTCAGGCAAGCACTATGGCATATACAGCTGTGACGGTATGTGCGCAGACTAATTAATTAAAATACTTTAATTTAATTAATTAAAATATTTTAATTTAATATCAAGTTAATTATTGACATTTTCTCAATCTAGTGTTCTGCCAAGTAGCAGGTTCAAGATACATGTTCATGTTCACAGCCCGCTATCGAGCTATATAAAAAGCACTCCATCAACCAACAGGTTGATCCCGTCACAAAAGGGTATGCCTAATATACACCTGGATACAGCGAACAGCTTGAGATAATGGTTTCTTGGATGGTTTGATTGCCATTTCTTCAGATCTTACTTTGGCCGTATCTCACGACAAGTACAGTTTACAGTTGAACTATGCTTCTGTGGCCAGGACTCAATGTGTGAAATGAAATTATTTAAATAAATGATTTATTACACTGCTTAAATTAATCTAATTAATCAACGTACATGTACATGGATGTTTAGTATTATGCCTTAACGGAGTTAAAGTTGGTCTAATTAACATATTTTAAAGTCTCACGTTACCAAATAAAATTCATTTAATAATTTACCCTGGAAAAATCAAACAATGTATCATACAATGATTTTCGCTTATTATCTTCTTTGTTTTCAAACTTATTGTCAAATATGGATTACGTGATAATCGCTCGAATCAAGCTTTGATACAGTGTCCCTTTCGTTGACTAAACTCAAATATAACTCATTCTGAACTCTCTCCGATTTGTAATGGACGTGTTCCGGATGTCCTATAGGATGTTCCGGATTCTTCAAGAGAAGCATCCACAAGAGGCGGGTCTACAGCTGTAAGGCTCAGGGATTGGCTAAGGGCAACTGCACAGTCGATAAGACCCATCGAAATCAGTGCCGGGCGTGCCGACTGAGAAAGTGCCTACAGGCCGAGATGAATAAAGACGGTAAGAACATTAATTTATTCAAGTTCCTAAGAAATTCTACATTTATTGCACTCCTTATATATCTCTGTATTATATATCACTGCCTACTGGCAGGTCCATGGTAAATAACGCCTCTACTCTTATCTGTCTTCCGCTTTCCTTTTCACGTCCATGTATGAGTGGATCTCTAAGTCATCTAACATACCTAATCTCGGTCTACCCCTGCCTTTTTTCCTTCCATTCTACCTTCTATGACCTCCTTTAGTAGATTTTCCCCCCTTAGAATGTGTCCTATCCAACTTTTCTTCCTATTTCACATTTAATATCTCTCTATCTGTACCAACTCTCTTCAGAACTTCCTCATTTGTTACCATTTGAGTCCAGCTAATCCTCTCCATTCTTCTCAAAATCCACATTTCTAATGGCTCTAGTTTCCTAATATCTTCCTTCCTAGTATCATATCTGCTTTCGACTGAGTACGTTATATATATATACATTATATATAAATATATATATATATACATATATATATATATATATATAAATATTTATATTTACGAGCTATTACTTTATTCTCAAAAGGGCGCTGTCAGTGACCCAACAGCTTCTAATCCGCTCTGATTTCCTTCTTATTAGTAGTTATTCCATCAACTAGATCGTCCCCAATTGTTAAATTGGTATTTCAAGTTATCGGATAAACCTGTAGACTTGCAAAATATTAAAAAATCTGAGGTTAGTCGATTACAACAACTAAGACAACCCGAGTAGTTTAACATCTGATATCTACATTAGCTGACATTTGCTGTAGGATTCAGAAATTTTGAAACCCAATCGATTAGAGTCAAATCTCGCAATTAGAGTAAAATTTCCAGGTCACCCCAACCGTCCCCCAACCCACGTCTCTAGGCACCCAAGTCTATACCCCTGGACTGTTTAACATCTTTAAGATCTGGGATGTGGGGGTGGTGTGAGATTAGGCCTTTTACAGTAGGGATGATTCTATTAGATGGGGTTTCAAAATTTGCTTACGGTTCACAGCAAATCCAATCCGGATCCGGATCCAGAGATAATCACAGCACCGTTGCTTGTATTAAATCGTAAATACAAATATCTAAAATATAAAATGCTAAATCATTTATGTAAACTTTTACATGTTTACATAAACAGCCATTAGATCAAACAAAAAACGGCCATTATATCAAGACATCGTAAGATGCATTAGCTACTCTGCAATACTTTATACTACGCTAGTGGGAGCAATTAATAGTACTATGTGAAAGTCTAAATCTCACGCCAAATCTAAGGTTGGTTTCATCTGGCACCTCATGTCATTGACGTAACAGGGTTTGAACTCTGAAAGTACTGATCCGCAGCCTCAAACCCTACCAATAATGCAATTTCTTCAGCTTGTGACCCTGCGGCTATCTAAATGAAATCACTATGGATAACCCATTCAACCCATCCGTGCTAAGAGATTAAACCCAAACCAATATGCTCGCGAACCCCAGTTGGCCTTCATATTAACAATTTTTCAGTATACATGTACTATCAATGCATTACTAGATATCGAATAGCTTTTAGAGATCACAGCACGGTGATGATCTAACTAACGTTAAGAGCTTGTTAGAGTAGCTCAAGTGATGGAGTTGAAAGGCCATTAGATCAAGCCATCGTAAGATGCATTATCTACTCTGCAATGCTTAAGACTGCGTTAGTGGGAGCGCTTTAATCAACATTAAAGGTATCAAGCCTTTGTGACATTAAAATATCCATCTTTCATTGTGTGCCGGATTATAGATAGATCTAAGGCAGATGTTTTAACAGTTTTTTGAGAGTTCATAATTAAAACTGATATCAGAGGAATTTTGTGACGGCGTTTTCTAACCATTAAAAGAAAAACATTTATAAAATAATTTATTAATAATTTATGTAAGAGTAAATGCAATTAAGTGGGAGAATTACGTATTCGAAATCGTATGCCAAGCTTGAAAGATACCCAACTAAAATTCATCTGTGAGGCTTATGCTTATGGAAGAATACCAACTTTTTCAGGGATTTTTTTTCGATTGAAATTCTCCAATAGCGAATAAATAACACGAATACTGAACACCT